>JBBPCS010000204.1:928550-945095 GCA_037974645.1 Hollardia meadi | reverse complement strand
ACACACACACACACACACACACACACACACACACACACACACACACACACACACACACACACACACACACAGAACAGGTAATCGGCTCACTAGTAGTGTTATGGGGTTAAAGAAAGGAAGGAAAGAGCTCTCACCAAGTGTATCCCCTTCTTTGACTGGATTAGAGACCACCAGTATTCAGTCCAGGTGCTCTGGAGGATGTAGGGGTGAGGGGTCCACATAGGGTTAATTTTCCCTACCTAGTGTGAGACAACATCCTGCTGTTTGCTGTCTGATGCATCACATATATGGGATCCTTAGCAAATAGTGGAAAATTTGTGCGCAAATAATGCTGTCGTTCCTGAAAATATACATTATACATCCACACATACACGTACGTACACCACACACTCATTACGCCTAATCAACAAGACGTATGCTCTTTGGGTTCCCCGGGTCTGTTGGGGTTAATTTGCAAACCATTTATTACTTTATTATCATGTCATGTCTTTATTCACATGATGCTCACTATGCCATATGCATAATATTATAACGCCGTAATTGCTGACACTTCAAGTGCAAGATTATTTCTTCCTTTAAATGAAGTGATAGTGTGTTTCCATTGTTGTGGATGACAGGGGAGGAGACATAAGAGTTAATTAACTATGATTAGGAAGAGAGTCACTGAACAAGCCAGGGTTCTAGCTGAATACTCTGCTCAGTAATTGCTTCCTTCACTTCCTTTTCCTTTCCATTCACTGCTCCCTTCTTCTCTTCTGTCCATCTGTAGGAGATTTTTCTTTTGAAGAGGAGAGCTGGGGAGTCCTCTGCTGGCCGATCGTGGTAATTCAACCACAGTCGTGAATGGAGTGAGGGACACTTTCTTCATCTTTGTGATTAAAGTGAGAATCAAAACCAAGCCAGAAATCAACAATAGTTAAAGAAAAACTTTAAAACATTCTCACATTGTTACACTTTGAATGTCAAGACCTTCATGCACAGCAGACACCATCCACGACCCTATTGAATAATAATTATTGTATTTTGAGTGTTTGCATGTTGCTCCATAATTTCTGACTTCTTGGGGGTTGATGTGGATGTTTAACTCTGTCAGCCTTTGGTCCAAAGAAACAACTGCTTGCCAGACCTCTGTTAAATTTGTTGTGAACACTCAAACCCCAGTGACCTTTCCACCCACCAGCCACCACTTCCACTGATAAATAAAAAGATTTTTTTTAATGTTTGCTAAGCATATGCATGCTCCTATGAGGATTAACCCTTTTGACTTTAATGACCCTATGCCTTGTCATTCCTCAGTACAAACTTTACATTGTACTCCCATTATTGATAAAGCTAATTCATAACTGCAAATGTGGTTCTCTGCAATTCCTAGAGCCAACATTGTTTTGGCAGTTGTATGCTAACAAACTTCTCATCTCTTATGCACAGATACTTCCCTAAACTTTGCAATGGAAAGCATTCTGTACTGTTTGCCATGCATGCAGTGGCTAAGATAGTCCCAAACTAAGCTTGTGAGTTACTAAGACTGTCAGTGACAAGCACACCACTGGCACCTCATAGGCTTTGACTTAGCTGCTGCCAGTCGTCCTGTTTTGGCAGTCGTACGGGTTCATAGAGAGAAAAAAAAAAAGACACAACACAGAAAGGACCAGGGCTCCTACAAAACCTCTGCTGTGAGGCAATGGTGCTAACCACTGAGACGGCCAGTGTGTGTTTCACTAAATAGACCCACCTGCAGCTCATTGCTCACACTTTCTTTCTTTTCATTGTTACACTTCCACTGCTGCTTCAAATCCTTTTAATGCAGAACTAAAAGGACTTAAACTGATATGTCCAACTTACTGATGCAACTCTTGTGTTCACAATTTAACTGACAGTGCAACTCATTGACACCTTTAAGTCCCTTCAGTGCTTCAACCTTACACGTTACTCCAGTACCAATTAATGCTTTCAACCGCAATTTTCCAGTTCCATTTTAATCAGAAAATTTAGCCTTTTCGAGTTGTTGTTGCTTCATCTCTTTCTTTTTTTCTTATGGATAATCTTTTTTTTTTTTATTAGTTAGGCATAAGCCACTGTCAACAACTTAAAGGTTCAGTTCACGCAAGTCACAAAAAAAAAGCATATCTGCAACCACCTCAAAACAATAGAGATAAATGGAATTTTTGTTTGTGGCATTCAAAGTATTGAACAATGTAAAAAAAACCAACCTGTGATGTGTCTTTCCATAAACAATTTTCTGGTTACTCAGAATAATCCAGATCTTGCTGGTAATAGACAGGAGCAGGTACTGGAATTATATAAAAAGTGGTTCCAATGAAAACTGTTCACTGTGGGTTAGTCATTTCTTATGTGAAAGACATACTGCGTTTAGTTTTTTTATGCAATTTAAATGAACCACAAACCACATTTTATTTCCCTCCATTGTTTTGGGAAGGGGGCAGAAATCTCGGAGACAGATAAAAAAAACCAACTTATCTCTCCCTGCTCTGTATGGTGCTTTCTTCCTTATGTTCGTTATATCTTTAAATTGGCCAGATTCATCTCTCAGTCAGCTCTGATATGATTTTAAATTGCACACCTCAGATTCTTTAGATGCAGTTTTGTGTTTTCTTCTTCGTTCTTGTTTTTCTCTTTCTTCTTGGCCTCTACTATTCTGTTTTTTTTCCTCTCCTTTTTTATCTCACTGCCTCGAGGCTTCTTTAGATCAGGAGTGGAGTATTTCCTCGTGGTTAAAATGCTATCAGATCAAAACTGAATTCAGATATGAGAATCCCCATCTTATAAGACTTCATGGTTTGTGAGCTATTATTCTTCCTTCTGCTGGAGACAAAAGGTTTGCAGACTTTTATTTTTGTTTTTGTTTTATTGAAACACTTTTATTTAAACACACAAACAAGTAAAGCATTATTTATCATGAACTTATTATTTTGATTATTACTTATTTTTATTATCAAAACTTGACTGGGGTTAAAAAGAAACTATAAAGTTTTCTACTCAAGCAAGGCAGAAATCAAGCTTTTGCAGACAAATGACAAAAAAAAGTATATATATTATACACTAGTCATGTTTATCAGAAATTTCGATTTAAATGAATTCACATTTAACATGTGAATTTATTTAAATCGAAATTTCTGTAAAAGACCAGAACCCTTTCTTCGTTGACCTATATTGATGCATTTGATGCAGTGGTGCCATATAACAGCCTTCCACTCTTCAGTACACTATATAGGATCAGTGGTCTATAAGCAGTATTTCAATAATTAACATTGGTGTGTTCTGGACAGTTTGATCACAGCATGTGTGTGTGTGTGAGTGTGTATTTTTATGTTTGTTCAGTGAGTTCTTTGAAGCACACCCCCCCCCCCCCCGACACACACACACATCACCACCACCATTCCTGCTCTGCTGAGGAGCAGATGAAAGCTGATACATGTGACTGAGAGTCCACCTGCTTGTTGCCACATGCTGCCCATTCAGACCGAAGAAGGCGGACGATGATCTAATATTGTGGCAGTTATGATACAATCACAAGTCTGTGCTTCCTGTTATGATAGGACTGTGGAAAATAAAGGCCGTGGTCTGTGTGTGCAATGGATGTGTGTCGACATATTCTCTATTAGAGATGGTGGGCGTCTGAATTTAAAGTTTCTGTAAACATGTGGGGTGGGACATGAGAAACATAAATGAGGCATAAAAACGAGAAAGCACGAGTATTTCAATGAGGGAGTGAAATGTGAGGGTGAAGGAGGCAGGTGGCCGGCCTGCTGTACACCAAGCAAACCCACAAACAGCTGTTCATTTCTCAAAGCCCCCTTGTGCCCCCCTACAAGCATCAATTCACCCTCTATGTCCCTCTATATCCATCCTTCGCCTGCTCCACCCCCACCCTCTATCCAAACCTACCGTTTCTGTCACTCCGCTCCAGCTAGCCTACTTTGATCGTGTGCCAACAGCAAGACAGGGGACACAGCTGGTTCCCCCGTGCATTTCTCACCTTCCGCGCTATATGGGCTCGACATTTGCAACATTAATAACAACAACAATCAGTAGAATGACAGCAGGATGAAACTGATCGGAAGAAATATTCACACCCGCAAAATTTTGCTTGGAAAAAACATCATATATTGCTCCTTAATGCACTCGTAAACTGTAATTCTAAGTTACATTGGAATTATTATTCACTGTACATACTATAAATTTGGGCTGTTTCATCTTAAAAATGTAAGTTCAGTTGCTGCCTTAAATATTTGAGTCGTTTTCCTTTAAATCCTTTTTTTTGGTGTGAAATCAATTGTTAAGTTTCAGGAACTTGAAAAGAATTGTTCAAAAACCTTAAGATATTAAGTTGAATCCACAACTGTTCAGCCACACTGTCAAACATTACAAATTTCCTTTTACATTTTATCAGTTGTAGAATCAGTTCTTTATTTATTCAAAGAACTGCTTCAGCCGCTTCTATTGGAGACACTTTATTTCAATTGGCACAAAGACAACATGTGAAACTGCTCCCATTAGAGTGTGAAGTGAAAAAGGGGTAGAGACTGAATTCAGTATCAGCCTTCTTCATGGGTCGTAACGTTTTCATTATTGTGAAAACAAACAACCATGACTTATCTCAAAATGCATTAAAGACACACAGCAAGTTTCCTTATATGTTTTATCTATATTTTCTTCACTTCAAACAATAAAAAAGAAGTATCTTAAAAAAGAGTTTTACTATTACAATGCATGCTGGGAAATCTGCTAAAATGATGTTTCTTTAGAAACTTTCCTGGACGAGTTGACTGAATTCTGTACTGAACATTCATGCAACTCATCATTTCAAGTGAAAAGACTTAAGAATTATAAGTTTTGATGTGGCCTGAAAATAAAATGTAAATAAAATTTTAAGTTTATCAAACCTGAAATGAATAAAATTTGTAGATTTACATTAAAATATTGAGAAAAGATTAGTTGATTCCACTAAATTGCTGCATTTTTACAGTGTATTAAATTAAATTAAATTAGTGATTTTTATAGAAATAAAGCAAAACAAGTATTAGAAAACTGATACAATAAACCAGTGTCTCTGACTGCATGCTACTTATCCAAAGGGTGCTGTAACATTGATCATGTCTTTCCAAGCCAGTATTTACATCCCACAAGTGTGCTCCTGAGTCCGAGTTGCAGAACATAAAAAGGTCGGTTCTTTCTTGCTCCACAGCCCACATGTCAAGCTCACTTGCTGGCATGCAACGCACGGCCCACCAGCATGAAGACTAAGCCCGAGATGAGCTCCAGAGGCACGCCGGCAGCCGCCACCATGAACGACAGGCCGTAGAGCACCGAAACCTGTGCATGTGGACATGCCTCTCCTCTCTCCTGCAGGACGTAGCGCTTCACATCCACCACCTCCATCCACAGTACGTAGAGCAGCAGTATGAACAGCAACAAGCAGGCTGGGGAGGGATATAAAGAGTATCAGAGAGAGGCAGTGAGAGGCAGATAGGAGCTATCACTGCTGTGAGTAACACCAGAGGCATGCAGCTCCTCCTGCTCATCTCTGCAGTGTTTAAACCTGCTGTTATTATAGCGACAGCACTGCAGAGATGACTGCATCTGCTGCTCTGTGTGTTGAGTGTCTGTTTGTCATGTGACAGGTATGAACAGCTGACAGCAGCAGCAATGGCTGCCACGTGTGTTTGTGTCTGTACATTCACCTATTCCCTAGGCTACATATTTCATGCTGGACATACATACTGTGGTTATGAATTCCACATATGTGCATAGACTATATTTTACCAGCAGCGATGAGGAAAGCACCGCCCAGCTTGCACAGTTTATGGCTGATGAAGGGGACCCCACAGACCAAGAGGAAGCCTCCAGTTAGAGCCGCGACCAGGCCAAGGACTATCAGCACGGTCCAGAAACCCCGAAACACTGTAAAAAAAAAAAAATGCAACCAGGCCATAATTCAGAGCAGTTACAAATCTACAGTATGTAGCATGTGGAGTGAGTGTTTGCATTTGGGCTGTAGCTATCATGGAGGACACGGATCATATTCTCACAACTTTTTTTCCTGCAACTTTTTTTATTTTAGCAACCTGGGGAGTTGCTAAATTATCTGTCCGTTAAATGCTGCATGAAGCTACAGGTGGGACATGACTAGCTTAGCATAAAGACTGGAAACGGGCGAACAGCTAGCCTGGCTCTGTATAAAGGTAAAATGATCTCCCTACCAGCACCTTGAAGCTCTCGTGTTTAATGTTGTTTTGAGTTATGTGCTGGACTATTTCTTTGCTGGGTGCAGTGATTTCTTATGAATAACACACAACGAGATATGTTAATCAGTGAGCTTTAGAGGTGCTCATTTAATGCTAATCTCTTTTGGGCAGAGCCGGGCTCGTTATTTCAATCAGTCTTTAAGTCTTTTGATATGAGAGTGGAATTAACCTTGTCATCCAACTCTCAACAAGAATAAGTGTATTTTCCCAAAACGTTAAACTATGAAAACTCTGGTGTTCGTGAAATGTGTTTTAAGTATTTTTTAAATTTTTTTTAGCACTTTTGGGCAAATACATAAATAAAGGAATCAGTACTTTTCCACCAGATTTGTATTCGTATTTGTGGAGACTTTCATTCAGTCAGGATCTAGCTGTGTGTGTGTGTGTGTGTGTGTGTGTGTGTGTTTTCTAGCTATGACCCTGGTTTGCATGTGTCATGAAGATGACATTAACACCACCTTTGTATTTATTCCCTTTTCCTGAGTCACTTCAGATTCACACTGTTACTATAATGGTGGAGATTTGGGAATTTAAGCTCATTTTGTGTATATATATCTATATCTATCTATATATCTCTATATAGAGATATATAGATATATAGATGGGTCTTCAGAACAGCTTCAGTGCTCCCTTGCATCTACAAGTCTGAAACCACTAGAGGGATGAAACATAATTTTTCTAAGAGGCATTTCCTCATATGGTGTTGTTCTGATTGTTAATTTGAACTTGGTTGAACAGGTGTACTCATCCCTATTTAATTCCACCCATAAGTAACACAATTACAGAATGTGTTTTGTTCATGGGCTCCATACACTTTCTGTGGTCAAATATCTAAAAGCAAAATTCTTATCAGATGACAGGACTCTAAGACAAAAGCATCTCAAATGGGAATCTGTGGTCTAATTTGGTGAGAACATTGCTGTATGGAATCATTATCATCATTACATTATTTATGTTATTTCACCTTTACTTGTTAAGTTTTTTTCCTTGAGTTTGTCACCTGTCTGTGAGTGAATACATTACCTGCTGTAGCATCGTAACTTGGATGAGGCACATGTCCAAGTGCGACAGGCAGAGGGAAGAGGTAACCATGGACACAGACCTTGGATTCTGGCTGGTTTGCTAAAGAGAAAGAAAGGGTAAAAATAAAAACAATTTAAGGCTCAAAAGAACCTAGTACTGCATGTCATAAAAATCAGATCAAACACCACACAAGAGACCACAGCAGACCACGCTGCCGAGCATGAGACATGCAACCACAATGGACACACCCCAACACAAACTGTTTGTACATACTGAAGAGAGTGGCCAGGACTGCATGTGCTGTGGGCTCCACCTGAAACACGCATCGCCAGAAGAAGCCCTCGTGGTGCAGAGTGAGAAAGGGAGGAGAAGCAGTGACGGCTTCCACTGACTGGATCTAAATGAGAAAAAGACATCAGCAGACAAACAGCGGGATGGACATATCTGAACATTGATTTCTGTCAGCGTTTCAGCACGTCTGCTCCGTGCGACTCTGTACTTCAGTGGTGCCACGGCATCAAACGTGGTTCTGATTATGGCCTGCTCTTCTGTGAGGTTTTCAAGGGGAACTTATGAAACACGCATGAGTGATACTCTCCATTTGCTTGTCAAAAATATGATTGATGGTGCTGAATAACGCACAGCAACTTTAATCATGCACTTTTATTTAAAATGAAAGACTCCGTTGTGCTGTGATGTTAGAGAGGAATTCACCGGGTGGATTAGCTTTTATAAATATATCCCTTACTTTGCATTTTGTGAACCTTCTCACAAATGTGGAATGGAAGAATACGCTGGAAAATTAAAGGGGCACTCCACTGAGTTTACACATAAAGATCATGACCTGTGGAGCACTACAGTGCCCGTGGAAACAGTTGATGGCTCTGGAGGAGCTTTGTCAGTGGTGACATGATGTTGTCATCAGGGTTATTTTTACTTGACTCTCTCCTGGAAGTTATTGTTATTGTCCTTTAAATCTGTTTCTCCCATGTCCCACTACTGTAAAAGAGGAAGACTAAACTATTTTGGTACCTCTTTAAATATAGTGGCATAGCATGCACACCTCTGTCTACACCATTTGATCGTGTTCCATATGCTGTGCTGTGCTCTGCTGTGACTACCTACATTTGTTTAGTTTGAGGTCAGTGACCAATTCTGACAAGTAGTAACGCCCATTGCATTCACTCTATGTATTCGTGTGAGTGAATATGGAAAATTATGTGCACACATGTGTCTGTCCTACCTCAGTCCCATTGGCATCTTTTTCCCCTGTCAGTGTTGTTTGCGTCGGCCATGTATATGGTCCACAGTTGTCACTGGCCACCAGCCAGTAGTCTGTACCAAAGGCTAGGAAGAAACACAGAGTCCCTACTGCCCCAAATATACCCCCAGCTAGGGCCGCGGCTCCCACCCTCATAACTCCAGTCTAAAACCTCCCTCACTGTGCTCTTTCTCCTCAGTTTTCAGTCTTCACGCCAGTTACTCCTCAACACCTCACTGATGCCCACTCTGCAACCCTCTGGCCAGCCCCAGTCCCAAAGAAAACAGCCAGGCTCTCCCTGCCACTCCCTGGCATGCTGGGAGCGGTGGGGAAAAGAAGCTTCAGTAACTGAGGCAGTCAGGCAGGGGGGGCAGGAGTTATTTTAGGAAGCAGTAAGCCTGTCCTTGTCAAATTACCAGTGAGTGTGCTGTGCATTTATAAAGGAAACTTGGAGGGGCACGATTGGTTTGTGTGTGCGTGTATAATGTGGACAGCGAGTATCAGCATTTATGACTGCAAGGTATGTCTAAGGTAGGTGTTACACTTGAAGCGCCACTTTGAAAATAAATTAGACTAGAGATGCAAATGACCCTCAAACCTCTACCAAAGGTGTTCAAGAGGTGAAACATGGAGCCGAGGAAACCTTTATTGTAGCTGGCAAAAAACTTAAATTTATAAAAACCAAAAGCTGAATTATTTAATCTGTTTTAAAAGTTTTAATTAGAGCATATCCATGAAATTGCTCAAAGCTTTCATCAACTCTTGAAACCCACAAATCTATGGCGAAATAAATATGAGGTACTTATCACTTAATGGGTTGAATTTGAAATGACTAAGCACACTGAATTAATTGGTTTACATTCCTTTTCCTCTTTCTTTCTCACAGTCTGTCATCATTGCTGCTTCTCATTCTCCAAAACGAAGCTGAGTTGTTTCTTATGCGCTCTTCCCGCTGTTACTTGGTTCTGTGGAGAGATCTGGTCCTCTCCAGCAGCCGAGGACTTTGGATCTGCTGGTTCTGTCTGAGCTGAGACTGCTGGGACTGAGGAGACCTGGACGATGGGCCTCGGACTTATGGAGCACACTGCCAAGAGAGGACCCACAAAGTAAGAATCAGGGTCAAAGATCAGGAGGTAGACGAGGGCCTGCTGTTGTCAGTGAGTACTGAATGATTGAGAGAAAAAAAACAGAAAAGCATAGAGACAAAACTAGAATTGGATAAAAATTATTTCTTGAAATATCATTTTAGTAAAAACAGTGATTGTACTTTCCCCACAGCAGTATCTTAAATACAGACACATAAAAAATCTAAATACATGCATATCTTTGGGGCCTCAGTCTGGAAAAAGAGGCTGGAAAAACGTGAAGGAACAACTGCATATTTTTCTAATATGTGTTTTTTGTGTATTTGTCTTGAATTGTCTGTCATCGTACCTGTGTGAGACCTGCTGAGTCCTGCTCTCTCTCTGCGTGAGCCACTGAACTCTCCAACCTCCCCCTGTCGCAGTGGAAGGACACATAAAACATGCTTCAGGCTGCAATCTCCACTGTGTGCTTCATACTCCAAAAGCCAAAACGGAATGTTAAATCACATTAAGTCCTCACATTAGACATTGTATTATAAAAACAGCTTTATGAGACATTTTTGAGAATAAAATCATCAGATTTTGCAATTGTCTGATGAATCAGTCAGTCACTTTTTGCCCTCACAATGGTAACAATATGTAGCATTTCAGAACTCCCCAGAGAGAATTATCTCACTTCATTTGTTGAAATTTTCACTTGCTTCATGAAAAATAAGCAATTGTAAGTTAACATGGATACAGTACCTGTGGCCAGTGTGTGATTGTATTGTACGTGTATCTCTCTCCGAGACTGTGGTGTCTGTGAAGAGGCTTCCCTGTTTTGTCCATGGTGGCGTCCTGGTGCAAAGTGTGTCTGCTGTAGGCTGGTGTCTGCTGCATTGACAACACATCCATGAACCCAAACCCAAAGCAGGTGAATAGCACATACCTGCAGTGTGCCTTCAAAACAAAGGTCCACCTATACAACGAGATCTGTGAGTTTACCTTGTTGTTGAAGTTTTGAAGGTTTCTGGAGAGAATACGCCTGATGCTGTCCATCTCCTCTGGTAAGAGGGGACGGCTGTGGGAACGAGGGTCCACTCTAAAAGTGAAATGTGGATATTCATTTAGTGAAGAACTGTCGTGTCAGTTTTCAGGGGCATGATTGGGGTTTTAATTAGGGAGAAGCCTGGAAATTGACAGGGTAGGCGATATTCTTTTGAATTTCAAACTGGTGAAAATGGTGCTGTACGGGATTCGCTCAAACGTGTCGTGTTGAACCAGACTCCACCATTGAGGAACAAGATTGGAATTAGCACAGATAACCGTGATGACCATGAAACTTTCATTTGTTTTTATTCAGTGAAGTCCTGGAGATCCCTGAGCCCCACGACAAGGGACACTAAAGTAAAGAAGGGTTTTCTCACAGTGGTGGCGCCTCCTCGTCTCCCCTCTGCTCCCTTCTCTCCAGCTCCTGGTAAACTCTCAGGATGCTGGAGCGAGCCTGGTGATCCTCACGGATCAGAAAACGACGAAGGTACTTCCTGTTGAACTGCTCAAACCTCACACACACACACATGCGCACACATAAAATACATTACAGTAACCAGTTGACATTATTATGAGTCCAGACTGAGGAAAATGATCAGGAATGTTTGGATCTGGTATTTGCTGCCCCCTACTGGTACTTTCAGGTCCTATCTTATGGACATGCAAAGACTAGAAGGGGAAACGCAAGCAGAAGGTGAAGTAAAACAAGAAAAACTAACTTGTCTTTCCAGTAGTGCTGCCCCCAGTAGCCAACCACATCCTCTATTCCTGCCAGCAGGTGATCGATGAGCTAAGACATGAGACATGAAGTAAGTAGGGATCTGTAGCCTGCGTCCATCCCTGCGTGCCGCATAGAAAGTGCAATCACAAAACAAATGACACTTTCTATGCTGAACTAGCACTATTATGTTCATTTTCACAGATTAAAGGAAAAAAAGTCTGTGAGATCTCACAGGTCATGACACCAGTGCGAGATCAGAGACTAATTTCTATTACAAAAAAACCCTGAATCAACCAGAGAAGTAAAGTGCATCGCTGAGGAGGACAGAATTTTGCACTTAGATGCTGCACGATGAACCGAAACAACAAGAAAAGTATTTGAAGGAGCTACATTTGAAGATAGATAAGTTAGAACAAATATTAACACAGAATGAATCCTTCCCCTTCTGGTAGATCATTTGCTCTGACACATACATTTTGTGACAGCGAGTTCCCTATAGTAAGATAATTGAAAATATAGTTAAATAGTAAGCACTTAAATGAAATTATAGCTTCAGATCATGCTAGTCAGTTAGAAATTTTTAACATTATACTGAGATATTGTCATATAAATGAAAAATGTTGTATTGATACATATCACTATCTGATATTTATTAATGGCTGAGGTATTATTTTGTTGTGCCTGAATGAATGATGTATTAAAGAGAATGTACTGAATTATTTTGCCTAGCTACATTTCCATCTCTCAGTGGATAGCTTGACTAATTACGAGTGGAATACACCATACTACTGTAATAATGCATATGCAGTGTACTGTATACTGTATTCCTTAAGAACATATTGCAGCACCTCGCTGTAAGTGCTGCCATGTCTCACCCTGCTGTGGATCTCCTCGCTGACAGTAGGCAGAGCTCTCTTCTTCCTCTTCACATCGAGCAGCTCTACTAGAGGCTTAATGGTCATCCCCTGGAAACAGGACAAAACCGAACTCAATCAATACATCCAACAAAAGAAGAACTACTCTCTGAAAACACAGGAAGTGGTCTTTCATCAAAATTCACATTACTTTCACACCTGTACAAAGACAGTGAAGAGGATGACCACTATGGTGGTTGTGATGAAGAGTCTTTTCTTTGGGAAGTCATCAATCAGGAACACTAGGGAGAAACAGATTGCCCCTCTCAGGCCTCCGTAGGCAATGATGAACTGATCTCGAAAAGTCACAGCGTTCCTCCGGAGCTTGTTCACCACAGCAGTCAGCAGCAGAACACCTTCAGAAGAGGAGACGTGTGTTATGTCCTCTATGTTTATCGAGCTCCTGGCCAGAGCACCAGTGATAGTTGTGTACAAAGTCAGCTTTTTTTTAATTTAAAAACTACCTGTGGCCCTCCAGACAAGGCAGAGCAGCAGTGTGGAGCAGACAAAGGGCCAGCTCCACATATGGACATCCTGTATTGTGGACACGCCCAGGAAGATGAAGATGAGGGTTTCACTCACGCTGCTCCACATCTTCAGGAAGTACTGGATGCTGGTGTTGCTGCGCTCAGACACATTAGCCTCCACGTACTGCTTCATGGTCACAGCACAGGTCACAATGCTGCAAAAAGGGATAGGGAAAGGTAATCAAATCAAATCAAATCTAATCTAATGTTGCCAAACATTTTCAAAAGTTTTTAGGTTTAAGTTGATGTTCAGCAGCACTCACGCCATGATACCAGAGAGGTGAAGCATCTCTGAGGTCAGGTAGGACAAGTAGGAGTAAAGGAAGACAAAGAGCGGGGCAATGACCTGGGCTCTGGAGGTGAACCGTGAGGTGAGAGCTGCCACTAGGCCAAAGAAGAGGCCCACACACAGACCGCCGAGGCCCACCACCACCACCCTGCAGCCCCCAAGCAGCACGTCCAGCCCCGACACTGACGGCAGACGGAGAAAGGACTCAAACAGCTTGTAGAGCACCTGGGAGGAGGAGAGATGTATTAAGCACAGAATATGATATTTTACACCTCCAGGTAACCACTTCTCCCCTTACCACAGTAACAGCGTCATTGAGCAGTGACTCCCCAAACACCAAGATGTGAAGCTGTTCGTTAACATGCATCTCCTGGAAGACGGAGAGCACGGCCACGGGATCGACAGCAGCTATCAGAGAGCCAAACAGCAGGCAGTGGAGCAGTGAGACGTCCCCCAAAGAGCTCTGGGCCAGCAGACACACACCGTACAGAGACAGGCCGATGCCCAGCACATTCCATAAGGTTCCCAGCACTGCATACCTGCAAACATGTTAGCAAACAGTTTACACATCCAGCAGACATTATTAAATACATTAGCATTCATTTGGAAGCATGTTTCTGGCTAGCTGATGAATGATATTTAGGAATGTTATGGAATTATGTTTTGATCTCCATTAACTGAAGAGCCAAAGAACTATCTTACAATACTAAATACTGCAATGTGTCCACCGGCTAGTCGCTAACTGATATTTAGTGCTGGTCTATGGAGCTATAAGAGTAGCTAAAAATGTTGTCATTGGAAATCAAATTTGGCATTGAAAAGAAAACCTTAATTTAAAAGGGAAACTTTGGCATTGAAACACTTGTATTAGAATATGTTGTAATGGCACTGAAACAAGTATTGTGCAAATTAAGTAGGCTATTGTATTTGTAAAAAAAAAAAAAAAGAAGTCAGAGAGAAACAGACAGGTTCCACAAACAATGATGCTGTTGGCCGTAAAAACCCTAACAATCACATGAAAGACACAAAAACCCTCCATAGAGCTGAGGTGAACTGTTGACTGTGGTGATCCAACTATTTAACAATGCTAATTAGCTCTAAGTACAGCTAAGGCTGAAGGGAATGCCACTTTCAAAAACCTGAACATAAAGTTTTAGACAGATTTTGACCTGATGTTGACACTAGATGAAAAGTCAGGGGACCGCTAAAATCATCATTAAATATCCTCTGGGATATTTGAATGTCAGCACAAAATTTCATCGAGCAGTTGTTGATTTCTCAATCTGGGCCAAAGTGACTGACAACATTGCCATCCTAAGAGCCACACTGCTAGCATGGCTAAAAAATATTGATGCTATATGCTACATAAATTGTATGGATAATATGAAATGTGTTTTGCATTTTAGGCTACATTTTATACAAAGTAATTCCCTGTCATTTCGACATATTTGGCACATTTGAAAACTTACTCCCAACTAGGGAATTTAATTCTGAATTTTAAACTATGTCAAAGAACATAATAAAAAAGGGAAGAAAAAAAACCATACACACACATGAGAATTAAACCACTGAGCCTGCACTAACCAGAGGATGGTGCCGAGATTTTCAAAGAACAGCCTCCCTGGCAGGAAATACCCTGCGTCCAAGACGATGGGTGGGAGCAGAAAGAGGAAGAAGGCATCAGCACTGAGAGTTGGGGGAGCAGAGTGACGAACACCATAGATCACCCCTCCAACCAGGAGGCCCACCATGATGAGGAGACAGCTCTCTGGGACTACTGCTGGGACTCGACCTGACCAGTGGAAACCTGGAGGGTAGAGACAGGGATGATAAAAGGACATCACGCTAACTGGAATCAACAATGTTGTGACTTTTTGAGCTGCAGGAATTTTTACTCCATCATGCTGGCTGATGAGCACAAACGTGGAGCTACACTACACCAACAGCTGATACATATCATATAATATAAACACGCAGCTGGGTAGTAAAGGCGTGCTTGTATTGGCCTCATGCATTCTAAATATAAAGATCATTTTAAAACATTTGCTTATTACATCTTACATCAATTACACCTTTTTGAATGGGAATTCAAAGTCAGAACAGTGAAAAACGTGTTCCAGTTCTTTTAAAATAGACATTAGAAGAGCCCCCCCCCCCCCATATTCCTTTATATTGTAGATATGCACAATAAATAAGATATCTGAGAATAATGATAATGATTTGGATTAAGTTACGCATACAGTAGTTGCTGTATGACATATGACATGTATGACAGTGACATAACAAACCTTGAATCATTGTCAGTTAACTTCAGACTTTACCAACATCTAGCCACCTCCAATAGCATCTTATCTAATGTTGGCTTTTCATGTTTGAGCATAAAACCAGTTGAAGCTTACCCAGCTTGGCCAGTGAGGCCAGCATGATCCATAGTACAATCTCAAAGGGAGCCTGCACATGGTGATAGTCCACGCTGAAAACCCTCAAAGCCATGGGCAGATCCACAGATGGGCTGTCATCGCTACTGTTGAAGCCCAGCAAGGGAGGCAAGTTGTGGGGCTGAGGGAGCTCAGCAGGGGGGGTTAGGGCCAAACATACCGGCCACGACAGGCAGGCAGTGAGCAGCCCAGAGAGAGTCCACAGAGCGGCCATCCTGCAGCCATGCTGGGATGACAAGAGAGAGAGAGACAGGGAGAGAATAGGACAGGGGTTAGGGAGATAGGGGGAGGGCGAGTAGCACACACGCACACACACAGATACACACAACACAACCTGAACACAACTCATGCAGTCACTAATGTGCACAAGAATCCCTGAGCTAGCATTGGTATCCAACCAGCAGTACAGAGCTACACACACACACACACACACACACACACACACACACACACACAGATGGCACATGGAAATATTTGTTTTTCTTCCATTTTTTAAATCTGTTGCTGCTTTTGGAAAGTGACATGTTCTGTAGTCCAAGAGAACTGATCACGTATGCCTTGTTCTATTTTTTTTTCTAATGAATCGTGAATAAAGCAATAACCTGCTTACAACTATAACCAGCTCTTCTGAGCACCACAGTGCTCTCAGATAACCTGACTTGTCTGAAATCTAAATTGCATTGTTTGTTTTAAATGAAATAAGGAGGAAAAGCAAATGAGAACGGAATAATAAAACTACTCACTACTACAAAAATGATACAATTATATGTTTATGTTCTTTCTTAAAGTAGCCTAATTCTTTATCAGGGCTTAATAGATGAGTAATGAGAACAACTGTCCATTCATCCTCCTCTGCTTTATTTTTATTTTTCTAATGGAGAGGTTAACCATTACGCATGATTTTATAAAACCTTCTGTCATGATTCACTCTCTGTCAGACCTGGTCCTAGTAAATTTCCATTCACCTCACCTCTGCTCCACTCTACCTGCCA
>JBBPCS010000204.1:910662-924461 GCA_037974645.1 Hollardia meadi | reverse complement strand
ATCGGGAGCAATTTGGGGTTCAGTATCTTGCTCAAGGACACTTCGACATGTAGACTGCAGGGGATCGAACCACCGACTTTCCGATCACTGGGCGACCGCTCTACCACCTGAGCCACAGACGCCCTGTGGTTGAATTAATTCCAGTCGTCATATACACATCAAATTAAATACTTCTGCTTGAGTACAGTTTTTGACTTCTCCAACTACCTCAGACTATGTCTGCATGGAAGAATAACCCCAATTTTGACCAATTCAGGGTAGCGGAAAGCTAACATTTACATCTTTGCCTTATTATTAATGTGTTAGCTACCAGATTCCTTTTTACAAAGCATTCTGTTTAGTAAATTCAATATACACTCTCCTTTTAGCTCTGTTTACTTCTCCTGCAGCTTCTGAAGGACATATCTGGCTCTTTAGCTGCTAATTGCTCCACTATGTTCGCCATCTAGTTGCTAACTGTGCCTTTTTTGCCTGAAGACATCTGCTTTCTGCTGCTTAAAACAATGCTGATGAGAGCTGTGAGAGTGAACCAAAGCAGCAAAGTTGCGAGCCAAAAAAACAAACAAAGTAATGACCTGAAAGACACTAAAACACGCTTTAGAGCTACGGAGGACATGAGCTTGATGTCTTAACAATAATGTGCTTATAATTCTAAGTATCTATGTGCATGTGTTCCTCACCCCGCAATATTTGCTTTCGTTAAATATCTGTGGGGGGAGAGGGTTCCCCGTGGCCGGCCTGGACTCCTCCGGAACATTCTCTCTCATCCACTTCCTGTTAGCCTCGTTGGCTGCAATGTCACACTCCTCGAATTCGATCTTATTGGCCGCCAGGAAGCCCATCACATCCTGCTGCTGCTTTTTAATCTGTGTGCGGGGGAGATGAGAGAAGATGACAGAGGGGAAGTTAGACACGTGTTAACTTCAGACTTATGCGGAAACATAAGGGCCTTGGTTCACCATACTGTCATCAGTCTGCTGCAAAAATAAGCACACTTTTTCTCTGTTGTGAGAAATTACACTACAGAGATCAATGGCTGCTCTGTTACTAAGTTACCACTCATTTGCTAACAAGTGAATGAAGTGATACAAGAGTATTGAGGGTGAACTTGGCCAAGGCTAAGCAGGAAGAGACTGTGTTTTATCTGCATAAAAAGCGCCAGATATGGCAAATCCCAAGGCTGGATTCCAGTCCCAGCCTCCTTACATTTTAACAGGAAATTTCTCTTTGTTTAAAGATGTAAACATTTCAAACGCATTTGTCAGAGCGTATTATTTTTATACAAGAGAGTGAGCAAAGAAAGGTCGTGTTGGCGGTCCCCACATGAGAATTGCTGTTTTTCTCACTATGTGGGATTTTCATGCAGATGTGATTATTTTTGAAAGGCACCCTATTCTCACAAAAGGCTGCTCTGTTGCATTGGCAGGAAACCATAATGAACACTTGTCTCTTTTATTCAAAGAGGATGCAAATAACCGACTCTACAGGAAGAAACAGTGCATCGAGAAGGACCTGATGACATCCTGTGCGATCTCACCTTTTTCCGAGTGTACTATCAGGTCTGTCCTTAAGTTGTTCTGTCACAGAGTATCTTAAATGCATTCATACACTGAATGATAATAAAGAAGCAGGAAAGGATAGAAATGTATGCTCGTCTGAATGTGTTGCTCCTGCTTCTGCCCCTATCTATATGGACGTGTGTGATTAAGTCTATGAAACTGCGGTCCAATGAGATCTCAGTGGGTGTGTACAAGAGGGAGGATGGCCCTACAAGGCCAGACGGAAACAAGAGCTCCTCTGGGATTCGGGAGGAGGTAACTGGTCAAATACAAGCCAAATAAGGCGTGCTTGCAAAGAGACACACATGCTGCCTCAGCTGCACACACCTAAAATGAAACTAAGCCAACTTCATGGTAAAAACACTACATGGTTCTATGGACAGTTATCAGTTCATTGTCTCCCTGTCGGTCCAGACCCGTTCTAGTGAGTGCTCCTCCCAACTTTACGGCATGCCCACAAGACAGGTGGATTATTTAACAGCCATCTGCTAGAACAGTACTGGGGCATGGAAATGAGGGAGCTGACAATGCTGGCAGATTAGCCGTGGTACAGTTTGAATCACTTAATGGCAGTTGCACTCCCGAGGCCAAAGTCCTAAAATCAGCTCTTTCCCCACCTGCTCTGGAAACCAGCGCGGGACGAAGCAATGGAGCGGAACACCATGAGCTCAAACTCGCTCTCAAAAAACTGATAATCCTCTGTCTGCTTTCGAGTTTGACTTACGTTAGCTGATTCTCTTACCCAAAATCACAATTAACTAACCCAAATCGCTAAAATGGCAATTAAAACATAATGATGGACTTTATCCTCTTTTCTCCTCTCTTTTTGTCCACTCAGGCCATTTCCCCAGTAAGCCTGCATTGTACTGTTGCCAAGCAAAATTAATTTGTAGGGCAAACTGGCCACATGCCATCTGCCCCTAACTCTAATTGCACAGTGACAATTCCCAGCTTTCCCTCTTTTAGCCCCTCGCATTGCTTACTGGTGTCTTGAGTGGAGCTCCTGGCGACTTTAATAAGGAAGAAAACAGACTGTAGCTGACTTTAGGTGTGGTGATAAACAGCTACTTTTCGCCTTGTATCATTCACTCCTTATTTATCTCTCTGTAATGCTAGAAAATTACTCCTCAGTCCTTATAGGTAAGACAAGAGAGTGAGTGAGATGAAACTCTGTCAGGCCTGCAGACATTCAACTGGCAGGCCTCAGGTTTTGATTTCCATAATCCACGCTTTCACTCATAATACCTTTTAGCTCACCTTGGTATGCAAATGTATACTGACAGTGAGCTTAACAAAATGCAAATACAGGAGAGCCTGTCTCTGTCTTGTTTGCTTTTATGTCAAGTGGATCGGGAAGTAACTTGGTGGTTTTTAGCTATGCTAGCTACATGACTCTATGACAGTCAACTTTGGAAATATCTCAAAAACTATTGAATAGACTGCCATGAAATTTAGATCAGACATTCGTGGTCCACGGATCGTCAATCCCTCTGATTTTGGGGTTTTCCCTGACTGTTTACTCTAGCACCACCATGAAGTTGACGCTTTTATCTTATAGTGAAATATCTCAAAAGCTATTGGATGAGTTATAAAATTTTATAAAGATATTTATGCTCCCCAGAGAAGAAGTCCAGATAACGTTGGTGAGCCCTTGACTTTTGCTATGGTGCCACCAGCAGGTCAAAAGTTGCACATCCTGTGAAATATCTCGATATCTACTGGATAGAATGGCACCAAATGTAGTGCTGACATGGTTCCCAGATCATGTGAGAGCTGTGGTGGGGCAATGAGGTTAGACCCAGACATGATCAATCCCTGAAAAAGGCTAGAACTCTGGTAACAGTTGCCTGACAAGGGAAGACATTGATTGGATGCACTGTATCCACAACAAGGGCTTGGATCAATATTGTGAAGACTGATTAGAACAGTAATGTTGGGTCACAGCTGGGGTCAATTCATGTCAATTCTTTTGTGCAAAAAGGAAAAGAGATTTCAACTGGATTTGTCAAAACTTCTTCATAGATAAGACTAATGGACCTATGTAATGACTCAACCGTCCAACATTTGAATGCAGGAACCTCCGCTGTGTGCATGAAAGGAAACATGAATCAACCCCAGCCCTGTCTGTTTGTGAGGGATAAAGGTTTGGTCTTGATTAGATCAAGTCTGGTTTGTGCTTAAAGTAGACACTCGCTGGTAATTTAGCAGCAACAGTAGCCTCCATCCAAGCCTGAGCTCAGTAAGCATTACAACATTGTTACAAAAGAGCCTTACACTGCTGCTCTGGTTGTGTTCCCTCAATTGCTGCCTAAAGGCCAAAAAAAAAGCAACCTGTCAGACAAACTGACTCACTGCAGTAGCCGTCCTACTCGAGCCTGGCCTATAGACCCAAATGTCAAACCTTCAGCAGAGAGCAGAAGATTCGTACATGTACTCAGTAAAAAATAGTATTCCCAAGTTATTATGATTGTTGATGCATTTATTGTGGCAATGAGGAAGTTGTACAATAGTGTGGCTGCAGTGCATAAAGGGAAATGAGGCAGTAATAGTGCTGTGCTCTCGGCCAATGTTTCGGTTTCCTGGCTGTCCTTTCAGTTTGAAGTTGGCTTAGAGCTGCAGTCTGTAGACCAGCTACAGGCGTGTGTATTTAACTGGATGTGCATTTCTTCTTAATGTTTTTATTGGTCACAGTTAAAGTTAATTTAAGGATATGAAGCATATAGCATAGAAGGTATGTAGCATGACCTAATCTTTACAAAGCCCCTGATGGTAACACTAGAAGTCTCTCGGGAGAATTCACAGCGAGTCACAACACCATTTCTTCAGGTGACTCAAAATACTCTGCTTCTCATTACTGGGTGGAAATATGATGAAGTCAGCTCTCATTCAGGACTAGCGCGGGTCAGGGTGTGTGTGTGTGTGGGGGGGGGGGGGCTAAGATGGCAAACAGTGCTTTGCTCATGAACTCTAAGCCACACTAACTGTGGTAGGAAGCAGACCAGAAATAATCCTTTTTTGGTGAAGCTTGCTGTATTATGTTTCCTTTGTGTTGATTCCACACAAAATTATATGAGACTATAGTTTGTGGTGTTTTGCTAAAATAGCATTATATTACGACCTTATAATAAGGCATGCACATTCCTCTTCCTACTACTGCATGGTTGGTCTATTGGTCTACAATATGAATACACGCACGCACACACACACACGTACGCACGCATGCACACACACACACACACACACACACACACCCTAATCTATTCACCATGCATACAGATGGGAACAATCATGTTGTCTCATCTCAGTTCTTCATTATTTGTCACTTCTCTACAATACTTCTCTCTAACTGACCTTTATACATTACTACACATCTTCTGTCAATCGGCTGTGGTTGTCCTACATTAGGAATGGAATAATTCAGTCCATTAAACCTTATGGTTCTTCAGGTGTTTACCAGCCTTGGGGCTACATAGAACCATTTCTGATAACTTCTGGCTGTAACATGGAACCGATTCTTCATTTAAAGCCAATGCATTAAAAGCTATAAATGTGCTCTACCATGGAACAGAGCGTTATGTCTTTGAAAACACATCTTCCTGAATAATGCTGACTGTCATAGCTTGTCAAGTGCTGAATCTGATACATCTCTCCAGCTCATTTTTATTTATTTTACACCGTCTCCCTCACTGGCCTGCAATCCTTTTCTTGCTGGAGCAAAAGCTTTAAAACATTGTTTTTCAAAACTCCTACTTGTTTTGGCTGTTGCCACATTCGCGTGCTGGACCAGACTGGAGTGATTAATGGAGCAGCAGACACTGCTGGTTAGTGGAATGCTATCACATTGTTTTGTAGTCACTGATGCAGTCGAGCTTGGTGAGGGCAGAGCGTTTGGACCACATTTGCCACTCAGCAGATTTTTTTTTACTGCTATTAAATAAAAGACAGACATGACAAAGAGGGAAATTCTAAATATTGTAAGCCTATAAATCACATCCTGTACCTAAATCAATCTAAAATACCATAGCAGAGCAGATCAAGATTGCATAATGTGTTTATGGCACTACATACATTAATCAATGACACTGTTGCTTTTCTTCCAACTCTAAAAAAAAACAACAGTGTAAAGTGGAGATGATAATACAAGCTTAAGCGTGTCTATGTAGCATTTAAGAGCACATAAGCATGTCCACTTCAAGCAGACTCTCCTACAGACAGATCAATGAGTAGTGGTGCACTTTCCCACACAGGCTCCAGCACAGTGAGGGCAACACTTACTCAAAACTCTGACTGCTCTGACTTTACAGGAAGCTCTCGTCCTGTAATTGTGCTGCTGAGCTTTTGCAAATTTCATTTACTGTGAGGGCAATAAAGGCACATGGCTCTCCATCACTTCCTCTGTGTGTGGGCTGTGAAAACAAGCCGCTGAATGAGGCCAAATCATCCTCAAGGTGATCTAAATCCCATGGAGGGACGAGGCATCTTCATTTACACAGTGACAACAAGAAAATATGGGCTTTTAGGTACTTGACTAGATTTACTGGCTTTACTGGCACTTTGCACTATTTGCACATTTTAGTAACAATCTAGACTGTGAGAGACACTAAGTAAATGGTAAAGTCTTATATTAGGTTACTGATCATGTTTAGAATCTTGCAACAGCTGAAAGCTATTTAATAATATTAAAGTAGTGCACGATAGCCAAAATTTACACTTTTAGAGTACATTCCAACAAATCCAGACCTCCAACAAGTCCTAAACAGAGCATAAGTGTTCCAGGGCTGTAGCTGCAGGTCTACAAGGGGGCCCTGGAGAATTGCATCACCATCATTCCTACCCACTGTGGAAGAAACTGGCAAGAGAGACGCTTAAGGTCTTCTAGGCTGCAGGGCCGTGAAGGCAACTCTTAAGTCTCAAACACACACTGTGAATCACCTTATCCTGCCATCAGGTGACAGCACAGACCAGTTTAAGTGCATTTATGTATTTTTACTGGATGCCTTTCCTGTTGTTCAGCCTGTTTGAGCTGCAAAAACATTGAACTCTCACACCGGGAAGCATTGTGACAAACCACAGCTGAGTGTTTCTCTCTAGGTTACTCAGTCACCAGCCTCAAACTTCCTCCCTGTCTCCTTCTCTGTGTGACACAGTTAAAGAAAGCTAAGAGAAAGAGGGGAAAAGACATTGAAGGAAGCCCATCTGGGTCCAAAGTCTTGAGGAAGACAGAGCAGCATGCTTGCTAATGAGTCCAACCCCTCCAGACTGACAGACTGGACATCACTGAGTTCAGTAAAAGTTCAGCTGCCTTTCTGTTGCCTCCCAAGCCCTAGATGCTGCAGACGAATCCAGCTCGGACCTCATACATAAAAGCCATACCATTCTTCCAACCCTTACCGAAGTGGATCCAGAGGACGATGCTATGTACACTTTGATCACCATGATTCGATCCCTGATGCTGACACGAGTCCGGTACGCAGCGGTTGGTGGAGCTCCTTCTCGCTTCTTGGTGACACTTTGCAGGCGGATTGCTCGGCAGAACAACAACAACAAACTTCCCCCGGCTGGATATGCTATGTGTCTGTTGAAGGCAGCGCAGACTATCTGCGCAAATGCTCCCGTCCTCGGCACTGGATGGGGCTTTGCATTCCTCCTCCGCCTCTTACTCTGCCTCCCCGCCCCTTCTAGTTTCTCTCTCTCTCCCTCTTTGTCGAGCGGGAGCGCGCGCACACACACACACACACTCGGAGACACGTCCACGCAGGGCACGCACATAGAGGCAATAGGCCTATAGCAACGGCAAGACAACAGAGTTATATTGTCTGAATATTTCAGCATCGACCCCATTGTCTGCAAGCCAGCCTATTGTTCTTTTAATATTGCAAACGCGCGCCGTCGCAGGTATTTTGGTAAATGTTTGAATGTGAAATAGGGGGTGGGGGGGGGGGGGGTGTTGATAAAAAAAAAAAGAATCTGCTGTGATTTTGAACACTTACTGGGCGCTTTTGTGTAACATCACAGCCACTGAAGCGCCGTCTTGTGCAGCCACAATATTACACGGGCTCCGTGGGCCCCCTGCAGGCGTCTGGGCAGACGACGCAAGGCTTTTTCTCTGAAACGAATTTAGGAAAGCCGACTGACAAACAAAAAAAATGTGTCGGAGAGGAGTGGGCGCCATATTGGACTCAAACACCAAGCGAAATTATGGTGAAATGTCCCCTTGCTGGCCGCTGCAGATGTGAGCCCTGTTTTTTAGACGAGCCAGCGAGGATGCGTGGCTTCACACTGGGGCATGTTGCCTGTTGCCGGGGCCTGTATAGGTGCACACAGGTCCGCGCGGCCTCTTTCCCACTCTGCTTAAACACACTTTCATAAAGGGGATATGTCCTCGAATGCAACCCTTTCCATTCTTGCAGGCTTCCTCCCATCTCTCCCTTCAAGAAGCCATTCGCGCAGACCCCAAATCATCGCCGGCTCCAAAATTCCAAGTGCTCTGCAGCCCCGAATGGCGTCACCTGATTGGCCGAGAGCCTATCAATCATGCCTTTAGCCGCACCCCTCCCCCCATTCAACCACTCGCCTCTCTGTTCCAGTGTGTTTACTACACTGCCGAGCATAAGGGAGACACTCGTCTTCACATGCACTGAACCCACTAAGAAAAACAGTTTTTAGTTGTATTTGTAAGAAAACCTCCAAGAGATCAACATGCCCAAGAGAAAGGTACGTATTCTCAAAATAACAAAAATAGTTTGAAGGGGATATCAGCTATTAATGCAATGCAAACGATTGTGAAGTCATCCCTCTGAGACATTACTTAATTATAACGCAATGTGTAACCGTTATTCACCGCTGGTAATTTTTGCCTATTATCTAGATATAATATACATTTTTTATGTGTTAGAATGAATATTTTCCTGCTCGGACACGGTCTATAAAATGCGTTTCCCTCCGAGAGCGTCTGTCCTTTGGAGAGTCAGAAGTCTCTCGGTCTCCATGCAGTTAAAGCACAAGCAGCAGCCATGCTTTGCAGCTCTTGTCCACCTTCGTCGCCGACCTACCCAGAACAAACGCTCCACTTATCGCCATTTCGCCACCAAACCGGCCGAAAACGCCACTAGAAAATGCTTTAGTGCCCCTACTTTGCATTTTGGCCACGAAAATAAACCTTCGCCGTCGCGTTTCGATAAAATTGTATATTTTTTCTCTTTGTTCATAGTCCCAAATGGCTGCGATGGCGTGGCTCTGCCGCCCGGTGGCGCGCGTGAGTCGCAGCAGGTCCCTCCCCCTTCTCAGAGACTCCCGCGCCAGCTTTCAAATGTGAGCTTCATGCATTGAACAAGAGAAAGAGATGGGGGAGTGAAAGGGAACCGCAGGGCCTGGGCCCTCAAAATATGGCTCCAGAAGCCCACATAGCTGAGCTCTCACTGCGCACTCCGGATATAATTCATTGGCCCGACGTTTCTGGGCTGTAATCCTTAAAAATGACCTGTATTTGAAATAAATTTGAGTTTTCACATGACACTGAAAAGTTTTTTGTTCAGGCCTGTAATTATTCGTAATATGGGCCTGAAGCATATAGCAAATGTTTCCTGTTACTATAAACAATCTTTCAACTTTAAGTGATATTATTTTTCATTTTTTCCCCATTTTAACTTGTTACGTTTGTGTTTTTCAGTCACATGGAACAGAAGGAGGAGAAAAGGGGGAGGTAAGAGGGGGCACGTTAATTAACGCCTCATACATGTGATTAAAATGACATTTTAATCAGTATATGTGGGGCATGGGGGGGCATTAACAGGAAGAAAGTGCTTAAGCATTTAATTCATGCTATGTTTCCTGATTACAGTCCCGATCAAAATAAAAACCCTGTGATAACAGTCTTTGTTCTGTTTCAGCCTCAGAGGAGATCAGCCCGGTTATCAGCGGTAAGACGACACACATAACAAACCTCAAACAACTTGTTTACATTAACCGATTCAATTAAAAAACATGTAAAACGTGGTAGAATGCTTAAAAGTAGTTACGCTCATGTAACTAACGAGATAAAGCAATACTTTGCCTTTAGAGAAGCAAAACCAGGTAGAGAAGTAAGTGTTCTTTTTTCATAAAATCCTTCAGTTTGATTCCTAGCAATTCAAATCTTCATAACGTGTCATTTTTACATTATTAGGCTTAAGAATCAATTAAGACAACTTGAGTAGTGAATTAAGTTGTAATGAAGTTGGCAGAAATGCCTGAAAGTGAATATAACGCCTTATCACGCAAATAAAACATGATTTAGAAAGGTTTTGCGATTAAAAAGTACAATACATACTAATACCAATAGCAGGCATTATAAAGACTCAGAATTAGTAGTATAGTATCTTAATATTGAAATTCCTTTATTCGTCTAGTTAGAGGCAGTCATATTAACGTTCTGAACTCTCAGACAATGTCTGTATTAAAAGAAGTTTCCTTGTAGGGAACATTTTAGACTTTGATTCTTGGTTGGCCCATTTAGAAAGTGTCTAATCGAAGCCAAAGTGTTTGAGTACTTTCAGACAAACAAGGAAAGTAGTAGTATTGTATTCAAATGTAGCGTGTTTTTCCCCCTTTTCACAGAAACCAGTCCAGCCCAAGCTGGAACCAAAGGCCAAGAAGGCAGCAAAGGTAAGAGACCCCAGCCCTGATCCCGATTGATCTGGCATCACGAAGCCGGAGACCCACTGTGAACGTTCTGCCTGTTTTGTCGCCACTGTAGAAAGAAAAGGCTGTGAATGATAAGAAGGAGGACAAGAAGACCAAGAAGGCGAAGGAGAACGCAGAAGCAGAAGCAAATGAGGAAAACCACTCTGAGAATGGAGAGGCCAAGACCAACGAGGTGGGTAGACCACAAAAAAAGTTTTTAACCCACAGGTGAAGTTGGTTGTTTTGTACTTGACGCTTACATGATCAACTTAAAAATGAAGTTTTCACCCCGTTCTGTCTGCTCTGTCCCACAGGTGGAGGCAGCCCCCGAGGAGGCCAAGGAAGAGGCCAAGTCAGAGTAGCACCACTGCCCAAGCTTCCTCGTCCTCCTCTACAATCCCACCCACCCACCCGTGAACCCCCAGCCAGCCAGCCAGCCCCCCCAAGTCTCTCACATGGTTTCCCTCCAAGGCGTATTGTTAACAGAGGAATATTTTTATCAATGATTTTATAAGTATCCGTACAGATTTTTAGCACAAAAAGCAAAGCTGATTATGGAGCGCCTTGCAGATTTGCAGTGGTCATATCAAGTGTCTGCAAGCAAGATGAACACACTAAAATCTTTTTTAAATGGCATTTCATGATTGTTGAAGGCTTGTGTGGTGTAGAAAGTGCGTCCCTGCCGGATTGGCTATGTTGTGAGTTGTGTATTCCTGTTTTCCCTCCCTCCCTCCCTGACCCCCACTCCCCTCCTCTTCTTCCTCCACAGATTAGATCTTCCTCCCCCTACAGTTCAGCCTTTATCCATGTTTTATTAACGGTTCAGCCATGTTAATGTGGGTTTTTCTTTTAGACCTCTAAATGTGCAGTGAGTTCCCTTTGCTTCTGTCTCTCTCTTTTTTTTTCCATTGAAATCGTGTTTTAACAGCGTGTTGAAGTGTGTTGTCCACATAAGAAAGAGGAAGATGAACATGTGAAACATTCCGGGAACAGCGATTGCCTCCGACCTGTCTCTTAGACGACCCTGCGTGTAAAACAGCTCCTGCTCCATCCACGCTGTCATGTCGGCTTTTCTAAACACTCTGGTTTTTTTAAAACGATTGAATTTGGAAACCTTCTCTTGACAAATGCAGGTGTCTGGTCCCTCTCTTATGTTCTGAAATTCTCTTAATAAAAACAAGTCCTGGGAATTTTCCTCGAATCAAGTGTCTCGAGTTTGCTTCTTTAAAGGATGGATGTAGGAGCTTCCACATTCGCACCATAAGAGTGAATAGCTCAAAAGAAAGATAAGTATTGTAAGCAAAGTCAACTTCAGTAACATCTTGAGCCTTCAGTTTAGCAAATGCAACAGTGTGTCATCTGAATATCACAATTTAAAGCTAGATTATAGCCTGTAATCCTGCTCTCAACCTACCTGTATAATGCAGCCTCCATTACGAACATGTGAGAGCTTTTCTGTGTCCATCTGCAAAAAGAGATGTAAAATCAGACCTTAAAAGAACATGACGCACTCCTTCTAATAGATGTAAGACAGACCAGGAATTAGACTGTTGCCGCGACCTTTGACTAAAGGAAAACTAGCCGTAATGCAATTTCACTGGAGACAAATCCAACATTTCCTTAGAGACTGCTGCTGCAGGATCCTCAAGAAGAGGCTGTTCATCCTGCTTTGTCTAATTAAACAGTGGAAGTTTGTTGAACCGCCACAGTCACTGTAGGCCGGTGTTTGTTAGCTGAGGATTGAAACCCAACAAGATTCATCTGACAGGTCTGTTGCTGCAGATCCGTCTAGGGAGATCAGGCCGGCAAAAGGTCAGCCATGGTTTGGACAGCCATGGTAGTGTGTGTGTGTGTGTGTGTGTGTGTGTGTCACTTGGGGACATTCGCTCCTTCCTTGCAAGGATTCACTACAACGTTAAAAGACACGAGACTCAAGGACTTATTGAAGGCCTCTGCTGAAGCTTATACTCTTAATGCCATCGCAAGACAAAGCTATAGTGCTCTGTACATATCTGCCCTACAGGCCTCTACCCACTGATGGAGCAGACAGTGTCTATCCACCCCCTGTTTCTTTATTCACCTTCAGGCTTCACACACTAAGATTCAACTCTGCATGAACCCGAGCTTGAGTGCATGTGACCCACATTCACCTCAACCCTCAAACAAAATATCACCGTTTTATTTAGCAACATCACAGGAAGAGAGCTCCATGGCTTGTAAAGAACTGCGTGTGTCCAGCAGTGTGGCAGCAGAGGGTACATGCAGTCTGTTAAGTCCACATTGGGTGAATAGGCAAGACTTCTCCCTGAGCTTTGTGTGTGTGTGTGTGTGTGTATCTTTGTGTGCATTTGCCTCCAGCATTGACAGTGTTTTGAATGTAAATGTGTATGCATGTTGGCTGTTATTCTTTCCTCACTTCACTTCAGTGTGCTGCAATATGTGAGAATATATGGTGCTTGAATGAGATTTAAATAAGATTTGAGATAAGCAGCAGGCTTTTTCTTTTCTTTTCTTTTTTAAAGACTACTTGTAAATGTACATTTGACTACGCATCACTGCCTACATTTTCCACAGAATGAGACACTATGATGTGTTTCCTCCGTTGTTGTTTTTGTGCAGCACTTGCAGCCCCTCTGACCTGCATTGTCATGGCCGAGCACCGGGCTCCATTTTGTCGATATTTTATTGTGTGCACGGCGTCATTGCACCGCGACGCCACTAGATGGCAGCCTTGTCTTATCTTTATTCATGCGAAAACAGCTGGAAGCTTTGCTCGTGACGTCCCAGCGAGCTCTGAAACAATTTATTAAGTGCTGCATTGAAAACGTTATTATTTTATTTTATTTTACCGAGGCATGTTTCTCGGAATCACTGAGTAATAACAGACAGATCATCACGAAAAATACTTCAAACACTTCAAAGTGAATCCCTCCAGGCTCCCGTCTCCTCTTCCATTCGCATCTCCCATCACACTTTCTTTTAAACCCTCCTTCAGCATCAGCTGTTTGATGCGTTTGCTTTGCTTTTTTCTTTTTTTTTTTTCTTAAACCCGCATTCAACCAGACGATTCTTTCTCAAGCCAACACTGTCTGAATTCAGCATCCTCTGTGTGAGAGCTATTAATGAAGTGCAGTGGGGGGGGGGGGGGGACTAAAGGAAATGCATTATTGATCGGACAGAAAGTTTCTGATCTCAGCCACGGTGGTCTCTCTCTTTTTCTTTCATCTGCGCGCACTTGCTTGTGATGCTCCCAGACCTTCATTGATCCGTCCGTTCATCCTGTCTCCTGTGATCAGCCCTCTGACTCGTTAACGGCTTTGATACCAAGATGCTCTCACCAGACACACGGCCCCTTTCCTGAGGCAGTCTGACATCAAATGGCTAACTTACTCCAATATCATTTATCTTTGCGTCTGTGCGCGCCTGCTGCCTGAGCAAAATCTGTTTCTCTGCCTGCTTTACCTGTGCCTGCTTGTCTGCAGTTCATCCTCCTCTCTATTCACTGTCTAGCAGGGAGTCGTCGCGGGGGGGGGGGGGGGGGGGGGGGGGGGGGGGGGGGGGGGGGGGGGGGGGGGGGGG
>JBBPCS010000204.1:897692-908369 GCA_037974645.1 Hollardia meadi | reverse complement strand
GACGGCACTATTAAAAGTTACCAATGACATTCTCATGCATGCTGACAAAGGTGAACATTCGATCCTTATTTTATTAGATTTAACTGCTGCCTTTGACACCATCGATCATGCTATTTTAATTAACCGATTGCAAAACTGGGTTGGCATTTCTGGCACTGCTTTAAACTGGTTTTTTTATTCCTATTTAACTAACAGATATTTTAATGTTTGTATTAATAATCATGTGTCCTCCTCAGCCCCCCTGTTGTGTGGGGTCCCTCAGGGGTCGGTCCTCGGACCAATACTTTTCTCATTATTCATGCTCCCTCTGGGTCATTTGTTTAGCCGCATCCAAGATGTTTCATATCACTGCTATGCCGATGATACACAGATCTATTTCTCTGCCAAACCCAATAACCTGAATCAACTGTCCTCCCTTCATGATTGCCTAGCTGCCACTAAGGATTGGTTATCCCTGAATTTCCTCCACCTAAACCCTGACAAAACAGAAGTTCTCCTGATTGGTCCTGACAATTTCACCACTTCAGTTGATCAGTTTATTGGCCCACTTCACTCCAACATCAGCTCTACTGCTAAGAATCTTGGTATCATCTTTGACCAGCATTTGACTTTTGACCATCATGTCACCAAACTCATTCAGTCCTGTTTTCTCCAGTTAAGGAATATAGCAAAAATCAGACGCATCCTGTCTTCCACAGATCTTCAACTTCTAATTCATACTTCATCTTTTCATACCTAGATTACTGTAATTCCCTCCTTACGTGCCTCAGTAAATCATCCCTAAACCGTCTTCAACTAGTTCAAAATGCAGCCGCCAGACTATTAACTGGTCGTAGCTCCCATATCACCCCCGTTCTTGGATCCCTCCACTGGCTTCCCATAAAAAACAGAATTCACTTTAAAATCCTATTCATCACCTATAAAGCACTCCATGACCTCGCACCCAGTTATATTTCGGATCTCCTCGTTCCTTACTCCACTTCTCTACCACTTTGTTCCTCACATCTTGGCCTTTTATCCATCCCCCGCTCCAACTGCAAAACCAAAGGCGACCGTGCCTCTGCCGTCTTAGCCCCAACCCTCTGGAACCAACTTCCCCAATCAGTCAGATCTGCAGATTCCATGAACTCTTTTAAGCGGCTCCTCAAAACCCATCTCTACAGGGAAGCCTTTTTTTTTAACTTCCATCAATGTCTCTAATCTGTTTCTATGCATATGAAATGTATTTTATTTAGTGTATATGTTTATTTGTTTAATGTATGTGTATGTATGTGTATGTATGTGTGTTAGTATATATATATATTTACTGTATAGATTTTATTACTCACCTGTTTTTATTTTATATATATATACATACATTTTTCTCGTTTTCCATGTGTGTGAAGCACTTTGTAACTGTCTGTTTTAAAAAGTGCTATATAAATAAAGCTTTACTTACTTACTTACTTACTTATTAGATCACACGTTCACTTTGTCTCCCAGAGAGCCACATGCTTGCAACCTTAGGTGCACAAGTGCAAGCCTGTTTTGTGTGTAAATAGATGGTGTGTGACGGCATCACTGCCTGCCATCACATAAGCCCCCTTTGTGGATAAAAAGATGCCCCATCTCCCCTTGTGCCCACAATTTATCAGTGGTGTGAAATGGGAGGAGGGAGGGAGCCCTATTGTTTCATTATACTGCAGCTCTCTTCAATTACTAGATGAAGGGGACCACCTGATGCTGCCTCTGCACATATATTCCCTTCTGAACAAACACACACACACACTCCTCTCTCGCCCCCTCCTCTACGCCCTCCCCTTTCAGTCTCATACCTCACAAACCATATTCTCCTCACATTTACACATTGTTGAGTCTGCTGTGTTGCGTAGACTGTGCGTCATTCAGGTCCAAACACATCTAAAGGACAGGTGATTTGCGCTAAGAGGCCTCAGACAGACAGAATTTCACAGCTTTGCGTCGCTCTTCTGGGCATCATTGTGATTTGACGGTCACACTTAAGTGGATCATTGCACAGTGCAATCATGGGGAGGATGTGTAAGCTGTACAGCATATTGTTTTGGGGGGAGAGTGGAAGGGGTCTCAATGAGAATGGAGCAAAAAAGACAAGAAAAAAGTGGTGTTGCAATTTGTTTTCTCTTTCAAGTCAAGGCGTAGCTGCTTTTGAAAGAACTTAATTTCTATCACATCTGAAGGTTGGTTGAGTTTCTCATTTATTTTTTATCAAAATGTACACGAGTAAACTACAACAAAGGACTACATTAAAGAAGACATCAAAATGGGCAGCAATAACAGGGGTCAACAACTGAACACATACCCATACCCAGACCCACCCCATTAATACCCCCAGTGCAGTGAGATAAAGACATGCCAATGATGTCTCACATTTAGGCACTTGATTTTCCCGAACCATCTTTGGTCATAGTTGCTGTCATACGGCTTGGAACTGGTTTGCGGTGGATTTGAACTTGTTTCATGTTGATTCTGACTGCGTGAATTATAGGATGCTGATTCATGCTGCGAGGAGTCACACGAGTTTAAATGCAATTCCTTCAGTTTAAACAGATCTGCGTCCATGTTTAGAGATGACCCAAAGATGGTTATAACCTGGCCACCTCCATAGAGTAAACTTTAGCATTAAATAAATCAACACTAGATGGTACAGTACGCCACATGATTACAGAAAGGACTCCACAAGAGAAAGGAATTGAGCACTACATCTTAACACAATTTACCTGAAAGCAAGGTAGTGTATCCGCACACGATATATTGTAATCAATACGCTGTACAGTCTATTGCAAAGGCATTGTTGTTGGCATTTTTTGTAGGAACGAACCAGTCTGTTTACCACTGAGTATTATCTTGGAAAGTCTTGCAAAAATAGATGAATTTTCATTTTTAAATCAATCGCCTTTGCTTTGACTTTAGGATGTGATATATATTTAGCTACTCATGCATATCTAACTTTGTGTGTATACAGTATACTGTATGTTTGTTTGCATGTCTGTATTTTTGTGTATGTATTGTGCATGCATGTGTGTGTTCTAATGAAAGTATTGTACACACTACTAGACTTGCCCCTCAGCATTTTTTTCAGAGTACACCCCTTCAGTAAAAGATTAACAAAGTTACATTAAACTGTTTAAGAAGCATAGTAGTCACACAGTATTTGGCAGTGAGAGAACAGTCCTAATTTATCCATGCACAATATCAACCACAGGCAAGGTCCACATTCTGAACAAACTCATTAAGAACAACACACTTAGAACATGAAAAGAATGTACAAGAATTCAAGAACCTGGAAGTGTGTCGTGTGCGTGTATGTTTGTTAATGTGTGTGAATGTCATCAGCACAGTAGGTTTCCCAGGGAGACCTAAGGGCTATGACTCATGTAGTGCATACAGCATTTTCTGGAATTTTAACAATATCGGAAGAATTACTATTTCCCCCATAAAGCCCAGATAATTAAATATAATCATGTTAGAACCTTACAGAATACTCTGGGAGTTACTTACTTATTTACTGTAAAAACCCACTCAATCCCACCCCCATAGGTCTATTATAGACCAAACAGTTTATCCCTGGATTATATTTCCATTCTCCAGCTTTTTCTTCATAGCAAGCACCTTCCCATTGCTCGACCATTGGTTTTGTGTAATTATGCATGTGTTTTTGTGTGTTTTAGACTAATCCAGTCTGTGTGTGCAAGTGTAAGGGGTACGGTTGATAAAGCAGAGTTGATCCCCCTTGGGGTATGTAGTAGCTGCAGTAGCTGGGCTCTGCTAAATAGGGGGCACTGTGCTCTGCAAGGTATGGGGCAGGCTGGTAGAAGCATGTCACATGGTCTGTGTTGGGGATAATGTTCTGCTCTCCGAGAACCTTCAGTGCCAGCACTGTGATCATGTTCAGTGTCTGACGCCTCTCATGTCCCATCAGACACACTGTGCTGTCATCTACCACACGACGCAGTGTCATCAGATACTGGTACTTGCTTCTCTCCTCGCCAATAAAATGGTTCTTCAAGTAGGACAGGATCTTCCTCTGCTGCTCCTGCACATCAGGGAAATCGATGAAAAAGCGTGAGCACATGTAACGCTCCAGTGTCTTTATTTGAGTCTCGCTGGCAGGTCGGTAGTCCCTGACCAACAGGTTGCTGTATTTCAACAAGCCACCACCTCGAATCTCCTCAGGGTTCCTGGTAGCAATTAGCCGGTAGCGCAAGTGGTCCATGGCTGCTTCAAAATCACCATACATGCTCTCTGCCAGCACCTCGACAGCAGGGACCGAACCAGATGCCTGAGGACTGTTGCTCTGTTCAGGCATGTCTGTGGTTACCTTAGGGACCTCTTTGTTCTCAGGCACAGAGCTGGATGCTTCATCAGCTTCTGGAGGGGCAGATTCCCCTGGGCTTTCACACTGAGACGGAGGCAGCACATGTGAGGTGGAGCTCGGGATTGTGATTGGAAAAGAAACAGGCTCTGCAACCTGAGGCAATGATGAGATATAATCTTGTTCCTTTATATCCTCCAACTGTAGGTCAAGAATTTCTGGCTGAGGGGAGGACTCTTTAAAATGTTCCTCACTGTCTGTATTCAGTATCAAAGGCTCCATGTCTGAAGATACCTGAGTTACAAGGTCCTCTGACTCCACTGGCGGAGTGAGGCAGAGGAGGGGAGGGCTGATGCAGGGGGAAGGGGGGCTTAGACAGAGAGGAGGAGGGCTGAGGCTAAGCATAGGAGGGGTCAGGTAAGGAGACGAGCAGAGGCAAGAAGAGGTAGGGCTGAAACTCAGGGGTGGAGAGCTTAAGCTGGTAGCAGGGCTGTTGTTAGTCAACACTGGAGATGGGAGGCAGTGAGACGGAGGGGTCAGACATGGGGGAGGGCTGAGGCTGGGTGGTGATGGAGTGAAGCAGGGAGGGGAAAGACTTAGTACGGAAGGGGTGAGACAGGAAACAGAAGGGGTGACACAGTGGGAAGAGGAGGGTGAATTCGGTGTGGTCTCTTGTGTGCTGCTGTTTGGCTGACTCAAGTCCAACTTTTTGGTCCATAGTTCTCTGTTTTCATCTCCATCACTGAGCTCAACTTCTGAGGTATGTACATGTTCTTGGGTGTTTGAGCTGGCCGTATCTGTGTGTGAAACTAACATCTCCACTGAGTCAAGAGGCTCTGATTGTTCGGATGCAAGGACAGTTTCTGTATCTGAGGACTGGATTTTTTCATCAAAAGCTGTATGTGTAGACTGTGTCTCCTTTGGGTTCTGAACACTTGTCTCGCGTGAACTCTCCATGATTAGCTGAGAGAATGATGGCTCTTGAGGTAAAGCAGACAGAGGATCCACGGCAGAGGTGGAGATTATATCAGGGGCTGGATCAGGAGCTGAGGTAAGGTCTAGGTTTGAAGCTAGGTTACTGGAAGGGTTGGGTTCAGGCCCAGGGTTTGTTTTAGTAGAGACACTGGTTGTTGGGGTAGTTGTTGGGTCTGAACTGGGAGCTGTTGGCTTTGGGTTAGAAAGTATCTGAGGTTCAGGGCTAGGGCTGAGGTCTGGATCTAGACATGGTGCTATGACAGGTTCCCTTTCAGATACTGGACTTGGGTACTGATTGGGGGCAACCTTCCTACACATCCTCCGGGGCGGTTTGGGAGAGGAGTGTTTGAGTACCACCATGTGAGATAGTCTATCTGAGGCCTTACAAGAAGAAGGAGGAGAGGAGGTCTTTTTGTCAGAAACAAGGCTGGGTGGTGCAGGTAAAATATCCTGAGTATCTGGAGGGCTGACGGCATCAAGTGTGTTAGGTGTGTTATCTGAGTTGTCTATGTGTAGCGTGCTGGGAATCTCCAGTGTATCCTGTGTGCCAGTAGGTTGTGTGTTGTGAAGTGTAAGAGATATGGAAGAGGTGGAGCAGGAACATTCAATACCCTGTGTGTCTTCTATGTTTTTTATTACTGATGCTAAAATCTCTCCTGTCTCTTCACTCATTTCCATGTCATCTTCCCTCTCTGCTTGCTCCCCTGTCTCCGTTTCTACTTTTCTTTCATCTGCTAACTGTGTCTCTATCTTTGCATGGGAAGAAGTGCTCAAGTTTGGAGCAGACATATGTTGTGTTTTATCTTTCTCATTGCTTCTTTGATCCTCACTGAAACACTTAGAGAAGTCTGTACTGTGCCGTTCTTCTGCCAGCTTTAGAGACTCCGTCTGTGTATTGTTTGAGGTTTTTGGCAGCTCGGACTGTCCCATATGCTCAGTGAGTTCTTTCTGTTCTAGAAGGGGTTTTTTGTTTTCAAATTGTTCTTTATGGGAAGAGCGTTCTTTGTGATTTGAATGTACTGGTTGTTGGCCATCACAGGGCTGGGTTTGCTCTGACTGTTCTACCTTTGTTGGACATTTGGTTTTGTCCAGGAGCTCTGGCTCATGTCTGAGTTCAATCTGAGTTGATGGCTCAGCTTCCTCAGAGGTTTGTTTCTTTTCTGACGAGGGGTTTAGAGATGTCTGGTCAGAGAAGTCTGTCTCATTGAAGTTTTCTTTGTGTGGTGATTCTTCTTTCAACTCTGCAGGGGTTTTCTCTTTGCTGTCTTCTTCAACTTTGGAGTGTTTTGTCTGGTCTGACTGTTCAGTTTGTTGCAAGAGTTTTGACTCCTTTTCATGCACCTCATCTGTCTGTTGTGTCTGGCTGATCTGAGCCCCCTCTTTGCTGGATAAGTCTCTACCAGTAGACTTCTCTGTTTCTGGAGCAGTGGCATGTTTAAACAGAGAGGGAGAGTCTTTATTCTGATTCTCTGTAGGCTGGTCCTTAAGATCAACAGTGTTATTTTTGTGCTGTGATTCCTGCTGCATGTAGGACTCCAAAAGACGATCCAGAATGATCTGGAAGGAATCAACGCTGAACTCAAACTGTCGCCTCAGCACGCTTACAAATTTGAGTTCCAGGTTTTTGCCACTGTTGTTTGAGAGTGAGATGAGGCTCCAGCGGTCGTACTCATTAAAGACCTTGACCATTTTCTGGACATAGGCCTCCTTCATTGTAGCACTGCTGATCCGCTCCCTGTTGACCCCGGCAGGTAGGTAGTCCAGCAAGCAGCCCAGCACTGACTCCTTAATCACCTGGGAGAACAATAGGTCAACAACATGACAGCTACAAATAATGACTGCAATCTAAGTGCAATTTCTCTTGTATCATTAAAGTGAATAATTTGATGCTTTTGCGGTTTAGTTTTCTGACTAATACAATTAAAAATATTAAAACCAGCACAGCTGATTCATCTTTATGAGAAAATGTTCTACAATTAAATTATTAGTGAGATTACAATAACATTATCAATATAGCATCTCAAAAGTAAATGCTTCAACACCCAAGAGAGAGAGGAGATTCAGTGTCACACTCAAGGATAATACAGCAGAATGAATGCTTTTTAATGCAGGGGATTGAACCCTAATTCTCAACTCTTTTGACATTGACCTGCTTCATTTTCCTAACCAAGTAGTACAGTAATCATACCTGGAACTCCTCCTGACTGGGCAACTCCACTCCAAAGATGATGTCCAGGTCCTTGTAGCTTGTTCCATTGTCTCTGACAAGGACGTGGCTGGCCGTGGAGCCATTAAGACGAACATCTCTTACTGCGATTCCCTGCTTCTGCAGCCTGGCCCGCACAGCAATGATAATGTCTCGAGGACGTAGCTCCAATGTGGGAAAGTTCCCACGGCCATGGATTGGAACCACCTCTGACAAAACCTGATGGAGAACCTCAACTTGGTCAGCATTCAGGCTGTGGAACCGCTGACTGGATTTGGGTTTGGTTTCAGACATGCTGCTGCCCTGAAGAGAGGGAGGGAGGGAGGACGACAATGAAAGTTTATTACAACTTCCAACAAAATGTGCTATGTTTTTAACTCTCTCACTCTTTCTCTCTCACACACGCGCGCGCGCGCGCACACACACACACACACACACTTAGCACTCACTCACACTCATATGTACACTCCCTGCCAGTCTGCTGTCTGCAAGTCACAGCTTGGCTGACAGCTTTTCCACAATGCTAATGTAACTGCTGTGTTGACAAGTTGACACATGGAGCGACCCACATAGATGTGCTCTGCATTAATATTCTTCCACTGCTCAACCAATTCACAACAAATTAAGAGCACGTGTGACTGGAATCACAAAATCTGAAGCACATTACAGTATTTATCACCCAAGACTTTTATCACATCAGTTAGTTTATTTATACTCTGTCTCAGTCAGATACAATACGTGGTTCAGTTCTTTTAAATGTGTTACACATAACAATGAATATGTACTAACACTCAATTATTGTGTGAATAATAATAATAATAATAATAATAATAATAATAATAATAATAATAATAATAATAATAATAATAATAATAATAATAATATGTAAAGTGGACTAAGTCTTTGCTTATTGATTGTTTCCACTAGAAGAGCAAGGGTTAAGCTGAATGAGTCATCACCAGCAGACTGCATTAATCACACCAACGTCACTAATTAAAGACACACATCTGTTTTTGTGTCCGTGTGTGCAGCACATTATGAGTATGCATTACAAACAATGTTTCCTGCACACATTCATGGGAGTGCACACACACTTTTACATAACACCTTTGTAAATTGTGACACAAAGTGGAACAAAGTGCGATTTAATATCAGTCAATTATTTTTGTTTGACTTTCACATGTGTAATTCTCCTGGCAGTTACGCATGCAGCCTCTGCATCCAGACTCCATCAATCAAGCCATACAAACTACTTTCAATAAATCAAGCAACATTTGCCTAGACAAGTCAGTCAGAACATTCTCTGTTATGTGATTGACTGCGTGATTGTGGGTGCATATGAAAGAATAACAGGGAGTAAGTGCTCAAGTTTGAGTGTGGAACTGTGGTTCATAGCAGCCCATTATGATCTATTGTTTGCTTTGATCAATAGATGTCACTCAGTGCTGCAGCTGAATGCTGCTGATTGCTATGATTTGTCAATACCAGCAGGGTAAACATTGGGATATAATGAGCAGTAATGGGATGCTGTTTGTCAGACATCTGAGGGCTATAGTACGCAACAACCACAAACTATCTACTATAGGGGGTGTTTATTAAACTTTTAATTCATATTGCACACATTTCAACACTAACACTATAGAATTGTGCTTTACTCTATAACATATGTAAAGCTACGAAAGGCAACCTCTCTGGTCATTCAAAAAAACCAAAAAAAACTGAGTATGCTTACCAGAAGACAAAGAAGTTGAGTCTCAGAACACAAAGCTTCTCAAAAACTGCTGTGGATGAAACACCTGTCTTCAAGTTGCAAAAAATAGCAACCATAAAACTAGAGGCAATAAATAGCCTACAGTTCCAGATGTTGACACTGGTCATATGTAAAATGAAACAATGTGTTGAGGAGGCAGAGCGGCAATGCGGGACTGTTTTCCAGCGAGCCCCTGTATCTCCCCCTCCCCTTTCGCACTCTTCTGCAAACTTGCAGCCTGAGTGACTCATCCAGGCGTATCGGCTCAGCTCGCACATAATCTATGGCCACTGAAAACCCAACAAATCGGAGGGTCTCGTACACACTGGACTAAATCTACAACAAACACAAACAATAATGCTCTGTAAACTTAGGTTGCCAACATAGTATACAGAAGAAAAAAAACAACAATTCTGTACTGTGGATAGAAAAGTCTAGATCAAGCCAGAGTATGTGTCCCAGACTTTTTTAAAAAAATTATCCAGTAATCTTGCAATTATCTAAATGTCCTTTTTTTCCATTTACTTTAAGAATTATTATCCCATGAACTTAACACGGTGTTTGTTGCGTTGCCCTGCAAAATACGATTGCAATGTTTACTGACCATATATTTTGTATTGAATATAAAAAGTATGTTACAGCTGAACTTGCCCTGACAGTCTATTTTTCTTAAACTACATTGAGAGTTGTTTCCCCAATAAAACAACCACTGATTGGAGGAGTACATTATGTACTGTTTCACGGTCCATCATTATCTATCACTTACTGGAACTGATCCACAGCTCTGCTGAATTTCACTTTGCCCCGCTGGTCTTCACTCTAATCACCCAATTACGCACTTACTTACTCCTGAGACGCCAGGTGAGGGAAATTAACTGCAATTAAGTGCCTGGCAGGAATTAGGTTTTGCCAGGATTAAAAACACAGTAGCCTCGATACTATCATACTTTATTCTCCGTGCTGCGGTAAAACAGCGAATTATCCAACTTTACAGAGCTGGAGGTTCTTACCTGTTGCTGTGGCATTTGAGGGAGCGACTGTCTCCTGACTTGACAGAATTAAACTTTGAGTATCCACCGAGCTTCAGGTCTGTGTCTCTTCTACGTGGGTTTGTTTTTCTTTTGAAGTTCCTACCCACTCCGGTTAGGCTGAGTGCTGACGCTGCTCTATCCCTTGTAAGGCATATGAGGCAAGAGTCTGTGCGCGAGTTCATTCGGGCGCTGTCCAGGAGCTCGCGTGGTGCTGAAATGAAGACTGAGACGAGTCCTCGCGCTCTTGTTTTCTCCTCCGGCTGCCCGGAGCGTAACGCAGTTTCCATAGCGACCTGCCGTCATTCAGTCATGACTGGTGTGTGTGTGTGTGTGTGTGTGTGTGTGTGTGTGTGTGTGTGTGTGTGTGTGTGTGTGTGTGTGTGTG
>JBBPCS010000204.1:843590-866289 GCA_037974645.1 Hollardia meadi | reverse complement strand
GTGTGTGTGTGTGTGTGTGTGTGTGTGTGTGTGTGTGTGTGTGTGTGTGTGTGTGTGTGTGTGTGTGTGTGTTTAGGATCCTGAGCTGGCCTCTGCTCCAGCGGGAAACGAGGGCTCCACTGGTCGCTGTCTGCTCACCCTATTGGGCATCGCCTTCATCCTCAGTGGGCTCATCGTGGGGGGAGCATGTCTCTATCGATACTTCACGCCGAAAGTAAATCTTTCTGTTTGTGTGTGTGAGTGTGTTTGCATACGTGTTATATTGTTATAATACTGGGTTATAAATGTGATGTGATCCAATATACTGTTCACACAATTTAGAAAGCACCTGTCCAGGCTGCATCATAGTTTCAGTTTTCCATATTGACATTATAGTATGTTTAGAATCTACATTTCAATTAGATTACACCAGGATGGATAATCATGCAATATGTGCCCAATTCTTTTTTCACTGAAGTAATTGCAGAAGGTCAGTAACACTGGGTGGCATCATGGAGAGGATACATGTCATATACAGTCACTGCAATGTGCTGGGTTTGATTCCATTGGGGGACCTTTGTTGCATGACATACTCATCTCTAACATTATGTGTTTCCTGTTTGTATCCATACTGTTACTGTCTAATGAAGGCAAAATGCACATTATTATTATTATTAGTAGTAGTAGTAGTAGTAGAAGTATTTTATGAGTGATGCAACATTGGCAGTGAAGCAAACATTCAGACTACACATAAGGTCCAAACAAAACAAGATATAAAACACAGGACAACTATACATACAGCTATACAAATAAAAAGTATTTAAAAAAGTTTTTTAAAAAAAGAAGAAAAAAGTAGTGCAGTAGCAGTTTGTGGGTCCCTGAAGATATTTATGTATATAGGCTGTAGTAAGTGTATGTTTTTCATAGCCCGAGTGAAACAATCTGAGATGCGATCCTTTAATTCTCTGTCACTTTGACCAGAGACGTCATGGGGGGAGACAAGGGGGAGTGTTATTTGAGTTCGGGAAGAATTATTAAGGCAGCTTTTGGCTGCTGATGGGAAACTAGAATGCTGACTCTCCCTCACTTCCGCCGTCAAAGAAAGTGCAGACTTCACCGTTTTTGGATTTTGCTGCATTGTCAGTGGGAGGGTCTCGCATTCAAGTACAGTACAGTATCTCTGTGCCCACTGGGGTTCCTCTCTTCTCCAAATGAAGCAAAGCCCTAAAATGTCCCATTAAACTATTAACACCATGCATAAACATTCATTAGTTCAAATAAAACTCAGTGTTCTTTAAGAGATTCCTCCACCTTATAAATTGCTTTTAAAGACAGTCTTATCTGATTTATTCCTAATTCCTTATTTTTGTTGTTCAAGCAAATAGTTTCCTTTAAGCAAAATGTGATACAGATACTACAGATTGCACTGAGAATAAACACCCCAGTCCAATATGTTCTTCGCCTTCTAGCCGCTCTCAGCTTGTTACTCTGCTTTGTTTTCCCTCACAAGGTCACAAATAACACTTGACAGACCCAAGTGGTAGAGAAACAAAGTGTTTAAGTGAGTTAAACATCTCACAAGCCAGATTAATCTACATTTCTCAGTAATTTTTGGATTAAATCATGGCTAAAATTCAAACAGTTTTTTACATTTATATTTAGCAGGTGGAGAGAAAGATCACAAAAAGATGCCCTTGTTGCTCTCTTTCTGCATAAATGAAATAGTTTTTCCCAGCATGTAAGCTATAAAAATGTGATCACACAATGAGTGTGACTTTTTTCAGTCATAAAACATTGTAAACATAACGGTTACAATGCAGAAAGATACACATTAACAATAACAAAACTACAATTGTCCAAAAAGTGCACAAGGTTCAGTGGAGTATTAAGTGCCCTCTAGTGGTCAAAAATAATTTAATGCAGCTTTAAGCTTCACCCGCAGACCTGTTTCATGTTTAATGAGTAGACATATTAAAGATACACTGAACTGTTGCCACTAATGAGCCAACTACAAACTAAACAGTGGCAGAGTAGACGGGTGGACACTGCAGGGAAAACCACTGGCTGCTTATAGATCGAACACCAGTTGAGGTACTTATGGTTGCAGAGGCAAAGACCCACTTCATCCCTTCTATTATTATTATTATATATTTGGGCGCCAAAAGTATTTTTTTTCTGCCTCTGTCTTTGTGTGCGTTGGAGTGATTTATTTTGCTCCCACGTGTCCTCCAGAGGCTGTATCATGGTGCGATGCAGTTCAATGATGTGTCAGCCGGAGCTGAAAGAGAGAGCGCACCGTACTACCTGCCACGGGTGGAGGAGGAGGTGGAGATCTCTGACAGCATGGCTGTCATCAGTGTCCCACCACCCCGCTTCAGACCTGGAGACCCTGCTTACATCCTCCATGACTTCAACAGGGTAACATATACACACAGAGTACCCCACATGCTCTTCCTCCCGTTAATGCGGATTAAATTCTTTCCTGATTATTGTGTGTGTGTGTGTGTGTGTGAGTAGAAGCTGACGGCGTATCTGGACCTGACCCTGAGGACCTGCTTTGTGATTCCTCTGAACACCTCGGTGGTGCTCCCCCCTCAGGACCTCATCGACCTCTTCTCACAGCTGATGGTGAGGAGTGATCAGCCTGTGTCTTTAGGATCTCTGGATGCAGCTCAGTCAGTAGAAGAGACCTAGCCCGGATGAGGAAACGCACTATACTGACACAGTACTCTCACTCAAGCTCATGCATAAGCCCTAATATTGAAGACTAAAATTTACCTGGGGAAATCCGGAGATTTATAATAATTCCAGAGATTGTTTGAGTTTTAATCCGGTGCGACTGACATTTGCTCATTTGTAAAATTTTCAGCACATCACCTTCCCCTATTCCAGACAGTCAGGGATATTAGTAACTCTGTATGAATCAGACTGAGTAGTCTCCACCTGAATTTGATTGATTGATGGATTGATTTTATTTGATAAAATACAGTACACAAATGGGCATAAAGTACTAAAACTCATCAGGATATCACAAAGAAGAACATAAAATGAAATGAAAGATAAACATGACTTTTTTTCCATCACAGTACTAGAGCTCACATATTTTTTATCTCTTTCATTGTGTTTATGTGATATGAAAAAATTGTCTGAAGGACACTAAATGAAAGTAGAAGGCTTTTTGCACAGATGCCAAGTTTTAGTAGCACTAAACACGAAAATTAAAACTAAGAAATCAATCATTGCTGTCCGTTAGAGTGGATAAAGTGATCAAATTCTGATCACATATTTCTTGGTATCAGACAAGTCATTTTAAAAAATGCAACTGGTGTTCTTTTGATTGGTAAAATAGATTTTACCTGACTAAACAACATGTTTTTTTGTTTAATTATAAAAAGGCTCTGCTTGTGCACATTCTGTCATGTTCATGATCAATTTCCTGTCAAAAATTATTATTTTACTTATTTATGTTTTTGAGTTTTAGTGAGAGTGGAACATGGTCAGCAAGTTTGAGAACAGTCAGCCCTACAGTCAGACTGTATGTAGGCACTCAAAGTTCAGCTGACTGCATTGAGTTCTTCCTCCATGGCAGGTTGTGCAGCATTTGGTGTGAGGTGGGTGGTGGTGCAATCATAGAATATCATTATACGCTATGAAAGTATTTTGCAAAATGCAGAAGTTTGTGGGTGATTCATTAGTTAGACCAAGTCCTTCCCACTCTTTGTTTTCACACTTGGCTGCAGTCACTGAGCTGCTTTTTGTTTTTATGATTTCTGCATGTTCCTTCTTTTTGTTCTAGTCTGGCTCTTACCGCAGCTACTTGGTGCATGAGGACCTGGTGGTGACGGAGCGTATCGATGATATCAAGCCTCTTGGCTTCTATATCCGCCGGCTGTGTGATGGAAAGGAAACATACAGAATGCAACGCCGCTCCAGCCTGCCAGGTGTGCATTCACTGTACAGCTACACACTCACATCTGAGAGCTGACAAAAAAAATAAAGTATTAACACAAATACACTCAATTCAGCTACTTTAAGCTAAAGACAGAATTGTGTATCTGGTTTCATATGTTAAGGTAGAACTTTCACTACCTAACACACCACACCGTGAATACTCAAGTCTTCTCATTCAGTAAGAGCACCAGGCTGTGAAGCTAATTTGTGGCTAACCTGTATAATTACAATGTCAAGTCACAGGGGCCCAAAAAGACTTTATCCCATAACATTGTGAAAGGAGTGGCTGTAAAATGGGGGATACATTTTTTTGAGTGTTGCAACCCCCACAAAATGATCTGTTTTGATATCAGAATTTGATCCATTTGATCCAATTACATATGTAAAATCTAAAAGAGCCTCATGATTAAATTATTTAATTCCCACTCAAGTTGGCGCTAAACCGAAGTTAGCCGCTTGACTGGCGGAAGTCACTTGTGCACCTGTTCTATGGGCCCCACAATGCAGAAGCTATGCGGAAGATCCGGGCAATTTTAAACCGGGGAAGTGGATTGTTTGTTGCTTCATGCGCCACTGAGCAACTTTCCTAGGAATGAATGGGGCCCCGCCTCCGAGGCTGTATCCAGATTTCTCTTACTAGATCCACGCTCTCATTCTGTTGACAAGGCATGAATGTAGCATTAGCATTTTATAGCCAACGAACGTTGATACGAGATGTTTTTTCACCCTTTTTCAAGCAATTATTGCTAACTGGATGTTACTTCTGTTCATGTTTTATCAACTACTGCTGGGTCATTGGCATCTAGCACACTCAGTGTTGTGTTGAGCCAGCCGTTACATTAGCTGTCTTTCTTTCATGTATCCAGATGTGGTGATAATATGATCAGAATGAATGACCAGAATGTCAAAACACACAGCAATGGATAGTCCTGTAACTTCAGCACTCCGTACATTAGCCTGTGAGTCAAATCACAACACGGAGTGACTTCCAGGGTTATGGAGTAACAGGAAATGTACAGCTATGGCTAGCAGTGTCAGCCCCTTGGCTCACTTAACCCTCTTTAAGACTTGTAAAGGCAATGTAACAAACATGCAGCCACTTGAATATTTAGGACTAATGGTTTGTGTGTGTCTTTGTGTCTGCCAGGTGGAGGCATCCAGAAGCGCTCCGCAGACGAATGTTTCACCATCCACCACTTTGAGAACAAGTTTGTGACGCAGACCAGGATCTGCAAGGCTTGATGGGAAAGTGCGAGCATAGGTCAGAAAGCGAGTGCGGAGAGTGATGAAGAGTCAGAGTGACAGACACAAAGAGAAAGTAGAGAAGGGAGTAGATGAAGGAGGGAACAACTTTTAGCAGAAAGTTACTTTTTGTATAAAACTCTAACTCCAACCCCAGTGATAAGTGTATTTCAGTTACATCGTTAAATAGCCTAAACCTCCTCCGATGCTGTATTCCCCTGAACCTGTATAAGTCATAGCTCTCTTACTCAAATATTCAGTCATTGGTCTTGTACTGCTAACCAGCGTTAGCCAGCTTACTATGTACTAAGTTTCATTTGTCATGTTGTTTTTTTGTTCTGTTGCTGTAGCTTCCTGCAGACTTATTGTTGTTACTGTATCACACCATCCGAACACCTCCAGAGGAAAGTTGTAAGTCCTTCTACTGAATATGGTAATACTGATACAGAGGTGATACTGAGAAGTCATTAATATCAGACCTTTCTGCGCATTAGCTTACTGTTCCCACTCGAGCAGCCTTGACAAGATCTACTACATGTTATAGTGTAATATAGCACAAGTCACTCTGCAGATGTATGGTACAGTACAGTTACAGTACACGTTTAACATGTTCGTCAGTGTCTTTTATGGATGGTACCAGAGATGCTCAAGCCCAGAGGTCTCATTCTTGTAGATATTTCCCAGAGCGCCCTGCTGCTCCCAGAGCCCTCTGCTGTCCCGCTGTGTGATGACTTTATGTAATGATGGTGAACAGTCCAGCACCCTATATGACTAGTGTTTATGTTTGTGTAGAAACCTCATATGTGACGGTAAACATGAGGGATGGTTGATGAGCTATGAATAAGCTAAAGGGAAATTTCACCCAATCAGTCAGACTCTTTGAATTCTTATTTATGAATATATGGTCCCATGACATGAGATGAACCCTACTGAGACAGCTGTAATAAATAGCTTACTATAAGTACTAGATATTTCAAATTGTTACAGGAATATATACATAATATGTTTGTACAACTCATTCGGTGAATCTGCATAAAGCACTTAATTGACCTTGATTTTGAAGCCCTGAAGGAAAAGCTTGAATGTATGAAAAAAAAAGGCCTTTTGCCAAATAACTTCCAATCATTTTCAATGGTTTCTCATTCGATGCCTGCACAGAAAGACAATCAGACAGGAAGTGTGGCTTGTAAAAATGTGTCAGCTTTTTAACGATGCTAGAAGATTAGATGACAACCAATGTTGTGTGCAGCTACTGAAACAAACTTCACATTGATGCTGAATAAAGTTGCATTTCTTTACCTACTGAATATTTGGGCTTTTTGCGTGTTATTGTAGCACCAATGAACGCTGTGGGAAAACACTAACCCCTTTATCATCCTCTGCAAGCTGCTATCCCCCTTCGTTGAACTGGATCTAGAGGAAACATGTAGTTAGTTTAAGGGTTGGCCTGTATTCTGTATTTCCTGATGCTTATTAGAGGTTTTGGCACTGATGTCAAGTTCTTCCTTAATAACAGGAACAGCTCACTCTTCACCAGAGGCATCATGTAGATTTGTAAAAAGTAGACGCACCTTTTATTGAAATATACTAAATAGAAAAAAACCCGTCACATTTTGAAATTTGATCCCATGTTTCTTTTTTACATACTATTTGCATGTAAATTAAAATTTCCTAGATTTAAAGAATGCATAGGCTTTATCTCAGCAATTAGTGGTTTGGATTGAGACTCCCTAGTCTAGTCATTCTGTAAGTCTTCTCCAGTTATACAGGACAGACGCCTGCTGAAAGTCATGCTCTCTGTTATCTCCGGCTTGCTCAGTCGCCTCCAGAATTCATCAGTTGTGAAATAGTACATGAGTGGGTCCAGGCTGCAGTTCAGGCTGGCCAGGCAGAGCGTGACAGGGTGACATCGCAGAATCAGGTTCCTGAGGGCGCAGCTGCTCAGGATGTTGGTTTTAACCAGGAAGTCCAGGGGCATAGTGACATGGTAAGGTGCAAAGCACACTAGGAAGACCACAGCACAGCTTAGCACCATCCTTAACGCCCTCCGCTTCTCCCCTCGGTCAGGAACTGCCCCGACTGTCTGCTCCCGAAGGCTCCCTGCAGTCAAGCAGGTGCAGGCTAACACCAGGATGAGGGGGATGATGAAACCCAAGAGCTCGGCTATGATCAGGAGGGCCCCGGCTGCTGGAACACTGATAGTCCTCATGGGCAGCTCTGAGAAACACACCAAGTCAGGTCCGGCGAGGGAGGCACTCGCCTCTGAGGTGAGGAGCCTCTCACTGGAAGTAGAGTTCAGGTCACTGCTGGCGTTCCTTAGCAGAGGGAAGGGCAGACAGCACAGGAAGACCAGCAGCCAACCGAGGGCACAGATCAGTAAGTCTCCTTTTCGCCTGGATGAGTTGTACCTCAGCGGACGCATGATGAGTTCACAGCGACGCACGCTGACGCACACCAGGAAGTAGATGGAGGCGTACATGTTGACATACTTAAGGTAGAAGCAGAACATACAGAGAGGATGACCAAAGGGCCAGGTGTTTTTCAGGTAATAGTAGATCCGCAGAGGCAGAGAGAGCACCTGTGGAGGGCAGAGACAGTCTTTAGATAATATAGATAATAATTGCTGTGATCAGCATGTCATTACAGCTCTATTATACTGAGTTTTTATCATTCATTAACTATTAATACACCAGTTATGGATGCTTCATAGGGCCGTTAAAATACAATGTTATAGGTTTAGTTGTTAATTGAAAAAGTAATTCAATATGAGAGACGTGGAGGGATTTTTACCTGCAGCAGGTCGGCCACAGCCAGGTTCATCATGAACACCACAGCCTTCTTGGTTTCTCTCACATAAACCCTGAACACCCAGAGCGCCAGCATGTTACCCAGCAGGCCTGGTGCTAAGATCACGCTGTACACCACTGCATACATATAGTGCTGGTACGTGCGGAGGTCTTCACTGCTTTTGCAGCTTTGGTTGGCAAAGCTCATCTTAAGCCAAGGGCTGTTTCCTGTTTACTGTTAACACAAGCTGCCTTGTGAATCAACAGGAAGCTTGTATCAGGAAAGCTGCGCGTGTCCTGGTGATGGATGTGTTTGAGCATCCATGTTGTCCTGTTAGAGCGAGGAGGAGTCCATGCTTCCTTTGCTGAAATTAAAGCGCTTATAAACTTGATGTTTCAGGCCGGATTCAATCCCAGCTCCCAGTCTCCTGCCCAGTGAATGCTGGGATAGGTAAAAGCAGGTGTCTGTAAAAAACAAAACAAAAAACAGGATGATATTTGTCCCACAGTCAATCAGCTTCTGATGGCAGCATGTTTTGCATGTTACACAGATAGGCAGTTAACAGGTTTGGAAAAAGAACCTCTCTCTGTCAGGCACATAGCACATTGTCAGTCACACACACATATACAAACACCCTCACTTATTTCACCCATTGTTTTAGCAGTGCATGATATACATTGTGTGCAATTGCAGCTTTTGCACTCCCATTTACAGTAATGCAAAGCCACAGAGAAGTTGATGCTACACTCTCCCACACAGTGTTTACTGATGAGCATCTTCATCTGCAGGTTAGCCTAAAACAGGGCGAGGCATCAGTGAAACTAGCACAGTTACTGCAGAAGTCAGACCACGCGTGTGGTTAACAGGTCAGCGTGAGACAAACCTGCCCCTCTCTAAGTGAACTTAGACGTGAGGAATGATGTTTCCTGTGGTGCATTTCCAAATACATTAAGCTTTTTTGACATTTCCAGCAACACAAAATGAAAGTCATTTTTAGAAGATCAGATTTAGGTAATTTTGAACCGTAATGAACTTAAGATGATTCAGATTTTAACTTAACAAATGGAAATGCGCAGTAATCTCTGGCACTCAGCTTTTTGGCTTGTAGGTGTAATCCACCTACTACTGATGTAAACATCAGGTATACACTGGTTCAGCTTGGGTTTCCTTACTGATTGCTTCTAAACTGTTTAAGAGCACACAAAGTGAGGTTTGACGATTCACCCTGATTTGATAGAATTTTGACTCTTATTGTCTGTTTGACTTGGACTGAACAGAAAAATCATTTTCTGTGTGCTGGTCTTCTCTGACACACATACAGTTACTGGAAAATGTTAACCATTCAGAACATTGTTACTTGGGGAAGCTTAAAGAGCAGCAAGCTGCAGTGTGACATAATTAATACTGATGGTGGACATCTGCCTTAACCTTTTGAGGAGTTCGTACTCAGATAAAAAATAAAATAGGTAAAAAGCATATGCATTATTAACAAAATGTACCAAGAATATCAAAGTAAAAGTCATTGTATTGCACTGTGATGTAGTATAGCACACTATTACACTGTTACATTGTCAATACTAATGCACCGTGATGTAATTTTCATACATTTCATTCAATCATTTGTATTTTACTGTTGTAGCTGGTAACCTCACTGCCCCACTGTTAGGTTAAAGGAACGGTTCACCCAAAACTCAAAATTTAGTGATTATCTTCTCACCTCCATGCTGATGGAAACATTTTTGGAGCTTCACAGCAAAACAGTGTTGCAGCAAAAACAACAGAGAAAAAATACTTCAAATGACACTGGAAGCCCTGAGATCTCAAACTGATATGAAAAGATGTCATTGATACTCTTTTTAAAACCGAAATCCTGACTGTAGCTGCTAGCTCATCAATTTTGGATCTAGGGGCCTCCAGAGATGCCAGAAGAGCTGTATTGAGCCATTTTATTCAAATGTTTAGAAGAATGCTGCGACACTGTTTTGCTGCGAAGCTCCAGAAATTCTCCTGACTTTCCATCGGCATAAGGATGAGTAGATAATCACTGAATTTTCATTTCTGGGTGAACTGTTCCTTTGAGTCCAGTTGTCATCAACCTAGGGGTCAGGTCCCCTCCATAGGGTCACAAGATAAATCTGATGGGTCATGAGATGATTAATGGGACAGAAAAGAAGATCTGTTTATTATTTAAAAATTATTATTATTATTATTATTATTTTTCAAATTTATATTCATGTATTGAACTTGTGACATGACAAGGAGCCTCACATAGACACTTGGGAACCACTAGTTTAATCTTTAACAATGCGTTATGTTTTATAAGCTTATATGTTTTTAACAAAAAATCTGAGAAATAACTAGTACTTATAGCTCATACAAATATAGTGGAGCAAAAAGTACAATCTTTCCCTCTAAAATGTAGTGGAATAGAAGCTTATCATGCTGTATCATAAAATGCATGTACTACTAAAAGTAAAGTACATGTACCTCAGTACAGTGGCTACAGTACTGCACATCTCACTGATGCACGTCCCGTAAGCCTTTTACAGAGGCTGTCTGTAAGATCTCAAAGAACTTTGATGACAAATCTTTCGTTTCCTCCTTTTGGTAGTTTTATGCAAACAATGATGACCTAACAAGGACAGCCCATATATGACGTCCAGTAGTTACATGTCATCTCACAGAGACAGCCATATCATTGTATGTCTTTGGATCTTGATATTTGGCTGCTATACGGAAAGCTGGTTCGGGTTAGGGGTTGAAGAGGTTTTTAAAAAAGGAGCTGTACCCCTACCTTAGGATTCGGCTGTTTCAGTCCTCCTGTCTAGCCAATGGAAACAAATTATGTCATCCACTGTGATTCAACTCTCTGTGGGTTGTTGGCATGTTACAGCATTTCCAGACACGACACCTGGCCTCAAGTTTCAGCACCCAAAATGTTGGCGGCGAGCAGCCAAGTCCCTCCACTTGTGCTGCTCCAACACACAAAACACGTCATGACACCCATCCATAGATATACACTATACACTTCCATGAACAGACCCTGGCCCACAGACACACATTTTCACACTCATCATAGCAGGCATTCCTCACATTGGAGAAACATGTGAGATCCCCCATGAGGCATGACTCCACACTGAAAGCATCCAGCTGTTACAGTCGCTCACACGAAACTGTTTTTTAAACAAATCGATAAGATTGGCAATCAATATCTCACCTCTGTCGTCAGAGCTGCGTCGCATCAAAAAGCAGTCGAATGAAACATCAGCCAGCACACATCCCCTCCCTCCTCCCCCTCTGATACCACTCACATTCTCTGTCCTGCCCTCTCTCTTTCGTGAACTGTTCGCTCTTTTTATCACCTGTTTTGAATCGAGTTTCTACTCTCTCTTTGTTCTCTTATTATTTCCTGTTTTGGTGTCTCACTGTGTTCTCTCTATATCTCTTTCTCTCTGCGAGTCTCTGCTGTGCTGGGGGGTTTCAGCATACATAGGGCTTCCTGTGAGTGTGGGGGTGTGGTTTACAAGAATTTTTCTCACCATGACATCTACTATTGTGGCTACTTTTTTTCCTTATGGACACTGTCTATCTGCTGTTTGTGTCCTTTTGACGGCAGATGAAACACATAACAGGACTGAGAATCAAGCTTGAAACAGAAATGTTTTGGGGCCTTTTTTTAAACTGCTTTCGGTTCTTTTCTCTCACGTATTTCAGAACATGATGGTTTCAGTTATTAAATAGCAGATCAAATTTGATGCAGTATGACAGCGACGAGATAAGAAGTGGGTGGGGATTTGGTGGGTGAACCAGACAGTTTTTTCCTAAGGTGGGCTACATATGCCTGGGGGTGGGAGTAGACACATAGTTGGCTCTGAGTTGGGTTTAGCAGATGCAAGAGGAGGGGGCGGGGATGCAAACTGTCAGTTTAACATCCAACCTCAGAGCCTGGCAGTTACGGGTTCTCAGAGCTGCTGCAACCGCTGCCAACTGTCTTGTCGACTTTGCATTGTGAGAGGAAGTACAGCAAAAATGAGCTGGCACCTGTTTTCATTTTCAGTCACCAAGAGGATGATGAACAAACCTTCGACACAAATTTAATTCACACCACCAGATAAAACAAAAAGCGCAGGCTTGCTTTTATTTACACTATTCACATGCATTTACATACAGCTTTGATATTTATGATATGGCTGTTGAAATTGTTGAATTTTTACTGAAGATCAAAAAGCTATAAGTTATGTACATTTGGCCACCGTGATGGTATTCACATTGGCATTGTGTGTTACTCATTATGAAACACAGACATCGTATCAGCTGCAGATAGAAGATTTGTTTGTTCCCCAGGAGGTTCCTCACATTCGGGTCAAATAGCTGTGACATGAGAAATAATCTCATTGTCCAACTTAGATCTTGTCAGTCTACCTTCAGCAGAATGCATCATGGGACATTTGTTTTTCATGTTTAGCTGTGTCATTCCCTGTAGAAAAAAAACACGTCTGAATAACGCTACTCCCTGTCTGAGCAGCTACTCTCCATGCTCATCAGTCTGTGTTGTGCAGAACGCTGGGTTGGGGAGCTGATCGGGGAGGACAGGAGCGACGAGGTGAAGGAGGAGGTGCGCCTGGTGAGGTGCAGCCTGAACTCAGCTGTTAGAAAGTAATAAAGCAGAGGGTTGAGGCAGCAGCTCAGGCTCGCCAGGCACAGGGAAATCGGGTGGAACTGACGCACAGCCAGCCCTGTCGCACAGTGGGACACAATGCCCTGTGACACCAACAGGTAGAGCAGGAAGTTGAAGTGGTAGGGGGCAAAGCAGACCAGGAAGAGGGCAAAGCAGCTCAGCACCATCTGCAGAGCGCGCCGCTTCTCGCCGTTTGTATTCTTTTCATGACACTTATCCGTCTGACAGCTGGAGGAGACTGACTGGAGTCGACTGTGTGCTGAGGAGTTGAGTGCCTTTGAGGTTTGCTGATCGTGGGTCTGTCTTTGGTTGAGGGACCAGGCGATGCGTATGGAGCTGTAACTGATGCAGACCAAAGGAATCACAAAACCAAACAGCTCAGCGAGAGCTGTCATGGTGACCGCCAGAGAGACGGACAGACGACGCATGGGCAAGTCCTTAAAACAGTGGACTTTGGTGGAATTGGGACTGAGGACCGTCCTGAACCCGGTGGGGCTTGAACTCAAAGGTGGCATGTAAAGCCTGGTGTAACTTAAGGGCCGTTGGGTAGAAGTGGGATCCAGAGAAGGGGATATGTTATGGACCGTCTGTGTACCGATGCTGGGGTCGGTGGTGCTGCTCCGCATCAGGATGAAAGGCAAGCAGCCCAGACTGACCACCACCCACACTATGATGCTGATCAACAGGTCATAGCGCCGCCTCCACCGGCGAGCAGAGAACGGGTCGAGCAGGAAGACACACCTCTGCACGCTGATGCACACCTTGAAACAGAAAAAAATAGTGATGTGAAAATCATCTACCAGATTTATAGCCACAGGAAGTAGATTTGAGAACTGAGAAGGGAGTCTCTGGCTTAGACTGGAAATACTTCCGCTTATGTGCAAATTTATGCATTGAAATTTGACTCACTTTAACTAGATGGGAAATTGCTGAGCTGTCATTTGAATTCCCTTGTCCCTTCTAATAGCTTTCTTCACAATATTCCAGTTTACTGCTTGCTTACCAAGAACCCTATAGCGGCATACATGTTGAGGTATTTGAGGTAGAAGCAGAACATGCAGATGCCTCGTCCAAAGGACCAAGTGTGTGTGAAGTAATAATAAATCCTGAAGGACAGAGAGAGGATGTGGGCCAGGTCTGCCAAGGTCAGGTTTATCATGAAGATCACTGTCTTGGTCTTCTTACTGTGGAGCAACATGCAGGAGAGTTAACCATGTGCAGAACTTGTTGGAGGCTTTTGTGTGTTTGTATGTGTACCTAATATGTTTGCAGAGGACCCAGAGAGCAGTGGTATTGAGCAGCAGCCCGGGGATGAAGACCACTAGATAGAAGTAGGTGTACATCTTCTCCATACGTTGTTCCCATGCCCTCATATCATGGCCACATCGTATGGAGGAGTTTGCCAGGGACTCCTCCCAACTTTCAGACGTATTCAGAGTCATTTGATTCGACTCAGACACCCATAACATCTGAAAGAGAAAAACGAGTTAAATGTGGAACAAACACTCCAAACATAATGTGATATATTTCTAAAAGAATGTATTTGTTACCTTTTATTAGTACTGCTTTTACTGTAATAAGGCAACCTTTAGAAAGCCTTTAGAAAGAGCCTATACTGTATGTTGTTACTAATGGCTTTTTAATCTTGATAAATGATTTAATAATGCTTTATTGATCTGATAAGCTACTATCTAGGACAACACTTGTGATGCCAGGTTGTCAAAATTCTCAAAACAATCTTATTTAAGCTCTGTTAGTAGTGTTTTTAAAGCTTTTTATTGTATAACACAATCTTATCAGCAGATAAAGTTTGCCCACTTCTCGTGGAATTGAACAATGTTCAGATTTACAGAACATTCTCGGCCAGGGTGGCCTAAAAACCGAGATTGAAAAGTCTTGACCATGGAAACAGCAGTTGGCTGTTGAATTTTTTTTTCTAACCACTGTTTCCAATTTAAAAACTTTCAAGTTTTAACTTTTTTTTTTTTAGCTTCCTTTGTAGTTCATCAGGAAGACCCCTCCAGTGGACTGTTGGACCACTTAACTTCTAGAAAAAGGTCGCATGGCATCTAGACAATATTCCATTTGTAAAAACATTTACAACTGCAGACTCGATGGGGTTTTGAAGTTCCTCATTTTGTAATAAACAGTTACAGTTAGATACAAAATACTGAACATATAACAATTGCATAAATTATGCTATGTAAGCAATCAGACTTTTGTGCTCTCTTGCAATAAAGTATACTGTAAGTCTACAGGTATTAATGCTAATAAGTCATTGATGGGGCAGGAGTTTCCAAACAATAAATCTAGAATAAAGTCTACAGTTGGAAATTTAAATAAGGGGTTGATGGATGTATATTGGCCAAGATGCTGCCTTTTTTACAGAAGGTAAGTGGTCCAACAGGGGTATTCCTGATGAACTAAAGAGCCTGCTAAACATAAAAGGCAAGCAGTCATGCTGTTAAAGGACAAACAACAGTCGGCGAGCTGGCAACCCAAACAATTGTTCTTACTGATGGCTTGCTGAATGATTTGTTAAATACCAAGTCATTAACTGCAACTTACTGTCTTACTGGAAGGTAGTGCTAAAATGTTCAATGAAATATATTACAGAAAACAAATGAAATGTGTGCAGTAACCTGCTACAAAATTATTCTACCTTGTTGCTGTAGGCATCATCTAGCTAAATCATAGCGGTTTTTAAGGTATGAAAATGTGTGGAATGTTTCTTTCTGCAGTGCAATTGCTGGATGCCAAATTAAACAGGTTTATGAAAATACTGAAAGTAATAAATTCGAGATGGCTCTTTGTTGCCAAAGACTGGGACAGGAAATGTGTGGAAGAAAGACAGAACATTAACTCTGCTTATCGCTGCAGCATCACCCTTCCTTTTGCCATCAAGACGAGACACACCCTTCCTCTGCCGACCTCAGACGGGGAAAAAAGAACCAGCAACAGTTTTTTGTTTTTTTTTGCTGCTTTACTCTGATTTTGACTGTTGGGGCTATCAGTCTGCCACAGTCAGCCAACGGATCCCCACACATTGCCTGTACACTTTAGAGCTGTGCACATGTCCTAAGACTTGAGTGTAAGGAATTCTTATGCAAGTCAACTTTTGCAGGAATTTATGGAGATAAATTGGTCACCTGGATTTTTTCAACATTGTGTAAAAAAAACAAAAACATTTTAAAATCCCAAACTCTGTCGTATGTTCCAGATTAAAATGAAATCACTGATGACAATATAATAATCTGACCTGCATGACACAAAAATCCAATTTTACACCTGATTTGATAGTGCCCCTTACTAAATGTACATACTGATACATTTCTAATGTTAATGACAAAGCCCCTATCCTCAGTAAAGCATGACTTTGACCACAAATGTTCAGACAAAGCAAAGCAGTGGGACGGCCTCACAGACATTCCTCTGAAAGAAAACTGTGTCATTACCTTTTGTTTCTGATCAGCATGGAGAGGTGACAGGTCAGGGCCAGGAGTGACCATCAGCGACCACATGCTCCAGCAGCTTCACACTCCTCTGTGAACAGCAGGCTGGTGCACAAACACACTCTCCTCCTCCTCCTCCAGCTGTACAGTAGCAAACGGGGTCTGCAGCAAACTTTTCTGGTTCACTTTAGCAGCAGAAAGAAAAACCCATTCGTACGTGCATGCGAACAAGTCACCATTAACGCGCTATTGATGTGGTTTCTGTTATTGTATGAGGGGACATCGTGAGCTGTTCTCAGGCTCGACTGGCTGCTGGTGACTTGGAATGGTGATGAGGGGAAGGGGAAACTCTGCCTCTCATGCATGCAACTGTTTTTCTAACGTTTGCTACGTCAGAGTCCCTTGATACACAGCCAAACCTCACACACACACAAAGTTGGGCACATAAAGAGTTAGTGTGTGGTGAAGAAAAATAAAATGAAAATGAAAAAAACATTCTTACCTTTGAAATTTTGAAGATGTCTAAAGCAGATGCTCTTTACTCAGAGTCCTTGATCACCTGTGCAGTGCACATGCAGTGTGTTTGTACACATCTACACGGCTATACTGTTTTGTAAATTATGGCATCATACAATGTTTGACATTGTGACAAATATGCAAGCGTTCATCCGCTTCCCCTGTTAGATGCTACACTTCCTTTTTTTTTTTTTTTTTTTTTAAAGCTGTTGTAAATAAAAGCATTAATTTTGTAAAGTAGATTTGTGCACAGACTTTTCATGTCTAGTCCTCTGAATAATTAGTCCTGCGGTGCCTAGTTGCTTCATGTTTTCTGGTAACTGACAGCGAGTGGTAGCTATTTGCACTTTTGTAACATGGTTATGGTTTCAGTTGCGTGGCATCGAGAAAGAAAAATGTTTCGACATGCCTCAAAAATGCACAACCACAGTTCAGCAGCTTTATCCAACCTGTTAATTTCACATCACTGCGTGCACATGAAGTCAAACCCTGAGAAAATGACTTAAGGACATGTTCCCAGGCTGTGCCAGGCACTTGCGTGGCCTGTGAGGTGTGATAGGTAATGGTCACTGGTGTCTTTTCTGGTGTTATCATTAAAATGTTTGTTCTATCTTATAGCCACTAGAGGTCACAGCAGGCCAATTCTCACAGTTTCCGGAGCTACAGACAGTTTTTTTTTCTTCACCAGTTTGAAGGCCAGATTACTCCTTTAAAGGAGACATTAGACAAGTGTCTTCTGTTACAATATTTCATCACATTCTTGACATGAACCACTCAAGGGGTGAAGGCTGCATATTTTTTACACTCCCCCTCTTCTTATTTCCTGCTCTGCAGTACTTCTCACCACTCCAGTACACTCGTCCTCCTCTCTGCTACCATTGACCCCAAATCCCTGAATTCATCAACTGTTGTCTCTCTGCTGCTGCTGCTAGATGCACATGGTCACATCACTCACACCAGAGACCTCTCTGAGATCTTTTTTTCCCCTCGCTCTCTGATCACACTACTGCTGCAGGTATAGAGGCCTACTACATTCCCAAGTACAGCCATGCTCTGTGAAAGAATGGATAAACAACTTGTACTAATGTCTTCTATAATGTCCCAGACCCAATTGGTTCCCCTCTCCAGCAGGAGCCTGTAGTATGTATACAGAAACACATACTACTGCTCCTTACAGTAGCTCAATGCACTGTCACTGTTAAACCCTTACACACAAGCAAGACTGGAACATGCCAGAGGCACAATAGTGCTGAGATTCTTTCTACTGCAAAGACAAATTTATCTTGCCCATTGCAATGAATGTGATGTCTATGCAATTTTGCCATTTGAAATGCTGGGATGACTGGGCCGTAAGTCCCACAAGGGGTCCTGCATGTACTGATGGTCTACTCAAGGCCTTTTGGATAAAAGTATTCACCAAATGGAGCCACAAATTCATACATGCAAACTCAGCAAAGTCCTGGATCTGCTGACTAATGACGTTGCTGTTGTACTTTTCGTGCAGTGCAACATGATGTTTTGGGTATTACTCAACAGTGTTCGCTCGTACTTTGGAGTGTGTGCACATTGCTGTGAAAAACTTTGAGCAGATCTGCGGTCTAAGGCCAGATTAAGACAGAAGGACCTCATTCAGAAGCAAACAATGGACCATTGCTCCAGTCATAATAAGCATTTGGCCTGTGACGCAGCAAACAGGCCAATGTCCTCGACTGGATCAGAGCTGCCCTCTGCTCCGAGAACAAGACGAACTGGCTGCTTGATGAAAATGAGGGGACACAACAGAAAAACAAAGGCCGGTTAAGAATACGTTTGACTGAACCAACAGGCAGGAGGCGGGAAACAATAAATGCAGCCACGAAAGCAATTCAAAAAAGACATTTAATGTCCTCAAACTTCAACATGAGACACATTTAACTCAGCAGGTCAGCACGCTGTAGTGTTAGCATAGTAATGGGTCTCACCACACTAGAGAGTGTCATAACATCAATGTCTAAAATGATATAATGTACAGTGAAAGCCTGAACTTTATAACAATAGAACGTAAGGGCTCCATGTGCTACAAAAGTAGTGAACAGCATATTTGAACAATGTGGATGGAAATCTCCGTCTTATCCACAATCCAGTGCATTTGTGAGTGTGTGTGTGTGTGTTAAGTCTGAGTGATGATGTGTTGGAGTCTCTTTTAGAAGCTGGACAGTAATGCCGATGAGGCTGGGTCTCTGGTCCCTGTAGTGTCTCATAATAAACACACACAGATACATTCCTCTGCTCTCCAGTATTAATCCGTAAAGCCCAGGCCATACCTCAGGACTTACCTCAGGACTTAACTAATCTGCTGAGTTATGTGTTTGTCACTTCCAGGACCAAAACTGATTGCTTTGCTTTTCAAATTCAGAGCTTCTGTCATGTCCACCCTGTTCTTCTTTACCTTCCTTCTTCCCTGTTGAGTCAGAACTGACTCTCAGACATCTTCGAGTCTTTTCCATTGCTAGCCAGAGTGTGTGTGTCTCTGGGGAGAGTGTTTGCTGTGTCCTGCGTCTCCGTGTCGCTGCGGGGCATACTCTCAGGCCGGGACCCTTTGCCTCCCATGGTCAAGCTTTTTTGGAAGCTCTCTGAGGTGAAGTAGTAGACCACAGGATCCAGGCAGCAGTTGAGGCTGGCCAGGCACAGAGTGATGGGGTAAAGAGTTCGGGCAAAGCGCTCCACAGCGCAGTTAGCCAGGGCCTGGGTCCGCACCAGGGCATACAGGAAGAGGATAGAGTTATAAGGGACAAAACAGATGATGAATATACCCAGATGGACCAAAATCATCCGTAGGACACGTCTCTTGCTGTCACAGCCATGACCAACAGTCACCGGACGCCGCAGTGTCCGCAGTACGAGCGAGGAACATACCAAGTTGGCCAGGAGGGGGAGAAGGAAGCCCACAATCTATGAAATAAATAAGAGCCATAACAAAACTTTATGTAGTGCAACATCATCACTATGTCACTGGCTAGCATAATAAAAAAGTGTATAAATCGTGTGTAAGTTAGTATGTGCAACAATCAGAGCCTGTCTCTCCTCACTCACCTCAATGAAGATGGTGATTTTGGACAGGTAGGTCCTCCAGGTGCTCTTGGAGAAGCCCTCAAAGCACGTGGTGGCTCTGTTTGTGCTGTTAATGGTGGAGAAGAAGGTCACTGATATTCCTCCACCTACGATGGTCAACCACACGGCGGCACACACCAGTGCCGCGTTCCTGCGCGTGCGGATGGAGCGGGAGCGGAAAGGGTAGACTATCGCCAGGAAGCGGTCTACGCTGATGCAGGTGAGAAAGAGCATGCTGCCGTAGATGTTGGTGATGAAGGCTGTTCCCGATACCTTACACAGTCTGTCTCCAAACGGCCAATGGCGGTTAACATTGTAGAAGACCTTGAATGGTAGCGTGAAAACAAATACTAAATCCGATAACGCCAAATTAGTCATAAACATTGTGGTCTCATTGCGCATCTTCATCCGAAAGCAGAATACAAAAAGCGCAGCACAGTTGGTGATCAGGCCTAACACAAAGACCACACTGTAAACCACAGAGTACAAGTTGTACTTGAAGGAGTCGTCAATGCCGCAGTCCTCCATTCCAGTCTCGTTGAGCACCAGGCTAGCCATGGTTACAGCTTCAAAAGGAGGGGAACTCCACAGAAAACAGGTACACCGAAGCCTCCAGGAAAGGGTGGAGTCGCGGTGGAGTTCTGAGGATCGGAGGTGTCAGCAGGGGATCCACCAGTCAAGTCCCCTCCAAGTCATCATGGACATTCAAACACAAATGGAGGCAGAGACGGTCAGGATGCACGCCTGCAAGGCTGGTCAGTCATCCTGTGGAGAGAAAAGGAAAAGCACACGGTCACTTCCTCACTATAAAAGTTACAGACCAAGAAGCAAACACCTCCACTTCTACATAAGATTAAGGATAGTATACCTACATGCCATTAGCCATTATACCAAGCACAAATTTAGCATGCTTATTGTACTAAAGTGTTTAGAAGGCAGACGTTTATTCCGTGTTACACCAACGTGAGTGTTGAATGTCTGACATGGAAACCATTCCTTAAATACTTTGCAGGTAAATTAGAATTACAATTCATCTAACCATTTAACATTATACTCTTGATTTCAATCAACATCAGCACAGGGTGCATCAATTACACAAAGGTAGACTACTACAATATTATCTTTTATAAGATTAGTCAATGTGTCTTCACAGTGAAGCAAAGAAAAAACTTTGTACAATCCAAATCATTCATAGAGAAGGAAAATAATATTAGAATTGTTTAGTGTTATATAGTGTTTTCAGTGTTGGTATAGCTGTAACATTCAGTTTATGTGCATGTTTGTCAGTGTGTGTATGCCTTTTATGGGTTCATGAGTTATTGTGTTATGTGTAGTCTCATCTTTCCACAGGGTTTTAGTTCCCATGGCAGTGTTTCATGTGCTGTAGATTAAACACACTTCACATATGTGTGATGTCAGAACATGAAGATTGTGTTGGGTTTGTAGACAGCTAACTATCTTATCTTGATGCACAGTATAATATTCTATATATGCCGTTGTAGTGCACTGATGACCAAAGAATTATTATTCATCCAACATGAAAATGCGAATTTTATGTTAAAATTACCAATTCTTCCTGAGTCAAATAATCACATTTTTTTCTAATTTGGGACATATATGAAAGCCCATATGTGTATAGCATCTTTTCATTTATGCTAATGGAATGAGTGTGCAGTGAAAATTATTAAGTCTGTGTAGCTGAATCAGAGAGTTTCAAATGGGCACAACAAATTTACAAGTATAAGACAATGTCAATTTTCACTGACACACTGTAATTCACAGTATACTCTCAGTAGATGTCCCTGGCAAATTCATATTACATAAAGTTTGAACCACAAAGGTGCAAGACAAACAAATAATGCAGTATTGGACTGAATGATCTCAGCAAAAACACAAGGTTCTAACTTCACCACTCAGCCAAGGGAAACTTCACCAATTCACACCACAACACATCAATTTCAGTCAACATAGTCTTGAGTAATACTACACAGCATGTGAAAAGTTGTATGTCTCATGTTCCTGGAGTTCCATGGAGGGAGCTCTCTAAAAAAATTATCTCTCCTTGGGTTTGGAGACTATAAAATTTCAAAAGAAACCCTATGTTAAAAACTTGTGTAGAGATTGAAAGACATGGCTGTTTATTAGGCAGAGAGGGAAAGACACTATCCAGTTGCGTTATGTAAGATCCATAAGTTTTGGAGCTTGACCTTTATTATGGACTAAAACCTCAGGACATCTCAGTCTCTGCTGTATTGATTTTGACCATTCTTTTATCTTTCTTTTCCAAAATCTTCCTCCCAAGACCTCCAACTTCATGTGAGAGCAACCCTAAATCGCTACAGCACCCAATTTACCAAGCTACTTATCTTGTCTTATGCAACAGAGCTAAAGCAGCAACGAGGTGGTCGACCTTTGGCATCTCCTGTGAAAACCCTGAGCGTCTCTGGATAAGATTCAGTCTAGATGGCTTTTCACCACACATACATAAAGGCAACGCTGTGAGTGTAAGCAGTCCATCAGCCCTGTCCTGTGCCAGCTGCAGCGTGACATCTTTACTGCGTTTTCACACGCCTCCCAGAAAGCCTTCCCCGGCCCGTACAATGCCCTCACTGTACCCATCTGCACCAAACACACACTTATGCACAAGTCTCTGCACGTGCATACACAAGCAGGCAAATATTTACATGTGCCAGTCCTAACACACACATGCACACACTGTATCCTTCTGTGCACTGTGACTCCATCCCAGGACCCCTGACAGTGCTGGCTTCATATTCAGCTGTTTCTGCAGGGAGTCCAGTCTATAGAACATTGAATTTCGCTACTATACAGTTTATGTTTTAAAGAAACAAGAACCACCTCTACTCAGACCTGTATAGCAGAGAGACACATTTAAAGATGTTGTTGATTCCTGGAGAGGGATTTCAAATCTGAGTTTGTGTGTATGTGATTTCATGTACAGGTCATGGACAGCTGCACGGGGGGGGGGGGGGGGGGGGGGGGG
>JBBPCS010000204.1:809386-837611 GCA_037974645.1 Hollardia meadi | reverse complement strand
GTGTGTGTGTGTGTGTGTGTGTGTGTGTGTGTGTGTGTGTGCGTGCGTGTGTGTGTGTGTGTGTGTGTGTGTGTGTGATTGTGTGCCCCGATAGCATGTCTCTTGTCACCATCATCAATAAGCCCAATTGTCCCAAGAGACGCTCCAGGGCGAGTGGTACACATGGTTTTTGAGAGGCCCAGAGCATAGTTAGTCAAATCTGTGAGAAAAAAAGTATGTCAGTCTGTCACACACACACACACACACACACACACACACACACACACACACGCGCACAGGACACACAGAAGCAGTGCTCCTCATCTCACCTATAACCTCAGTCATCGCTATTTCATTTGTTTGTTTTATGTGTCACTGCTCTCTTCTCTTTCTGTTCATTTCACTCCTCTTTCTTTATCGAAATCAAAATGATTTTAACACCTGTTGATTCATGTTTGCAAAGATCAAGCTTGTTCTGTTTGAATTTGAGCTTAACCTTACCTAAGCGTGGGATCAGGCTCAGTAAGTTGAGCTCCCTGGTGTGCGGATGCTTTTGTCCTTAGCCCATCGCCAAACATAAAACTGAATGTCTGGACAAAACCTCACGTCTAGCCGGTATATGCATACAGCTGTTTTAGTGATTGTGTGTAACGTGATGGTTTACTTTCTTTACAGGACAAGCAAGCTTGGAACCGAAGCAAGGCCCAGCGTGTGGATGTGTGTTAATATGCATGTGTGAGTGCCTTTAAGTGTGTGTTTTTGGACTGCTGTGTTTGTTGAGCGAGTGAACTACTTTCCGTGTAAGTGTGAGGCTCGTGCAAGGATGAGGGCCATCGCTCTGCTGTGTCTCCTGATGGTTGCCGAAATTGGAGCATCTCGGTTCATCCGCGACTCCCAGGACGTTTCTGAAGTTTCAGAACACTCCAAAAACAACGCCTCTGTCCCGCATCCACCCCTCCAGCCAGCGCGGCCGCGGGGCTCCTTCCCTCCCATGTGCATAAAGCCCACAGAAATCAAGCACGCCTTCAAGTATGTGAACACCATCGTGTCCTGCCTGATCTTTGTGGTGGGGATCATTGGCAACTCAACGCTGCTCAGGATCATATATAAGAACAAGTGTATGAGGAATGGACCCAATGTCCTGATTGGCAGCCTGGCACTGGGGGACCTGCTTTATATCATCATCGCCATCCCCATCAATGTGTTTAAGGTGAGCACATCCATTCTTTGTGTCCATCTGTATTCGATTCCAGTGTGTTTGTTTGTTGTATGTGACTGGAGACTGTTTGCCTCTATACAGTATAATCTTATTTTAATAATTCAGACATTTAACACAAAATGCAGAAACACCTTCAAATTAATTCAATTCATCACCCTACTCCTAAAGCAATTTCCCTGCACTCTGCTTTGACACTTATGAGTGAGCCATTTGCTTTTTGTGGTTTATTTGCAAGTTTATTACCGCAGTGCGTCTCTACTTTCAGTATGTTTTCTTAATATCCTTTTCCAGTATAGACTCTGCACACTACAAGGGACAATTGAAACTCAAAAACTCAATAAAAGCAGATGTGAGCCAAAAGGGGGCAACGGAAGTGTGGGGATTTCAGGAAAAACAATGTCTTTGTTTTCCTCACTTGCCTCGTGGTTGTGAAGGGAAAGAATCCAGCTGGCCTGGGTGTTAATGCAGTCACTGCCAAATGTGCAACTCATATTTAAACCACAGCCAGTCAGACGATCCAAAGAACAAACCAGAAAACAATAAATAACTTGACACATTAAAATAATTTACCCAGGCAAATGTGAGTAACTCATTCTGACTTATTTTCTTTGCCTTAAAGGTTCTGCATTGGGTTTGTGACAACAACCTGTAATATAAAACACAATGAGAGTAAAAGAGATTGAATGAGATAGGATCTGCTAAATGGAACAGATATGGTTTTAAAAATTGAAAGGTCATACAAGCTAATGTTACCAGTGACATGTAGGAACTGTACATAAGTGCTGACAAGTGCAAAGCACAAAAATTAAATGTTTATTCTGACTTTTTGTTGGAGTACTGTTTTGATTAACTCGTTGGGAGAACGACTAACAGTTGCGAGGAGGAACACAGTCTTGTTGCTTTTGGCTTGGGCTGACCAAATAATAATGGAAGACACAAGGAAGAGCTGACCGCTACATTAACCTCAAAAAGATCTGTCCATGTGTTTACACAAATGACACTTTTTCAATTGTCTTTCTCTTGCAGCTAATAGCTGAGGATTGGCCATTCGGCGTGTACGTCTGTAAGTTGATGCCATTCATCCAGAAAGCTTCAGTGGGAATCACCGTCCTCAGCCTGTGTGCCCTCAGTATTGACCGGTAAGTAGACTTCTACTCTAGACACATACAGCAAACATTATTGCTGAAAGCTGCTAATGAATATATCTTTGCATGCATGCTGTTTGTGTAGCTACCATGCAGTGACATCATGGAGCAGGGTGAAGGGGATGGGGATCCCCCTGTGGAAGGCGGTGGAGGTGACTCTGATCTGGCTGGTTGCTGTGCTGCTCGCAGTCCCCGAGGCGCTGGCATTCGACATGCTGGAGATACCGTACAGAGGCAACAAGCTGCGTGTGTGTCTGCTGCATCCAGAGCAGACCACCAGCTTTATGAAGGTAGGCGCTTGGGTAGATGAGTAACCTGTTAGCAGTAAATGATTGAAGTATTTACATTCTTTAAGTAAAGGTATGAAGTAAAAGTAACAATATCAACATGGAAAAAGATTCAATTACAAGTGAAAGTCACTCATTTAAAAAAAAACCTTAGGAAAAGTACATAGGTATTATAGGAAAATGTTCCGAAAGCATTACATAAGTACTCATTATGCAGCACAATAGCCTGATCAGTGTTATATTACAAGCCTACATCATTTTATTGGATTATTATTTCTGATGTATTAATGTGTAAGCAGCATTTAAGCTCTGTAGCTGATCGAGGTGGAGCGAACTTGAGTCTAATCTTACTCCATCGTACATAAATTAACATACGCAAATAAAATACATACATATATGACAAGATAATTGACAGATAATGATGATGATTATTATTATTAACATTATTATAACTAATAGGAGATTTATATAACAATGGGAAGTGAGGAAAGAGGCGAGTGAAAAGGTTTAAATTGGATTGAACTGCATGTTGTTTTCTCCACAGACATGTGGTCAATGTATCCTGCACACAGATCTCTCACAAAAGAACTCATTCACTTGATGTTACTTTCAAGTACAAATTTCAACAGTATGGTCGACTTCAAAGCACAATGCAGCAATTAATTAGTGTCTTTCTTTAATCAGGGTTTCTTTATCAAGCGCTGCCAATAAATAATTAGTGATTAGTGAAAAAATTTTATACATGGCATGCAAATCATCTGCACGGTGCATTCATACAGCTGCACAGCAAGATACAATTTGCACAGGCATTTCCGATTTTTTGCATACTTCCAGTTTATTTGAACCAGAAGGGACTAAAAGAATTGCAGGACCTGGTGGAAATAAAGCAAAGCCGCAGTGTCTCTTCATGTATAATCTGTCATTTTAAATTAGTAATTTGAACTTGGTGTCGTTAGCAAAAAGACATTCTTATTAGTCTGACCTGGTGGACTACTTTGAGAGGAACTGGTATTTTGGCTTAGTTTAGGAAATCCATCAAAAACTAGGCCTAAGTTTTCCACAAGGACAAACAAGTACTGCAAAAAGAAACATTTCTGCCATACCAACATGGCAGAAACTCTGAAGTCTGAACCTACTTGAACATATTTACACCAAATTTCCTTTCTGGAAGTGTCCAGAACATCTCTCTGTAGTCAGTTCTGGGTTCTGGCATTTGTAAATGTAACTGAAATATATTTTTAAACCGCTCTTAAAATAAATAATTAATGATTTGCTTACTAACCATTTAGTTTTATGAATAAAATATTGTTCCAGTAAAATGATAAAATGAAACACATTTGACTGCCTGCATGATTATAAAAACAGAACAATTATTTATTTATTTTTTGTTAAGATGTAATTTAAATAAACGATTTTAAAGATCTCCATTTCGTTCTGTTTGGCATAAATAAAGATGGACGACGCGTCTCCACTTCCTCCCACTGTGAAAAAAAATGAAGCCAAAATATCTCAGGATATGAGCGCTGCCATCTTGCGCTGGTGACGTCATTTGGAGCCAGAGTCTGCACAGTAGTGATTGGGCAGTGGACCTGTGGTATTGAGTTCACACCCATACACCGCCCACTCAGCTGTCAGTCATGATGTTTCAATCCCCTTTTTATAGCATCAAATAACTAATTCAAACCAAACTGATCAGAAAAACAAACACTTGAACATGCATCAGCATGATAAGAACTACTGTAAACAACAGAAACCATGTTTGGGAAAATATATATTTAAAGTGTACTTTAAGTTTTTAGTTTGGACCATGTCCTACTTGATATCATTGAGGAGGAGGAGTTTATGACCTATACTGCAGCCCACCATCAGGGGGCAATCAAGATGTTTTGGCTTCACTTTTGGGGAGTTGTTGTTGTCCATCTTTATATAGAGTCAATGGGCAGTACCTACAGTATGTCAATAAGAGGTAATTGCCAGTGTGTTTGTGAACACACAATTACAAGTGAGTTAAGAGCGAATCTGTTGTGTCGAACAGGAATGTCGCCACAGTCTCCCAGTTCGTAATGCTGCTAATGCAAGGGCTTTCATCAGCGGCAGCGATATATAGTGACAGACATTTATTGAAATTAAATGGACGATTATTACTTTAAGGTTGTCTATAAAAAGCACTACAGTTTAAGAATCTCTGTAATAAAAACACTTTTGAAAAAAGTAAGCAGGTGTAGGTACAGAACATACAAGGCATCAATTGAACTTAAAATCTTTGGTACAATGTATGTTTTGATGGGAAAACATTAAATGGATAGGTTTGTGAATAACACTATATTTGCTGGGGTGTGGGCCTTTTTCTTTTCCAGTTCTACCAGGATGTGAAGGACTGGTGGCTGTTTGGCTTCTATTTCTGCGTCCCACTGGCCTGCACAGGAATCTTCTACACGCTCATGTCCTGCGAGATGCTCAGCCGCAAAAAAGGCATGCGAATCGCACTCAATGACCACATGAAACAGGTACACATGCAAACGACTGAATGTCAGAACCGCTGTAACCCAAAGACTTGGAGAGATGGAGGCCCTCAGTAGCATCAATATTTGTCTTTGTCTGTGTAGCGGAGGGAAGTAGCGAAGACGGTGTTCTGCCTGGTGTTGATTTTTGCTCTCTGCTGGCTGCCCCTTCATCTGAGCCGTATTCTGAAGAAAACAATCTACGACCAAAATGACCCCAACCGCTGTGAACTGCTCAGGTAGGCACGCAGATACAGTAGGCAACGCAAATGCAGTGAGCGACCCATTGTTCTCTGCTGTGTGACTTCCTGTAGACCTTACTGTAAACTTTGTCCTTTTCCTCGCCAGCTTCCTGTTAGTGATGGATTACATCGGCATCAACATGGCCTCCCTAAACTCCTGCATTAACCCCATTGCCCTCTACTTTGTCAGCCAGAAGTTTAAAAACTGCTTCCAGGTAAGAGGGCACACACTGATGCTAAAAATATGTTATTATTAGAAAATACAGAAAAGCAAATAATGGTGTGTGTGTGTGTGTGTTCTTGATTTATAGTCTTGCCTGTGCTGCTGGTGCTACAGAACATCTCCCCTGGATGAACGAGGCTCAGGAGGACGCTGGAAGGGCTCTTGTAATGGGAACGGACTGGACCGCTCCAGCTCCCGCTCCAGTCAGAAATATACAAGCTCCTCATAAATGCACACACACTCCTCACACGCCGCTTTTGCCAAACCCACGTTCCCATCAGCTGCCGTCACGGAGAACCAGCGCCGTTAACTGCCAACACACCAGGAACAGGACAAATGGAGTGAGGTTGAAGGTCGAAGACTTATATAAAAGGATTGACCCAAACTGGTGAATCAAACCACAGGACTGTACCTGTTCAGGCTGTAATACTAACTGCAAAAACTATGATGCAAGGCTGCTTAAATCTGTTTATACTCCGACACTGAGGCTTGTGTAGCAGACTAAAAGTCTCCCAGTGGACCAACACGGTAAATACATCTATAAAGAATGTTTATACCAAATGTAAATTTATGTAAAGGATTATCTATATAAAAATTGCATTGGTATGTTTATATCTAGCCTTCATGTATGAATAACAGCAGTGGTTAAGTACTACTTGTTCAAGCTTTAATACCTCACAGGGGAAAGATAGAGGGAAACTGTGACCCTGAGTTATCCTCCAAAAAGCCTCAAAAGCCTTTTTTTCTAGAAACGCATGAGTGAGCCTCTGCGTATGAACGCAATCAGTAGCTGATTATCTGACAATCCCCTGCATGTTGTCACTGAGCCCCTCGGCACTCATGTGTCCTGGTGATATCATACCAGAGAAAAACAGGCCCTCTGGGTGTCTTACAGTAATGTGGAGAGTTGAACACCGGACATCTTAAATCCGGAAATTATTGCTGATTTAAGTCATGTGGAGGGCAGCTGTTGCCTGAGAATGCTGACAAATACCAGATGATTCTGCTACACACATACGGTCATCATTAGGCTTGTTATTATTGCAGTGCTCACTGTATATAAAGTCTTAGCTTGTCTCTTACAGCGTAGCTTTTTACTTTTCTAAGAAAATACCACAAAACACATTAAACTTAAGCTTAATTTCCCAACATGAGGTGTTATTTCCAATATTTCACCTCCGTCACTGAGTGGTGATGCTACACAGATGTTCCTGTGGCTGGAAATTATTCTGGAATTGAACCATTTAAAAGCTTTAGGAAGGAAAATGAAATGCTGCACTGCTGGATGTTTTTAAGAAGAGAATATTATTAGTGAGGATTATATTCCTTTATGTAATGGTCATAGAAATTATTTAGAGATATTAGTTGTTTTCATTTAATATAATCTGGGTTAAATTCAAGATCTCTAACTGATTAGATGTGTTTACCCATCATCATTTGTTAAGGCGACAGGTAGGGAAGCTAAAGAAGGATCCTATAATGGGAAATTAAATGTGTGGTGCAACACAGTGAGAGAAATGTGTTTCTAATATTTGGTGATAAATAGAGTAAGGAGGTCTGCCACGAGCTCTAGCTGCAAGTACTTAGTAGTCCCATACTTGTGATAAATCTTGTGATGCAGACACATCAAGAACAAAACGAATTACATAATTTCCAAGAATCAGAGAATGCATGCATTGTGTTTTGTTAGCATTATCATTTCGGGAAATGACTGTCAGCAAACTTAAAACCAAAATGAAACAAAGTTTTTTAACACTAGCAGTACTGAGAGTGTATACTGATGATACAAGCACAGCAAGAATCCATTTTATTTGGTGCTTCTTTTTTGGGGGGCTCTCTGTACATTGTGACGCAGCTACGGTGTTGGAAACCACCGAGTTTTCTACATCAAACTAATGAGCAACTGTGTCCTTTACAAAACCAGATTTGTGCTGAAAAAAAACAGACAAGATGTTCGTTCACACTGAAGCATTTTAAATTTGTCTTGATATGTGTAATATGTATAAATGTCTCTGACAAAGTATTTCGTTTACCACTGTATCTGTAACAGCGCTCAAAGCTGATCATGCAGTGTGTGACTCATTAACTCATGACATCTATTTATGCCATTTTTGCTTTGCTTTTAGCTACATCTATAAGCAACTGTGTACTGGAAGGGCTGAGCATCTTAATGGAGGGAACACTGAGCGAAGACATGTAGACGTAATGTGAGGTTGAACATAAAATGTCATGTGAATATTGGCCCTTGTGTTTTAAATTACATTTATACTGTACTTATTTGCTGAGGGTATGCAAGTAATAAAATTTTTTTATTTTATAGCATTTGTGGGGTTTTTTTTTTTTTTACCTCCACCAAGGAGGTTTATGTTTTCACCTGTGTCCATTTGTTGGTTGGTTTGTTTATTTGTTTGTCACCAGGATTACATAAAAACTACTGAATGGATTTCCACGAAACTTGGTGGAAGGATGGGTCATGGGCCAAGGAAGAACCCATTCAATTTTGGTGCAGATCTGGATAAAGGGGCGGATCCAGGAATTTTTTTTAATCTTTCTTTCACATTGCCAGATAGGGCATTTTTCGAGATTTTCATTAATTTTCCATAGAATAAAGCATGGATCTTGATTTTTAAAAAAGAGGCATATTTAGAGGGCTGGTATCTATGAGTGTGTACAGTTCAGTGTGGATCCAAATAAAAATCCAGATCTAGTGGATTTAAACATGTTTTCATAGGGGGGTGGTCTTTTCCTGGCTGCTGTACGGTAACAAATAGCGCTAGAAACCTTCAACTACCACCAATGTGTAGCTTAGTTAATAGGGATTCAGTAACTGCTAACAGAGTGTTACGAGTTGCTGCAGCTGGTGCTAAGGCTTAAATAAGAGGGCCGTTGGGCCTTGTTGAGTTACTTACTGAATAATTATAGTATTGTGCCTGTATTTAGGGTCATTTCTGTGATGCAATCTCATAGTTACTGATGCAGTATTTGAGTTTTTGACCTCTAGTAGTGATATGGAGCTGTTTTTCTATAAGTTGGTCCCCAGTTTGTTTATCTTGTGCACCCAAACGCACACACCAGTGACACTATACACATTCCTGCCAAGGGTTTCACTCTATTCCAGTGGTTGGCAGGTGGTGGTATGGCACCAGCAAGGGCAGGGAAGAAGACCGCTCGCAGGAATGGATTTAAAATACAGACAAAAAAATCTTTTTTGCAAATGCTTTAAAAGGAAGGAGATGCATTCAATGCATTTGTTAGAGCTCAATGTGTTTTAGTGAGTAATACTAACTGTACACATAACTTTTATTTAATATAGCCGCAAGCAGCCATTTGCAGCCTTATTGAGCTCAAAAGTAAAGCCAGGAGCAGCAACGAGTGAGTTTCACGTCATCTACTTTAATTCTGTGTAAATAAGGTGTGAGACCAACAATAAAATTGTTTCATTATCACAATGTATGTTGTATTTCAATAATTGCCATAATGATCAATAATAAGGGGTCCAAGCTGATTGGGAGAACTTGAATTCTTGTTTCTTATTTGATTGACTAAAAGAACATGAAAACACACCACAGGCACATGTATTACCACATTGTTGGCAAATAGGATTTGGACACTTGAGGATTTGATCCCCTGACCTGTGTATCCCCTCGAGAAGATGACAACTTTCAAGCACCACAGTGGAGATGTGGTCCTCCATACACCTTCTCACAAGTTGAGGAAATAACATCACATGTGCAAAACTGGAGTGATGTTGTCTGTTTAAATTCAAAGAGTGAAAATGTTGGTGTGAAAAAAAAATCACATCATTCTGGTGGTGAGCAGTGATCATAAATTCATTATCAACATTCCTTATGACTTCCATTTTTCCCATTTAAGTTTTTTTTTTCTTTTGGGGGGTTGGTGACATAGGTTGGCATGTTTTTTCAGATTGTAAACCCCTTGAGGGAAACTGTCATTTGTGATTCTGGGCTATACAAATAAAATTGACTTGACTTGATCGTATATCCCACAAACAGTCTGTCAAAGTAAGTTTTCTGTCACGGGTTTCATGTAAAACATGCAACAACCAACCTTTTTCAAGGCTTTTCCTGGTTTGGAATTACAGACAAGTGGACATTAGGCGCAAGGGGCCAGTTCCCAGAGGGAGATTAACAGAGATAAGTGCTGATTAAATCTCGGACATAATCATTTATGTCAGTGCATGTTACAGATTTGAAGGCGTTCAGTTTTTTTTTTTAGTTAAGCTGTTTAGCAGCCACAAGGAACCTTATTTTATATATATATTCCCAATATTATTATTATTCCTGCAGGGAAATCTGCCTTGCGTGAAAATTTACCAAACTTTGCACACAGGTTCAGTCGTATTCCAAACTTGTATGTGCAGATAGTCCTGATGGTGGCACTACAGCAACCGTCTAAAGTGTAAAACTTGTAATGTAGGCCCAATTCAGCAGGAATTTTCATACACTTTGAGCTGGCATGAATTATGAAGTCCATCACTTTTGCTATCATGGTAGATGAAGTGATATATTTCAGAATTTTATCTGATTGTTTTTCTTGACATTACGCGGACACCACACAGACCTGGTTGGATATAGTCAACAATCTACATAGATGAACCATAGACATGCTGCTTCAAATAAAACTCATTCTGAGCTTCATGACAGTGTGACATTTTGAATGAAACCGCACCAAGCAAAACACCCAAAATTATTGTTTTCTACGAATCCCTTTTTCTTTTTTTTTTAAGTCTCCCTCTGTTGCTGTGTGGATAGCCGATTTTCTGCACAAACAACATTCTAAGTCTTGGGCCCACACTTGATGCACCCTTATTCACTTCAGTACACACAGGAGTTTTGCAGCTATACCCTTACTTGTTCTGGTTTGTACTAACATTATATAATGTACGGACCAAGCCAGGCTACCCTACAGACTTGAGAGTAGTACTGATCTGCTCATCTACCTGCAAGAAATTAAAATAAGTATTTTTTTCCATATGCTTCCCCACTATACAATAATTCCCACCTATCATGAAAAGAAGTGTCAGCCTAATTTTGTATTTTTGAATACATCACATTCCCCATACTTCACATCATGGTTCATCAAACATGAGTCATAGTTGCTGTTTTTTCTCAAATTACATTCCTTACCCACAGATGTAGCCATGCATGAACATGTGACTGACATAGGAATATGATTAACCTCAAATACTTTTACCCTCATTATTTACACTTGTCTCCCCTCATTTTCCCTCTCCGGCTTCCTGGCACTGTATCAAGTCCCTGACACCGCATTCCTCTGCGAATCAGGACATTCAAGCTACACTTCTCCCATCGTTCATCAAACACAGCTTCAAAGGACATCAAAGGACAGACGAGAGCGGTTGTTCGAGAGTCACTTTAAACATCCTCCAAACAGTCTTACATGAGAAGTTATCAAAATAAATATTACAGCACAAGGCAAATGGCTGAGTGTTATCCATGTAAGAGATCTTTTCATGTGGTGCTCCTGTAGCTCACCTGGTCGAGCCATGTACAAAAAAAGGACCTGGCAGAGGCCTGGGTTTGACTCTGACCTGCAGCTCTTTGCTGTGTGTAATACCCCCTCTCTCCCCCCCTATCCTGTCAACTCTTCAACTGTTCTGGCAAAGGCACAAAAAGCTCCAAAAAAAAAACCACTTAGAAAAGTCTTTGTATGAAATTCAAATATAAGAGAAAGAAAAGAAGTGTTTTTAAAAGGTCCAGTGCGTAGGATTTAGGGGCAGAAATTAAGTATAATATTCAGAAATATGTCTTCGTTATTGTAAAATGAGCCTTTTATATACAGAGGGAGTGGGTCCTCTTCCACAGGGTCCGCCATGTTGCGCCGCCATGTTTCTACAGTAACTCAGAACGGACAAATCAAACACTGGCTCGAGAGAGGACCTTTCATGTTTTTCCTTTTGCAGCCACTGGGGTAGAGAGGGCTGTTGCAATCTGCACCGCGAGACGCCACCAAATCCTACACACTCGATCTTGAAAAAAATAAAAAAAATATCCAGGAATGGCAAACACAGGACTGATAAATATTTATGACCCAGCATACAACAATTCCAACATGCAAAAATGAAAACTGTACAAACGTTTGAATGCGACATGATAATAAAACGATATTGTGGAGAACTTTTCATAAACTAACAAGTAGATATATAAAAAGAGAACATTTTTTACAGTTTATAATCACTCTTGTGATGCTTTTCATTCCATGGGTTGCTCCTGCCGCCCTTTGAACTCATTAACTCTTGCCTGGAACAAAATAAAAGTTGAGAGAGAGTAGTGTTAATTTAATCAAGGCTGGCTGACTTTCCTTTCAGCATGGGAATAATATACAGATGTATGAATAAGCAGCTGCACGGCAGCAGCAGGAATCAAAACATACACTCTCACGGATAAATAGTCTTCTTATTTATTGCGGGCAAAAACCACGGACGCGTTTCAGCTAGAAGCCATCATCAGCGTGATTCAAGACAGAACAAACTGACAATTTAAAACATGAGGTGAGGCACAAACACCAGACAGCACATAATTGAATGTGAATGAACCACCCAGAGGCAACCTCTCATGATGAGGGAGGTGTGACCACGATAATCAGAGACTACAATGTCGGTGTCACAAGTGTGCGTGTTTTATGGTGTATTTTTTGGTGTTCTGTTTTTGTCTGTGGTTTTTGCCCACGATAAATAACCTGGAGGTTCTTCTTGTACACCGCATGAAGGAATGTTAAAATGTTAAAGGGAAATTCTGGTATTTTTAAACGTGCTTCTGGTGCTTCCGGCTAAACAAAGAGGGTTTTACTCGAACAGTGAGGACTATTGCTGTCGGATCCTTTCCGTAATGGATGTAACTTTGACGGTCGGAGTTGCCCCTAAGGATTACGTTGCAGCCATTGCAGGCTATCGGCTGAGACTATTTACTGGACCAATTCCAAGAGCTTTGGCAAGTATAAATCATTTACACATCCAAATATATAAACATAAGGCCCAGGTTTAAAAATACCAGAATTCCCCTTTTTACTATTATTCCATGTGGTGGAAATTAAGATTCAATTCTTGCTTGCCTTCCTCTGCAGAGAGGTCAGCGCACGGGTCAGCTTCTGAACAAGTGGAGACAAGGAGACTTCAAAGGGCAGACGTAGCTGACAACTGACACGGGAGGATGACTTATGATGCTTCCTGCTCAGCCTTCTATACTGCCAAGGAGCCACTTTCATCACATTTTTGTGGTGCGTTTACCAAAAATGTCAGCTTGTGAATTATCAGTAAACTCACCAAATTTGGGTTGAACTGTGGATACCAACACTGAGACACATTTATCTACATGCAGTAACTTATTTACTTATGTACCGTTTTAAAGTAATCCCTTTATTATTTTAAATTTATATATTGAGATTTCTTTAATATGTAACATTTCTGCATTAAAATGTCTGAGAGCGCGACTAAACGTAGCATGAATAAAACTTAAAAACATTACACCGTTTGTGAACATTTTTGCCCGAGTCAAGTCAGATGGATTTTCATAGAGCAATGGTGGATGTTTAACAATGAAGACAACAACTCCCAAGATCCTACGCTACTTAATGTCTTTATTTTGGCTTTTTATTGAGAGACCCCAAGCGGCAGAAACTACATACTGTGCATTTAAAATCAATATGGGCTGAAGAAACAGCTAACCCAAAAATCAATATCAAAACCTGCTGCTCGACAGACCGGTGATCAATCAATTTACCAAATGGACACACAGGCTTACCTGAAAGGTGTTGAGAACATGCTGACAAACATCACTGAGCTCATTCAGGCCCCTCCGCAGTGGTTCTGTGGCTGGTAGTCCCCCTGAAACAGACAGTAGATCGCGCTAAGAAAACCACCACCACCAACAGTAACAATGAAAACAACCACGAATGACGTTTGCACTTCGTGGCTTAATCATCTCTCCAGGACAGACTGTTAGTTTTCATCCTCTCCAAAAAGCCCACAAAGTTCACACTAACTCTTGTATTTTTACATTTACTGATGATGTAGACAACCATGATGAGGCCTGACAGAGTTACTAGAGAAACCAAGAAACCAAGCAAGCCCATTTCACCTCATTTGAAACACGCAAGTTGCAATTTGCAAGATCATTTTCTCTCGCTCGCTCATCAAAACAAATGACATATTTTCAATCCATGCATTAGGCATGTAGAAGCCCTATAGGACCCTTAAAAGTGTCAACAATTTGCAAGTGACAATCATTTTTTTGACAACATGCCACTATTTGCAATCTGGTGCTCAAATTGCCTTTAAAGAAGGGTACCAGAGTCCGATCAAGCACTCAGTGACTGAATGTTGCTTAAACTAAGTAAGAGATCACTCTATGCTTGAGTATCTTGTTATGAATGTCTAATTAATTAATCAAAAAATATAACACTGAAAACAAATGAATCCTGTCTGTATTTCCCCAATTGACACAGAGGACTTCTTTCCACCAATTTTTATTTTGGTCATGGTGGGGAATAGTGATGACAGAAATAGATATAGCTGAACATGTGAAAGCACAGAGGAAACCAGGGAGTTTTTCTGGTGAAGGTAATTGTGTCTTTCTGTGTTGAGGCCATCTGGAAACATCTTCCAGGCATCCTCAAATATAGTTCGACAACAAAAACAGGTTGTTTTCTCCATCTGGCAGAGTCCTTTCATGTGATGGGGCTGCTCTCATGTAAAGACACTTTGTGCAAAGCTGATGTGGTGACAGATTTGGTGGTCTTAGTCCTCTGTGGACGAGAAGAAGAGGGGATGTATCTGTCACTGGCCTTTCTTATTCGGCTGAGTGGACAAAGTGTGTGCACTTTTGTGCACAAAAAAAGACCTACAAACAGATTTTCAACCCAAGGCTGCACAGATATTACCATTATTACAAATGTGTGTGCAGGTTATAATTTTTAAAAAATTATCTCATTTTTTTGTGCCTAGGACTTTTTTTCTTTTTACTGTGGTGACAAAAGAGGTACTGAGTTTTTTTTCTACCAGTATTGTATCAACCTACTACCTACATGTTTGTGCACATAAACTAATCTGGAATGATAGAAGAAGAAAAAGAAGATGACACGACAGGGATTTAAAGAGCTGTCTCTCACCTCGTGTCTGAATGCGAAAGTTGATCTTGCTCTCAGATGGATGGGTGATGGTGTATCCACAAAACTCCACATCCATGCTGACAGAAAACAGGAAAGTGAAAGCAAGAATTGTGATTATTATCAATGTTTTGCCTAAAATGGGTGGAGGTGGGTTCTTGTTATTACATTTTTTTCCCACCACCAACTCATCCCCTCTGACCTGGACTGACTGAGAGCAAACACCCCGGGAACAACGTGGAATCACATATGCACTTGAGAGTTCATTTCTGATATAATCACTACAGTCAGAACGATGTCTGGGGAAAATAGTCCGCCCCAACTAGAGACAAACCATAAATGACTCCTTGTACTTCAAACGTGGCACATGGGAGTTGGTGGGGTAGTTTTCAGATTACAAAACGGAACACAGGTTAAACCCATGACCACATCCTGACATGTTTAAAAAGAAAAAAAAAAAGAAAACACTGACGTCTTCATGATCATATATCTGAGGGAGTTGCCCAGTGTGTGGTCTTCATCATGCAGCACAAATGTCACACAGCCCTCATCAGCCCCGTCAGCCTGGACCTAAAACACAACAGGTATACATTACGATACACATCCAACTTCAAACAGCATTACTCAACGCCCTCCCTGGAGACTAAGCATTGCAAATACATCCATTATCTCACTGATACTCAGTTACAGGCATGAGATGAACAGCACATTGAGAGACTGAGGGAACACTCGAGTCTGTTTAGATACGCCCCCCAGTGGAGAGTCAGCTATGGACTGAAGGAAGCAAATATATACTGTAGGTAACTTGATTGAGGTATCCTTTGCTTAACATTATACCACTACAAATAAGGCTGCATTAAAGAGAACGGCGTTTAATATAGTTTGGGTTTGGTTTGGTTTGGTTTGGTTTGCGTTGTTTACTAAATGCTAGCTTCTGTAACGTTAGCTACCCACGTGAAGAGTTTAAAGGCTATCATAAGCTCTCTTTTTTTTCTTTGGTTTATTATGTTTTTACAAACACAGTTTAACAATGGCAAAGGCATGCAGCTGTATACCATATCAAAAAGTAAAAGGCATTTTAGCTTCTTACCATCTCCAGTACGGGTTTCTTTTCTCCTTCCCCGGCCATGCTTTACGTTCAGACTCTGTCCAATCTGAGTGGGGAGTTCTAGCCCGTAGGAATGTCTGACAGGCAAGAGATGGGGCAAGGGGGTTAGGGTTTTTAAAAAAAAACAACTATATTCTGCAAAACATTAAACAGTAACAAACCCCGCCTGTGTGCAGGTGTGTGATTGTAGCAATAAAAAATGATAAAATATTCATAAATATAATAAAATATTTTCTGTGCGATATTGATTAACCTAGGCATCACAGCATGCTGTATGTGGTGATATAAAGTACTGGCTTCTTTTTATTCAGCACCCATCACTGTACTGTTTGCAGTAATGGAATGTAACCAAGTATATTTACACAAGTACTGTACTTAAGTACAATTTCAGGGTGCTTGTACTTTATTTCCATTTTCTGCTACTTTATACTTCCACTTCGCTACAATTTGAGGCAAATATTGTTCTTTATACTCTGCTACATTTTATGATGACTTTAGTTGCTTGTTACTTTGCAGATGCCATGCTGCATCAAAGCTAAAGTTGTGCATTTATAAATTAATTTAATTTATCAACAATCCGATTTTTAAAAAAACAACAAAAACAACTGATTCTGATCAACTGATTCTGATAAAATGTGAAAATGTTGAATATCAGAATATCCTATAATCTGCTAGGCTGATAATTTTTTCGACGCCTTGTATACAGTATGAACATACATGTAAATATATGTATAATTTACTTTTACTTGTGTTTTTTATACTCAAGTACATTTATTGCCAGAAAATTACTTTTGATACTTAAGTACATTTAATATCAAATACTTTAAGACTTTTACTCAATAACTTGTTGGGGTGACTTTCGATATCTATATATTTGACGATATCTTTGCCTGTAAGACATTAAAAGAACTAAAATGACCCACGAAATAACCTATCGCCATAACGTGACGTAGTATGAAAACATGTGATGATAACGCTGCCAGGAAGTTAAAAATGTAGTTCATAAATCGAAACAACACAATTGAGTACGTAGGCGAAGGAATGTGTTAAGACTACATCGCCCAGCTGTCCGAAGGTCTGGGTGATTTGCCAAGCAGAAGTCACTCGAAAGGGATTAGCTATTTTGCTAGTAGAAGACATCTGTTTAGATGTTGGAATTTGCGCTAAATGAGCAACTTTAAACAGCGCTGACACACAGAGGTATTGGAATTGTTATTATACCATACTAATAATTGCGTTAGCACCGTAGCTAGAAACGAGAGTTGGTATTATCAAAAACAGCCACATACTAAACGCCGTTTTGTAACGTTAGCTCTACATTGGTTAACAACATTATTAGCTAGCTAAACTGTATTTTCATCCCCCGTTGATCTGGCTTTCGCTTTCATTTCTCGTGTAAACTGGATCATATATTAGCTATCAGTTATCATAGTGTTTGTGCTTGGTTTCCGTCCCACCAGCTACTACACATATTTTCCTCTTCTTAATCCTGCCGCATCTGTAACGTTTCCAAGTGTTTCAACAGACTCATTCTCCGTTGAGCAATCTCCTTTTTATTTATTTATTTTATTATTATTATTATTTTTACCACTAGTCCATTTTGTTTGACTCATTTGTATGTCACTGTTCTTGTTCGTGTGTTGACAGCGAGTAATAGAGCTGAAACCCCAGCTGTTGTCATGGCAATCCTGTTTGCTGTGGTGGCTCGTGGCACCACCATCCTGGCTAAACATGCCTGGTGTGGCGGCAACTTCCTGGAAGTGACTGAACAGATTTTAGCCAAAATCCCATCAGAGAATAACAAATTGACCTACAGCCACGGCAGGTAGGACTTAAACACATTTCCTTCCTTCATCACACACTCAAACGCTGTGGCTACACAGGTCTGCATGTTTTTGCCAGTTTATAAGGCCCCATATCACATACACAAAAACACACAAAAACTGCTATGTTTGAAATCCAGAAATTGGATGTTTGTTTAGATGTATTAGTGGGATTCTTATAAAATACCAGATAAGCATGAAGTTTTGTCAGATTTTACCATTTTGCCCTCTCCAAAATGATGTGACATTATTGTCAGCCATCCACTATTATAATGACGATCAACCACATAGTACAGATTTTGCAAATCACAATTTTAACAGCCAGTTGGCTACTGCAATTTATTTTTGCTAATAGGAGTTTATTTATTTCTCTGCAATGTTATTTTCACCACTCACGGTCTCTTGCATGCGCATTCACACAGGACACTGTATTTTTCAGCAGTAATACTGTTGTGTTCACTGACTTATTTTCAAATCCAGGGGTTTTCCTGCATAGAGACATTTTTGGGGCCCCCCCAAAAAGGTTTGATGAATGATAATTGAGAATAAAGATAGTAATTCAAATGCTCCCTGAATGTGTTTAATAACAATTTATCAGACAACTTTTGAACAAGCAGAAAATGAGACCTTTTTTCGTGATAAATCCTCCATCTAGCCCAGCCCTGTCTGTACACGGACCGTTCATACTTAGTCTCATGCGTAGTAACCCCCCCAAAGGCCCGTTCTTAGCCAGAAAAAAAACCCTGTTAAACCTTTTTCTAAAAAGAAAGTGTTTGCATTTACATAAACATTTCTGAAATCAGATTGCAGAATAATCTGATTATTGCAGATATACATATATTACCACATGTGACAAGATTTGATCGCTTAAAGCTCAGATATCATAGCTTACAGAAGATGCACTTCAGGAAACCTCAACCTGAAACAATCAAGTGGTATCACATGACCACAGAGGCACAAGGCAACTTGGCACTGTTTTCAACTGTTTCATCATCGACATTGCAATGTTCCCATGTGCAATAGACACATTGCAGGACACGCGATGTTAAGTAAAGGCAAATTAACTCCAACACGTCATGCTATAACTTTTTTGCTGTTTGATGCTTTCTCATTTTCCATGACTAACCTGCAATTAAAGTCAGTTTATCTTTTAAGCCTGTTTATCTTCCTTCATGTAGATTAGGCATATATTTGAATATTGTTAGAAATGGTAATTACATATAAATAACACAACTGAGGCACACACAAGTCCACTAAGAAAATTGTTGTTTTTCCCAAATACCACTCCACATTTGTCCATGCTAATGTCACAGTCACATATGCAAAATTGAAAGTGGAGGGGTGGCTGAACCTACTGTGGTAGAAGTAGGAGGGGAGGTTGTTTTGTCAGAAGAGGGTAGACTTCTAAAGTAACTAAAATGATGAAAGATATTATTAATTGTATATTTATACATGACTAACACACTGCATATATATCTGGTGAAATTTTTCATATCCCAATATATATTGCAGAAAAAAAGATATCAAAATGTCAGTTTTTTCCAATATTGTACAGCCCTACTTTCAACTGTATATCTGTAATGTTGACATATTTTTTTCTTTTTTTAGCTATCTCTTTCATTACATCTGCCATGACAGAATCATATACCTGTGTATCACTGATGATGTAAGTATATAATTGTCTCAGATATCTCTGTATTTATTTGTTTAGGGGCGAGTGGGTGAGTGGAAAGTTAAGTTGTAGATATTAAAGGTCCCTTGAAATGGCTTTGAAATTGTTTTTTGTTTTTTAAATGTTGTTTGGCCTGCATTACGCAAGATGGAACATGGTGCCTTTTATGTTAATAGCCCAATATAAAAGAGACCAGAAGTAAAGGTGACTAATCCAGCCACTTTGAGAAACAGAAATAAAGTTATTGCACTCAAACAACCTCCAACCCATGTTTGTGAAGTAATATGTTGAGCATTTAACAAGAGGAATAAGAAGGAAACACTCAGAGACACAAATTAACAATATAGAAAGACATTTTTTTCACATCACTGGACCTTTTAATGGGAATGTACTTGAAATAATTCTTATAATAATGTTTTTGTAGGACTTTGAGAGGTCACGTGCATTCAGCTTCCTCAGTGAAGTCAAAAAGCGCTTCCAGACAACCTACGGGTCGCGAGCACAAACAGCCTTGCCTTACGCTATGAACAGCGAGTTCTCCTCAACACTGGCAGCTCAAATGGTGAGTATGACAAGAGCCTGAGCACATTGAGCAACATTTTTTTGTGAGGGCCCTGTGACTGCTTTTTACTTCTTTAGTCTATAAAAACATTCTGATTTAGTAAGCACAAAATACACTTAGATCTCCTTGCCATTTCCTTCTTTCCCCCTACCTTTCTCTGTCTTTATTTCTATTTGTAGAAACACCACTCAGACCCACGTGGATCAGATCGTCTCACTGAGACTCAGGTGCAAGTGGATGACCTGAAGGGTATTATGGTCCGCAACATAGGTGAGCTTGCTTTCTTTCCCCATGGCACAGTGATGCTGAAAGGACCTCTTTTTGATATGGCGCTATAACACCCCTTTCACTAACCCCCAGTGACATCTGGCCTTTGTCAAGAGTGTGGGTGCAACAATTTAAATAGCTGCTCTGTAGGTATGGGTATTTTGTAGCTCCAGCTCCAAATCGGCTGTGATGGAAACATGACATGCGGGTGGACACGCTATGAGAAGGAAACTAGATGGCTCACTCGTTAGCTATTTCCATCATCAGCTCTGGAAAAAAATGATGTGTCTAATTCAGAAAGCTATTGATCAAAGGTATAACATGTAACATTTCCCCATTAAAACACCTAAAAATGACTACTTATATTATCCCAAATGTTTCCAACAATGTTCAAACCCAGAGAAATCTGTCATTTTATTCAATGTAACAGCGCGTTTCATTTGGTCACCTGTCGCTATAACTTCCAGGAGAGAGAGGAAGGAAGTCAGCAAACGTGACTAAACATAATGTGAATAAAACTTTAAAACATTATCTCATCTGTGAACATTTCTGCCTGATTCACATCGGATACATTTTTTATGGGCAATGGTGGATGTTAAACAAAAAAAGACAATAATTCCCATGATCCCACGCTACTTCAGTAAGTCATCAAAGGACGCCTTTTGTTTTCATTGTTTTGATTGAGGGACCCTAGTGGGGGAAATGATATACTGTGCATTGAAGGCTTTTTTAACACAAGTTTTAATGTCTTTTGGACGATGTCAAATGTGACACACCAGAAAAACAAACAAAAAAGCAAACTTTGCTCCTGGCATTGAGAATGAAGTCAATCACCTATTGATTTGCTGGCTTATCTGTATTTAAAAATCCGGCATATACACTCTTAATTTTGCAGTAAAAATGGTATTCGACCATAATGTAGCCATTTCCATTTCATTGAATCAGAAAAGGTCTTGTTATGTGCAAGTGGCATTTCTTTCCCTTTTAAAATGAATGCAGTGTGTTGTGGTCGCATCAGTGACATCCTCATTATCAATTATCAATCATACAATGAAAAACTGGTCATCTCACTGGACACTGGACCATTTGCATCTCCTTAGTTAACTTTGACTATTTCATGTGTGTTTTTTACAGACTTGGTAGCTCAGAGGGGAGAGAAGCTGGAGTTGCTGATTGACAAGACAGAAAATCTGGTTGATTCAGTGAGTTTAAAGACAAAGTTTTGCCCCGTTCATCCTACTTGTTTTCTGATGCATGATGTTTAGCAGTATACAGGTTTATATTCTGACATTAAACGGAAACTTTGCCGATTTTTAACCAGCTTTTTTTTAATCACAATGTGGTTAGTATGTGCAAATGAACAATGTTAAGCTCCTCTTCCAGTTTGCCTGCACCCAGAGACCCCCCCCTCTCACGTATTGGTAAAAGGCCTCCAAATACTGGAAGAGGAGTTCAACACTGTTCATTTGCACGTACTACCCACATTGTTATAATACAAAGCTGGTTGAAAATCGGCAAAGATTCCCTTTAATCTAGCAAGCTACTTATCCAAAAATATTGCCACTGACATTACTTTCTCTCCATACTCCATTTAGTCGGTCACATTTAAGACCACAAGTCGTAACCTGGCACGAGCCATGTGTATGAAGAACCTCAAGCTGACTGTTGTCATTGTGCTGGTGTTCCTGGTGAGTACGGGCAGAAATGCCGGTTGATGAGATTTTGGTTATTAATGGGATACAGTGTAATGATTCTTTAGCCAATTTGGTGGATTGTTAACTGTGCTGAGAAAATGCCCCAAGTTGCAAACAGTATATATATAATTTCATTAACATAAGAAATGACCCAGGTTACCTGGCTACTACTGCTTTGATTTTCAGGTATGATGAGGCTCGGCTGAGATGTAATTTTGTTTCTGTGCTCTTTTCAGGTGGTCCTTTACATTATCGTTTCTGCTGCTTGTGGAGGCCTGAACTGGCCCACTTGTGTCTAATGTAATGAGGGCGGGGATAAAAGAGAAGGAGATAAGGAAGGAATGAAGAAGGGGATGAAGCCCTTGTTCAACTCTGCCTGCCAGTGGATACTACAGGAAACACAACTTTCCTTCCTTTACTCCTCTAGCTTCAGTATCCCTGGAGGACATGTGCTGCTGCTGCTGCTGCTGCTGCTCCTCCTCCTCCTCCTCCTCCTCCTCCTCCTGCCTCCTTCCTCGCCCCATCTTAGATAATGTGCACATTGACTTGCCTTCTGGACTGGGAGTCCCACCTCGTACCCATACTAATGGCCAGCAGCCATGTGGTTTAAAACGGAACAATTTTTGGAACAATAACCATGTCTTCTAATAGTCTGGTACATTCATCATCTCTCATGCACTGAGTGGCCTGATGTATCAGTTTCTGACACTGTCCTGCACCTATGTATGTAATTATTCCATTCAGACTGATACCTGGAAAAGATAGCCAAGGTCCCATTGACAGTGTGTCGCAGATACATGAAGAAGGACTCCCACAATACAGTGTCTGGTTCTCTGTTATACGACTGAAAGTTAATTTCTTGACAAAACTGATGCAGCGTACAGTGTGTCTCTCAAGTGGCATGTGTCAAATGAACCACGTTTACGGTGTCTCATAAACAAGATTTTCTGCCTTTGTTTTATCACCAAGCACAGTAGCATATTCTAAAATCGATGTTGTAAAAAGACAGATATGATCACAAATAAATACTGGTAATTTGATTGATATTCCTGATTGAAAAAAACATAATGGAGATTTAGAAGAAGAAAAAAATCTTAATCTCTTTCCCACCTTGACGAGAGGCTTGTTTCTTTTAACCGTTCACCAATTATAGGATGTTTAGTGTGCCCATATGTTATTTCTTCACAATGCACTTTTTACTTTGTATATAGATTTGCTTGGGCATCATACGGTTTATAACTGTAATAATTTAATTATTGTACATTAAGATTTGAAATAATAAAATCCGATGGTATCATTGGTAGCATTCTCTCTTCGTGTTATTTATGGCTTTCATTTTGAACCTTTCCACCTGATTACACTGATAAGAGATGACCTGATGAATTATTCTTTAACTAATTGACAAAGGACTGTCAGTTGTAAGAGGGACACCACCTCATCACATTGTACCAAAGTTCAAGCAAACAACACTGTCCATCAGCCCTGCGGGGCAGTATGAGCTGAGCTCCGGTGTGACCAGTGTATAATTTTGACTGGTGAAATCAGTTTGTCCAGCCTGCTCTGATAAAACCACCAGGTGTTACTAATTGTTCATTAGGGCCAAGACAGCCGCGCGCTCCCGTGTGTGCTGCTCGCTCCCGTGGCAGGTAACGTTTAGCTATCATAGAGGGTCGCATTGATGCTTTTGTTTGTGCTTTTTATTAACTTAATTGACATGTGTATTCATGGTTGGACGTGGTAGGGAAGGCTTTATTCTGTTCCTCCCCACATTACTTGCCTACTTTTGTTGTATACTTGAGGTACCAAAAAGTTAAAACTGGCCGCCAGTTGGTTAACGTTAGCTATTTTTTGTCGTCAACCGCTGTTTTCTGTGCTCACTTTTTGTTTTTCAGCCATAAAATGAACGAATGAAACCTTATGAAGTTAGCCGTAGTCTGCGGTTTATAACTATGGGCCTATTCAAGATAGCTAACCTTCGTTAACACCAGGGCGTTTTAACATAACATTAACTAGCTTATTCTCTAATCTTGTAAAGTGTCTCAGGCGTTATGTAGTCAAACCGTTTATGGACTTGAGGGAGTGTTTTCCTTGCTATTTGTAGCTCCTTGCTATGTTTACTCCTGATCTAACTATAGACTTAACTGGCTGGAGGAGGCCTCACACGGATAGTGTGTGCATCAGCTGCAGGGGGCAGTTGTTTTGATCAGAAAACAATTGTACCAATGACCTCATGTGTCAGAGGAGCCAGGGAGGAATGAGGTTCCCCGGTACCAAGGCTGAATTGTCAATTCATTTCCACCTGTGGTACCTTTTTTATTAAAAAAACAACCAAAAAAAATAGTTATTTAAGTTAGTTAAGTCATTTTATTCCAAGTTGACATTATTTTGTTCAGCAGGGTCACTTGCTTAAAACTAGTGTACAGTACAACATCATAAACGCTAACGCTAGATCTGCCACAATTAGTTGCCAACTGTTTTGATAATCGATAAATCTTAAATTAATTTTAAAGCAAACATTTTCTTGTTCCAGCTTCGTAAATGTAAGGATTTGCTGCTTTTATTTGTCATTTTTGATAGTTAATGAAATGTCTTTGGTTTTTGCACTGTTGTGTTTAGACATAATTTCGTCCTGTGGGAAATTGTGATGAATTTTTTGTTTTGGCATTTTGTAGACTAAATTACTAAAATTAATCCTATAAATAATGGGCAAATTTATCAGTAATGAAAATAATCATTAGTGGCAGCTCTAATGAACATTGTTCTCAAGCTTACCATAGATTATAGTTGAATATCTGAAACGGTATTTTAAGTTTAGCCTGAGGGTTAAATCCTGACCTGGCAGCAGCTTATTAAAAAAAAAATTCTTAACACAAAGACCAATTTCATGTTTGTTCTTGTTGTTGTCCACCCCATTGAAAATACCTTATTCAGTGTAAGTCTAAGTCTAACTGAATGAAGAGCTAACCAGGACACATTTGCAAAGCAGCTGACACATCTGCATGTTTTTCACTAGATGGCATCGGCCCACAGCTTTGTCTTTTCCATGTTTTCTTGCTGGAGTAGACGGATCCAGACTGACTAATATTCTGACTGTTGAAAAACAGTGCCATGCTGTCCTTCTGGCCAGGCTCATTTGGTGTGGTTTTGTCGCCCTGTGTTCTACAGAAGACATCGTTGTCCCTGTGGTATGCTGGCTGGAATCCCCCAGCTTGACCTGCTGCCCTGTAGTGTGGGGCAGCTCTGTGTCTGGGCTTTTGATGGCTGTCCCTGCTACTCATAACTGCTCAATGTATTATACTGAAATGTCCAGTCACCCATGCAAAGGCAAGGACATGCCATTTGAGGCTTTCTGCACAGTGCCACAGGGGCCTAAAAAATAAGGAGGCATTGTTATTTTGATGGGACTCTCTGGTAAATGTGTATTGCAATTTGAAGGCTGTGACTTGCTTTGAATTTCACTAAAGACAAACAGGTGCTTGGTGAGGCCATATCAAACTGTAATGTGAGCCACTTAGAAAAAAAAACATTTTATAACATTATTTGACTAAGCAGAGTGGTCCTGACTCCCAAAACACAGGATGCAGTAGATCACACAGTAGTTGGCACTTTACTGTGAATGTCAGGTATCAGAGGGATTTGGGCCAGTCATCCATATTGTTTTGAATACATTGTCTATGCTTTCAGAGTGTGTACTAGATGGCACTAAACTTCACCAAGGCTTTAGCATCACTTCTCCATTCTTGTTAGCAGCTGTACTTGAAGACCAATGTTGAAATGTTGTGATTACATTAACTAGATCCACTAAATAACAGATTTTAAAGGATCTAAGACTAATTCTTAGAACTCTTAGGAGATCATAAGTCTACTCTATAGCATGATTTACATCTTGTCTCTGGTTAAGATTAGCCTGTAGTTCCCAGGGTCAGGGGCCTTGTATAGATTAAGCAGAAATAGCATGGGTCTTAGGGATGTTAGACTCTGGTGTCACACCACTGCTTTAGTGTCAGGATCAAGTGTCAAGCTGTTTGTGTACAACATGAGGCCGTGTCATCAGTCAGTGACACTGTTGGTGGAGAACTTACTAGCTATAACCAACAATGTAATGTGTCTTGCCATTTTTGAGTGAGGTTTCTGGTTTTGGTCTACCATTTAAAACAGCTCTAGTGCAACATGCTCCTGCACACACGCCTCCTGTCATTCTGCCCTCCTTTTTACTTTTCCCATTACTAAAAGCCCCTCTCATGTATTCCTCATGAAAGAGGGACTTTGGATGCTAAGCAACAGTGAATGCTAACTCAGGCCTGGCAGGCCATGGCCACTCCCCCTGCACTGGGCTCGGCATAGATAAGGTAACATGTTGCTTTCTTCCTTGCTTGCTCACTCTGTAAACTTGGGAGTGGAGCTCTACACTGAGTACAGTCCTTAACTGGAACTTGACATGGGGAGCAGTGTGTAGACAAGTCACTGATGGTGTGGCTGATTGGAAAGATTGCTGATCCACTGCTGCAGTAGACCTGCTGGACTAAGTCGCATTACCTCAGGGAGGGGAGGAAAAACAGGAATCTAATGCCTGCACGAGGGGAACCCTCATTCAGGCTGTGATGTTACTGATGCACGGTTGACTCTGAACACAAGGGGGGAGGAGTGGTGGGACAGGGCCGTTGGTGTTGAGCTGAAGCAGACTTGCACAGCATTGCCTGCCGAGTTGGCTGGATTTAGTGCTTTGAAAGGAAAGCAGAAATGGGATTGTCTCTGAGGAGGTAAAATGAGCTGAGTAAACCTGCAAAAAAGGAGTGATCTCTGATGTGATACAGGAGGCAACGCAACTGACTGTGGAGGCATTTTCTTTCGCACTTTTCATTGAATGGGGACGACAAGAGTGCAGGTATTAAATTAGTCCATATTATAGTTGATCAGTTTTTTTAGTGAAAGGTAAATGTTGTAAATGTTTTTTCTGCAGTGTTTCTTTCCGTTCATTGGCTCAGTGTCACTGAATTTTGTGGTTTTGTTTACATAACAATGTAATGCCTAGAAAAATCACTGTTCTTCATTGTTATTCTGTGTGGGAAGATACTGCAATATCCTTAAAGGAGCACTTCTTGCCAAGGTTCAATGTGCACAGCAGTTTGCCAAGGCCATGTATTTCATTTGATTGTACAGATTGTAAAATGCATTGTTTCTCTGCCTGTTAAACAAACCTATTAGTCATCCAGATTTGGACTGTTGACCATGTTAATAAAACAGAGGTACTTATATACCATATCTTATCAGCAGTATTGTCAGGCAGTTTTAAATGTTAACACCTAATATTAGTAACATATTTTCAAAATGTCATTCTCCTAAATGTTCAAGCTAAATATCACTTTAAAGAATAGAGTGGCAGAGATAGTCATTTCAACTGAGGGCTTGTATGCTGTGGTTGTTGACTTTACAGAATGAGCTCATTAATATTTTGAAGTGTGCATGCTTGAGGGTGAGGGCAGAATGATCCAGCCATTAATAGGAACACCTTAATTTTTATTAATATCATCTTCCTGAGGAAACAGTATTTTTTGCCTCAAGGAGGTTTGCATGAAACTTTGAATCAAAGTTCATTTTATTGACAATGTGCTATTTATTTCTCTATTACAGTGTCTTTTGTTAGAAGGAAAATCAGTACATTTGAATTGACACTTGCTGAATGTGACATTTGTAGGTTCTGTTGAAGATTCTGATTGAGTCAATGTGCTACAGCAAAAACTGGTTTATAAAGGTGGCTGATATTTGGCTATGAGGAAAAAACAGTCAGTGTAGTTTTGTGCACCTCAGGCCTGCAGCTAGCTCTAGTATTGTCAGGTCTTTAGTGAGTACAGGCTATCACTCTTAAGTTCCGTCACTGACTTTAATAAGAGCCTTGTTTGCCCCACTGTATTCTGGAAAGTAAATACTTATTTTGACACCCAGGCCATTCAACTGCTAGATTATGTTTTGATAATGCTACAAAACCAACTTTTCTATCATGGCAGTAAAACACACAGACAAGCAAAAGGCAAGGAGGCTGCCAATCAACAATGGAAACGTGGTAACATGTTGCATATTATAAACCGAACCCTCTCTCTCTTCAGTTTTTTTTTTTAGACATGTATTTTAAATTTGAATGCTCTGCCAACAAAGAAAAACCCTCAGTTTTTTTTTACTTATCTGTGTTCTGCATTTTTGGCTGGACCGCAGAGGGCCAGCCCTAAGGGTCGCCCTGAGGCTGAGTAAGTGATGAAGTTGGGATTGGTCAGTCAATTGGCTACTTCATCAGGGGGCGTTGCTCTTGCCTCGCGCAGCATCGATGGCATGTGTGTGTCTGAGTTCAGTGCGACTCTGAGCTA
>JBBPCS010000204.1:789341-808698 GCA_037974645.1 Hollardia meadi | reverse complement strand
TGGTGTCCTGACAACATTACTGTTAAGTATAATGGCGGTCCAGCCATATACTAGGTTTCACCTAGTCTTGTTTTCTACTCTTCGCAGCTCTCCATTTAAGAACCCGTTCCTCTTGACTGAATTAGGCGGCACGCGATTGATCCATTTTATGCAGAAGAGACAGTGATGCATTAAACGCCCCTTTTTATGAGAACGCGCACAGTGTCTGAATTAGAAAGCTTGAGTTAACAAAGAGTTCATGACCACCGTTTTGATACTCATCTCCGAGTGGGTTTTAGGTTTTGTCAAGCTAGCTATACAAAAAAACATTGTCAAATTTGCTTTGTAGTATACCCCCTGGTGTATTAATGGACATGTCTGTGTGCATGTAGTGTTCAATGGAATCTGGTGGCCACTCATCGGACCAGGAATAGGAGGCAGGTCCTTCCCATCATAGTGTGAGAATGTGCCAGCTGTTGACTTGATATGGTTATGAACAGCAGCCAAACACTAAGCAAGGACTGTTTCTCAGCATTTGTTTGGATGGTGTGTGTAAACACTGGACCTGGTTTGACATACTTTCTCTCAAAGAGAAAAGGCTGTGACACGAGTTTCATTTCAGTGCAGGAATGCAAGCACATTCCCCAATAATCAGAAAAATGACTTACTCTCACTTTACATGCTTGCTTTCTGATATTCAATTATTTCCAGGAAATTGTAACTTGATCTGAAGCAATTAGTCATTGATCTTAGTCTCCCATTGAGTGTTATTCTACACCTGACATGGTATCATATTGATATACACTGGGGACACGTCTACTCTTTGCAGCTTGCTAAATGTCCCTTAGTTACATGTGCTTTATCAACTGAGAAATGGGGAAAATGATTTTTTTTTTTAAAACATGCACAACCAAACACAGAGGTCTGTAATTGAAACTGTTCTTAGAATAAAATCTTTTACAAAATTGACTGATAGATGTTCTAATGCAATAAAAAGTGAGTATAGAACTGTGTGGTGATAGTTATTTTTCTCAATGCTTATGCCCTAATAGATATTGACAGATTGACAGACTACAAAAAATTAGCCTGCTTTCCTAAAGGAAAACTTAACTCTTAAGTACCCAAAAAGAGAAAGCCACAACCATGTGTGAGAAGCAGAGACTTCTAAAGCAGGGTCAAAACAAATGCCTGTGGCTGGTCAACAAATGACATATCATTATCTTTAATTCTATACATTGACTGTAAGGACTCATGCTCACACAGAAGCTGGAAATGTGATATGTCTCAGCATTATATCATCATGTAATGGAGAGATTGTACCCATGAAGCCTGCAGCCGCACATCAGAGCCTAAGGTAATGGTGAGGAGGGGTGAGGGGATGATTTAATGTAGGTTTGGATGAGTGGTGGGGGATGGTGGTAATGAAGCCTCTCCATGTATCCCCTGGGAATGTCAGTACACAGCACAAGTCCTTCTCCATCAGCCTGCTGGACAGCTCTGTACAATTTATCTGTTTGCTCCACTCTGGCTGCCTTTAGTGCCGTCTTAAAGTGACCTCGCCTCTCTGCTGAGGAGGCTGTGCTATTCACATCATAGCCAGCCCCTTTGTTTTTTTTAGGTGTAATACGGTAATGCACTCTGCAGTCACTCACCACAGCCAGTGGAGCGGCTTTTTCAGTCCTGCCTTAGATGTAGTCAGAGCAGTCTGGGAAGAGGTGCATGTAGGTGGTGTATCCACCTGGACCACTGTTTGTCCTGGAGTACTGCGTCTCCACAGCTGTGGGGGGGGGGGACTCCAACACCCAAGCCTCAGGCTGAGGCTGGATCATGGGCTGTACTGGCAGCAGAGAGTGCCTTAATGCTCCTTGTGCTGCAGAGAGGGTAACTATCTTCTATATTCTATTCTGCAGTGAGGAATAGATGCAGATCTGGGGAACAGCAGGACAAGACGCACTAGATTTGCTTTTGTAAGCTGGTCAGTGATTTTTGGCTTGGTTGTTTTGTCCTTAATTAAATTATTCAGGCTGTGAACTGTTAAGTGTGTCAGGTGAGTTCGCATAGTAGGAGAAAGGTGGTAAATGAGAAAGAAACTGTTTTTGGATCATGTGTGCGTCAGTTTAAAGTCTGTAGGAGTACTGCAGCTGCATCGCAGCCCCCTTTCCACTGCAAAACAGTCAGAGGGAGACATAAAGGCATTAAGCTGACAGAAGGCATGCGGTAAGACTGAAAACATGAGTTGAAAGTCAAGTTTTCCTTAATCCACATCCCTACAAACATTTTTTTTCTTCTTAGTTTCTTAGTTAGATGCTGTGCTGTAAATGTTTTTACATTTGGCAGTCAAACACAATGTGCTAGAGGGGAAAACCAGATGGCTATGTGTCGGGCTGCTGCCCTGACAGATCATTCCTTCTAACAGTGAATTCATAATGCTGGCATCACTCATTTGAGACCTTGTGATTTAAGCTTGTTGCTGTGTCAAATCCAATACTCAGAAATTTCACTGACCTCGTTATGTACATGTGCATGACTGTTTACATGGACTGTTTACATTTCTTGTTTGTCTGCAGCGTGATGAAGCCACAAGGCAGTGTAGGGATCTGTCCCAGGAGCTGGTCAACCTTCGAGGAGAGCTGGGTAAGTTAGGTCACCTCGGTCACACAGTTCTGTTTAAAGTTATCATCCAAAGTACACACTGTTGGCACGGCTTTAGTGGCCCTTTCTGACATGTTTTTGGTCTGTTGATTGTTTGGTTTATATGATAAGTCAGGAAACCTTATGGATCATGTTGGTATAAATAATGACAACAATGCAGTTTTCCTGTGTTGGATATTGTTTTTTGTTTTTTTTAGTGTAAGTATTTAGTTGTTCACTTGATTCTGTTATTTTGTTTCTGTGATCTAGTGCAGTTATTGATCTGAGTCAGCGGTGCTTTAATGTTTACGTTTATAGCATGTTAGGCATTATTATGCGTTGATGAATTGAGTCACCCATTACATTGCATAGATTCCTCTAGACTAACAGTCGTGCAGTTCAATTTATTTGATAAACAATGTATTTATTAGTTAATGATAATGAAACGGTTCAGTGCTGTGTCTTGAAATGGTTTGTGCTGTGATGGTTTAACTTTTCTGTGTCAGAATTGTTTCATGAATTAAATATTACCATTTCAGTATGCAGGACAGGTTTTACTAATGTTTGCTTATGGCCAACTCATAGATACCCCCTGTGGTTTTTCCTCCACTTGTTAATTGCTTTATCCGCTGAAATTCAGATGCCTGACATGCATGTGTATGTTGCTGTGTAGAGTGGTGTCAGCCCATTCCCCAGGGAGTGGCAGGCTGACCTCTGATTCCACACAGGAGGGTCTCCCAGTGGTGGAATGCCACCCCACCTGAGGCTTTGTGAGGGTTTAGGGACAATGACTCATGTTTAATGTCCAGCCTAAGTGCTGTCAGACAGAGCAGCCAGACACATACACACTCACACACCAGCTTTCATCTCTCTCACTAAAGGCAACAGTAGTGTTGTGGCTCCGCCCCTCCCTCGCAGCCTCGGGACTTCCACATGACTGCTCTTATATTCTGAGCACTGTTATATCTGCACTTGAACACATTCTTCAATTCAGGGAGGCTGTGAGACCCTCACTGACCTCAAATGGATCTTTTTCTATTACGATGATGTATTTTGATGTTTGGAAGAGGCATTCTTATAAGTGTGCCTTTATTTCCCTCTCGGACTGTGTCGCTTCTGCTTCCAGAGTGATCTCACTCCTCATACAGTAATAAATTACAGTCTTGGGCCACAGCCAAATTGTTATCCAACCACGCCCTAAATTACGTCTGCTTTTTTTAGCATCTGCGTTATCTGTGACATTTCCAAACCCTATCATCCTGTCGATTGTGGGACAATATGTAGATAACTATAGATTGACTGCGTCCTTCTCCTGAGGTGGACTGGGACTAGAAAGGCTCCTTTAACCAGATCCATTACACATGGTTGTGGATTGCTGGGCTCTGTTTTTTGAGCTGTACATGCCAAAGCCTGATGGATAGTTTCTATGTTCACTTCGCCTCTGTTCCTGGATCTGCTGCCATCATTCCACTTAATCTTGATGCTCATGCACTGCAGTGTTCCTTCATACTGTAGCTCAGTATTTAGTTGTGCAACATCATAAACTTTGGGAATTCATTAAGACCCAGAGCAATAGGAATAAACATTTTAATAACATTAAGATTTGAGCCTATTTTTGACAGTTGTCCAACATGACTTGCGTCCACAGTACCGATAAGTATGAACCAGTAAAGATATGCAAATGCACCATATGACCCTCATGGCTAACATCTTCATATGTGCAAGAGATGCTAAAAACTGCTTTTCATAAGTCCCTTTTGGTAACCACGATAGCATTGTGCTAGGGCTGCACAATATTTTGTTTCAGCATCAACATTGCAATGTTCCCATGTACAATAGTCACATTGCAGGACACACAATGTTGAGTAAAGGCAAATTAACACATCATGCTACAAATTTTTTGCTGCTTGATACAAAAGGAAAACTCACAAGGTTCTCATTTTCCATAACTAATCTAAAGGAAAAGTCCATTTATCTTTTAATCCTGTCTATCTTCCACCATGTAGATTAAACATACAGTTTAACATCATTAGAAATGGTAGATTACATGCAAGTTACACAACTACGACACAAGTCCATTTGTAAAGTTTTAGGAAACGTGGTGTTTTCCCAAATACCTCTTTACCTGTTCTCTCCCTACTCCTCCCTGCCAGTGTCAGAGTCACATACGTGAAATCAGAAGTTTTTAAGTATCCAAAATGTTGAAAATTATGATTAACTGTTTATCTGTAAATGAATAACACACTGCATGAATCTGGTGAAATTTCCTTTTTCATATCATAATATTTATCGCAAAAAAGAATTGCAATGTCAGTTTTTTGCATTATCTTGCAGCTCCATTTTTATACTGTGCTTATTGTGGTTTTACACTGGGATACTGTAGAATGACTTTATTAGAGAATAGTACATGTACTTTTATTGTACCCTGATTGTTTGTGAGAGCAGTGAATGGGAAAATGTACCTGCCACACATTGTAGCATAGCATCATCTGGGTTCAGTGTTATTTTGCACCCACTATTGAAGTTTTACATAGTTTCAAGTTCTTAAATAGTTAAGGTTCATTGTCATGCTAATGTATTGAGACCAAACTTTTGGAAGAAAATCTCCTTGTTAACATGACAACATCTTGTCTATTGAGGTGAAGTTCACATTGGCTGGCAACACCATCTGCTCTGTACCAACAGTGTTTGTGTTTAAGCACTTAAACAAGAGGCAGGTTATGGATTTGGTCACTGTCACCCACTCCAGAGCAGATATAAACACTTGGTAATAGAAAAAGTTGGGAAATCGTGAGGATGGTTTACAGAACAAAAACAAAAGCCATCAATTGCATAAAGTTTAAAAATGCAAGTTAAACAGCTGTGGGAGGCATAAGAGACAAGAGTGATTTTAGGAAATCTGTAACTTGTGGAACTGATTTCAAGATATTGTGAAATGACTTAAGAGACTTGGTGCCATATATTTGAGTAAAAATGACTGCAGTGTAGTTATGCAGTCAAGTTCGAGAGGAACCTCCCCTTGAAAGTCAGTTTTTCCAGTCCGTTTTGGAGCCCATGTAGTGTCACACATTTACATCAAGGGAGAACTTTGCTAAGCAAAGGTTCCTCAGTGGATATACCATATTTATTACACAAGCAGTAACTAGTACAATTTTTCCTCTGCCCTGTTTTAATGAATATTAAAATCTGCACAGCTGCGTACAGTCACATCAACAACGTAATGCAAATGTCCAATCACAGTTTTACCAAAATATAGTACTGTTTTTATTTGCAGTTTGCTCTGTCCATTCGTCTGAGCATCTGGAGAAGGAGAAGGAAGAGCTGCGTGTTACTCTGGAGGATGCACTACAGAAACTGCAGGAGCAGCACCAGAGGGACCTGGCCGAGCTGGAGCAGAGACTGCAAGCCTTCTACCAGGCTGAGTGGGACAAGGTCCATCTCACCTACCAAGAGGAGGCCAACAAGTGCAAGTCTCTGATGCAACAGCAGGTTCGTCCCTATACCCCTTTATGATTATTTTTATGGGAAGATTTCCTTTGCCTCCGAGTATCCTACTGTATTTTCATTTATAGGCTCTTTTATTGTTAAATTGATTTAATGGGAAGCTGTTCTCTGTAAAGGCCCCCATGCCAGTGGAGGGTGAGCTGTCTTGTTGTGTTGGTGTAATCCTCGATGCAATACATTTTTTAAAATGTCATTGTTTTGTTTGTCTCTTTTCTAAGCTTCAGGAGAAAATAAATGTAAAACACCTTCATGTGATGCCGTGCTTAGCAATACCTTAAAGATCAGTATGTTGTGCTTCTAAGTGAAGTCTGTCCTGTGTTCTTTTCGAAGATGGGAGAACTTGGAGCCAATCATGAAGCCATGAAGCAGGAACTAGAGAACAGTCATACAGAACAGCTGCAGTGTGTTAAACAGCAGTATGAAATGTCACTGGAAGGTGCGTACAGTACTCAACTGCAAACATTCTCTGAAGCTGCCTTTTGAGTTCATTTGAAACTGACTCAGGTGTTTATTGGATGTATTTAAAATTAGATATTCTACCTTGGTTAACAATGCATGTATGATTTTTTTTTTTTTTTTTACTTCATCGTGAACCTTTGTTGTACAGTTTTAAGTTTTCTGAAATATTTCTGATGCCATAATACCTGTAAACTCTTTAGAGCTCAGCAAAGTCCACAATCAGGAGGTGCAGACTTTGGACAAAACTTTGAAAGATACAGAAGCCGCTCTATCTGTAAGCTCAACTTGTTGTCACACAAGATATTCACACAAACAATAGCATGCGAAGATATGAGGATAACTTATGTATTGAGGAACCAGTGTGTAACTTTTCTCAATGCCTTTGTTGTGCTGGATACATCCACAGGGACAGATTGCAGTGCTGACTGTGGAGAACAAAGCCCTAATTGAGAAGCTAACTGCAGAGGAGAACAGGAGGAAGGAGCTGGCCGACAAGAGTCAGGTGCTCTTTATCTGTGTGCTTATTATAGCTGACCTCCACAACATATCATGACACAACATATCATGTTGCTTGCCTGTAAGCATAAAAGGTGGGAAAACCATGAAGCCAATGATTACCAGAAAGATAAATTACCATCAGAAAGAAAAATCAATACGTTTTATTAAAAGGCCTCTTTTTTAGTGGGTTGTCTATCAAGATTGGTAAAGACTGGTCAATTTACCATTAACTAGTCTTTACCACGTAAGCCTATGTGAGCAGATTAAACCCTGTTCTTTCTGTGGTAGCTACAACACTGCCCTTCCTCTCTGCACAGAGTAGATTTTAATTTTCCCAGAGTGCTGTGAGGCTGCCACTGTTCATCAGTGTTAAGTGGCTACCACATGTACCCATCATTCTTCCCTGGCACAGTGGAGTAATTAATGTAACTACCTCACCTTACCCTACCACTCCACATCAGCTAGTGATAGATAAATAAGAAGAGCATGAGCAACAGCTCACTTTTACATATTGACCACATGTAGTTAAAAATGGAATAGGAGTAGTTTAAACTCTGCCTTAATGCACAACACATTTGCCTGTTTGTCATTGTGTATGACGGCTAAACATCAAGAGTTTTATTTAGATAGGACCAAGGAATAAGTGGTGCATGGTGCCTCCTGTTGTGTGGTTTTGGATTTATGGCCACATGACATGTACAAGACTAGCTGTACTCATTATTGAAGTCTTTCACAGTCCCTGAACATCTTGGCACTTGTCCCCGCAGAAGGACTCCCACACCCTGTATCTGGAGCAGGAGCTAGAGAGCCTCAAAGTGGTGCTGGATATCAAAAACAAACAGCTCCACCAGCAGGAGAAGAAGATGATTGAGCTCGACAAACTGGTGAGACCTGGGGCAAATGAAAGCGATTGCTGGGCGTCAAGACAAGCAATGCTAAATATGATTTTTTTTTTTTTAAACTCAACTCTTCTGATTTATTTTTCCTTTCAGAAAGACAAAAATGTGAAGTTGGATGAGAGCCTTAAGAAGGTCCAGCAGGAGAATGAGGACCTGAAAGCCCGCATGGATAGACATGCTGCACTGTCAAGGTAAGAGTTCACCACATCAACGTATGTTGTAATGGAAACCAGACTTTGAAACATCTACCCGTCTCAGTTCAGACTCCTTATGACTCATTAATGCATGATGCATGCAATAAAGTGCATGCTCCTCTGTGCTATAGACCTCCATCATTTTCCAAAAACAATGAGGCTCACCATTGCACTTTAACATGTTCCTTCCTTATGATGAATATGCTCACTGTAGTTAATTTTGACTAAATCGTACATATACCAAAATAGTTCCCCAACACATAAACTTGTTCCACATTTTGAGTAATGTTTGCTAAAAACTACAGTGCTGTTAATGAGCCTTTTTTTTTTAATGAAAGTTATGTAATGAATTAAATATAATTATCCGTTTTTTAAAGAATTCAGTGGGAACCAATGGCTTCAGGGCTGAGAGCAACAAACAGGCTGGGCAACTTAGATGTACTGAGAAACAGATGAATGTGTTGTTGGTTTGAGTCTTTTCGTGGGATTTGTTGACATTAACAAAAACTTGTAGATCGCCAATCTTATCGTTTAGGCTTTGGAAAACAATCTCTGTAATAAATTTTATGTCATTACATAAAGTGAATACATAAGTAGCCGTTTGCTGTGATGTATGGAAGCTTCAGTTGACAGTTGAATATTTGCATGTCTGTAAACATTTGTTCTGCGGAACATTTTTACTTGTCTATTGTGTTGCTGTGTTACAGACAGCTGTCAACAGAGCAAGCAGTGCTGCAGGAATCCCTCCAGAAGGAGTCCAAGGTGAACAAGCGTTTGTCGATGGAGAACGAGGAGCTTCTGTGGAAGCTCCATAATGGAGACCTGAGTAGCCCTCGCAGGGTGTCCCCCACCTCGACCTCCCCCTCCCACTCCTTCAGCTTCCAATCACCTCGCAGCTCCGGCCTGTTCTCCAGCCCTCCTGTGTCACCCAGATAACGATGGGACCCTGCTTCCAGTAAGCAGATCTTCTCTTTTGAGTTATCCCCCTGGAATTAAGAGCCTGACCTTGGCTCCTTCAGGATGGAGTGAACACTTTCTGTACAGAGACGCTAGTAAATGAAAAGAAAAAAAAGTTGCACAGAAGCACTTCATAAGCAAGCTCGCCTTGTTCTTTGCCTTTCACGTCTGATAGTAAGGATGTCGAAAAAGGAAAATCTCAGGACTTCTATGTAATGAAATACTATTTTTGTTACTTGTACTTGTTGACCGAGGCGTGTCTTGGCATACTGTTTGCATACTATATGTCAACACAGATGCAGATACAGCCCTACAGAGGTTTTCTTTGTGTCTCTGGAGTCCACAGCCATCCAAAGTCTGAATTCAGATTAGCTATGAATACTGATAACACTGTCCCTCCTCAGAGCGCATTGTATTTGAAACATGTCTGAAATATGGGATTGCCTGAGCGTCACTTCTTACTGCACAGTGACAGTCAAATTGTGATCTTCACACATCTGCCTGCTTGTCAGGGCAGTACAAAGCTCCATCAATGTTCAGAATTTCTTTGAGACTACATTTTTTTTGAAGGTTGGGAGTTTTTACGTCTAGGTTGGCAGTTTAAGTGTCATCAGTGGCCTCAAACACATTTTTGTTTTTCATGTTTGTCTGTCCATGGGACCATTCCAAGTCTTTGTGCATGTGTTGGAGTCTTGTTAATCACCCCTTACTGGACCCGCCAATGCAGCTTTAAAGTCGGGGTCTTTGCAAAGTTGGCCTCGGAGAAGCTTTACAGTACTTGTACCTGTCAGAGACACTGCCTCTTGGAAATGTCTCAAAAAAGACTAATATGTGTTGAACTGGTATTATTGGTGTGTTGACCCTGTTTGAAATATGCAATTAATAAAGTCTTGTATTAAAACTGCTCTATCAAAGTCAAGCTTTATAACTGTGATCTACACATTCACAGATTTGATCGCAGCAGATGTAACTCTGCTTACTTTAAGAGATATGACACAGGAAAGTTCTTCCTGGGACTGGAAAACTTGAACTCATCAGTGCAGCCTTGTGACTGTTGTTTCAGTCAAATATCTTTCAATATTTTCTAAACCACAAACATCCCTATCCTCAGCTAAAATATATTCCAAAATCATAACAGCCAGCAACTATTCAGCAAAGTGGAAACTGCAGCAAGTGTTGCACTGGACCAAAATAAGTTCTGGGCCTTGAGATCACATTCCACATACGGAGTGCATTAGGACGTCAGCCTGGCACACAGCTGAGCTTTAAACCAGATTCTCCTCTTCACAACACGCTACAAAGCCAAAGCAAGTCTCTGATAGCTGCTGCTCTCTTTTCCAGCATCGTTGGTTAAATGTAGCTTAAAGGTTAACTATGATTAGTCAGTGGCATTTGATTAGGTGTCCAACACGAGTACCAGGTTTTTCAGTAATTGGGTGTTTCTCAAATTCATTAAAATCTCACTCCACTAACTAGAACTCTTATTTCATTTAATACAATTTTTAAACGTAACATTTATTTCCAAATTAAAATCTCAATATTTGCTAGATGTAGCACTTGCCTGAATTACAGCTTTCTCTTTGCCATCCATTCTGCAACTTCTTGCAGATTTTGAGAATCTATATTAAACCCACACTCCTGTTGAGCAGCTCATGAAGCATGTTATTAAACAGTTCTGGCTTTTCTCTTATCGGGCGTTCCCAGAGATGTTCAGTCGATTTGAGGGATGGTGACTGTGGAGGAAAATTCCTGCAAAATAAATCCTCTACACAATTAGACCTTTGTTTTGCTTCCTTATTTGACTGTTGGCTTTATGTTGCATTAACCTTTAATTCAGCCATGTAAGGTCATATAAGCTCTCCAGCTGCAAACATAAGGTTCCACTTAAGTAACTCAACAAAATACCTAGCAAATCTTTATTTTGTCGCCACAATCTGCAATCTAAAAATACATCCATATTTATGTATATACATGTCAATTTCATCTGGTCTCAGTCTCACTGGTTGGTGTGTTTCAGTTATGTCTCAACAACTGTCACATCAAACAAACCATAACTTGGGCTCCTCTGCGCCTATTTGGAGATGATGTTGGTCGTCACAATTGTTTCACCATGCCGGTTCTTGGCTTTACAGATGTAGTTTCCAAAGTCGATGGTCTCCATGTCTTCTACAGTCATGACACTCTGGGAGACCCGCGTGGTGTGACCCAGGCCTCTATTAACCAGCCTCCAGGAAGTGTGGATGTCAACTGGGCGTTGGTCCTTCACAATAAGAAACATGATTTACTATCTGTATGTTGGTTGTTGGTGACAGTTGGTGCAGTAAAAAAGGATCAATCCATCATTCGCCATTCACCATGGTTTCTCTACAATACCTTAAAGTCCCCCTCCAATTACAAATGTGTTTTGCTTCACTGTGTGTGATGAAGAGATTGTACCAGCAGGATTTTGTGGCATCACTGTGTAATGTGTAAACCTGAAACATCTTGTTCACTTTTCAATACTGTAAGAGGCATCTTGTGTCCAGCAGTTAAAATTTTGAAATGAATTGTGTATACCCAGCATTCATAGATTCTTTTTTTTTCTTCTTTTTTTTAAAGTAACGTGAACTCAGCTTGTTTCAGTTTGTTTCCAATGGGATTCATTCAGTGTTCACCATTCACAAGATTTTTACTGAGAGCCGAATTATCCACAAAGTCTCCTCTCCGAAACCAACAGACCTGGTAATGAGACTGGTAAAAACACTGAATAAAGTAGTTTCACGTTAAACATCAGTGTCTCTGCGATGCCTTTTGGTTCTTATGGAAGATATAGTGAAAGGTGAACAAATGAAACGCACCTGTACCTTGAATAAAATACAGATTTCTCTCAGTTGGAACATTGTTGAAAACATTTGGGATAATCTAAATGCACAACTCAACAAAATATTTAAATAAAATATTTTAGACATTTTAATGTGGAAATGTTACATAATACATATTTCATTATTCTGTCGTTAGATTTAAAATATACTCAAATTTTACTTTTTTGTACCCAACATGATTCATCTTACAATATTTCTATTGTGAATAATAAATAAATGGGTACATGGAATAACAAAAAGTTTAAATGCCTTTTTAAAAGTTTGCAAATTCATTCATTCCTTTCTCCATTTAAGACAGAATAATTGAAGACATAATTATCAATGGTACATTTAATGATCATTTTTATATCTTATTTATTGACGCCCTATTTTTTTTTCATTCATTGAATAGTTTTAGAATGCAGTGGCAAGTGTGGCGCTATAAACACAGGTTGTTAGTGTTTCTTATCCTAAAGCAGGTTTGACTTTTGGTTTGAAGCCCAGTACTCCTTACCTGACCAGGATAAGACCAGGAGAAGCTCACGTCCACATCTGGCTCCCCCAGGACTGTGCAGGTTACATTGACGTTGTCGCCTCCCCTCACAGACTCCAGAGAGACTTCAAGGCTCACAAATGGTGGTCCACTAGGAACTGTCAACGAGAGACGGTAAACAACATGAATTACCAAATATCTAATTATGTCTGTCACTATATTGATATCAAGTGGTTCAGGTAAGCAGTTTATGTACAATTGTATGACGTTTATAGATGAAAGCTTCGTAATATAAACCTCCATCACCAGTCAAAACTCTTCTTCTCCAGTAAATCATACCATGGGAGCTTAATTTTGCCACACACAATTTCCATTTCATCAATCCAGACTGTTTCCATTTCAGTTGGCAAGTGTAAACCAAACCAAGAGAAGAAAACCTCCTGGAAGCTGATGAAGCAAAGTAACCAGCACTTGATTCATGACTTAGTGGAAATGCCTCTCACAGTGGTTTTCGGCACTGTTAATCAATATGGTGACAAGCACTATGGTTATGTTTGATGGTAAAAGGCACAGGGAAATGGTTACTGATCCTGCACTTGGAGCAGCCTCACCATATGTTACTGTATTTATCACCATGTTGAACTGTTGTGTTATTGCTGCATCCCTACCCTCTACATAGAGCAGCTGGTACTTGGTGGAGATCTGAGGGGTGCCCTTGGTCACAGCCTTGCAGTAGAAGACCCCCTGATGCTCTTTGCTGGGGTTCCGCAGGACAAATCCCTTGGTGGGGTCATAGGTCACCAGCGTACTGTTGGCTGCGATCTCCTCTGGAGGGACCTCCCTGTGCAGGGACACCTTGGCCTGTGCGTCGGTCACACGACATGGCACCACAGCAGGCCGGTTCGGGCGCAGGTACACAATCTCAAAGTGGATGGCAGAGGGGACGAAGAGGTTGTCCTTGTCTGTTTTGTGGGACAGAAATGTGGTGTCAAACTGTGTATTTCAGCATAAATAAGGTGCAGGGGCCTCATAAAACGGGATCAATTTAGATCTAGAAATCTATGCATAAGTAGTTTTCTATAAACCCTTAGGTTGACATGGAAAGGATCTTATCTCCAAAGTCTAGACTTGACTTTTGTAATTTTCCTGCTGATTATGTAGCTGTCGGGACAAATATCTATCCAAGCCTGTGGTGAACTTTGCATGAGCTTCATGAACAGTGTGACAGGAATTATCGAAGGTGTGAGGAATTAACAGAATTCAGAAGTCTTAGGCAGGACTGCTTCTTTTTAATATCAGCCACAGTTATGTCTCTCTGCCACACCTCGTTCACTGCAGCAGCGACACACTCCCAAGCTGCATGTTTGGCTTTGTTTGTCAGCCCAATATTTAGTCCACTGAATAATACGTGCTTCCTGGTTTCAATCTACCATCGCTGTGATTTCGTACTCCAAAAGATTTGATTTTCTCTTCTGGGCCATGGCTATAATAGGGTTAGGGTTAGCCTGCTGAAGCATGGCTGTTTATGCTCAGCATGTTTTATGAATCAAATATAAGCACAGAACTAAAGTGTACATCAAAGAACATTTTTACAAATGTGGTCTGCCGATGTCCTCTATGACACTGGTGCAAAAATTCACATAAATGAAGACATTCCATCCTATCATAAAGGTGATCAATGTGTTTGATGGACGCCTATTGTTTACCTGAAGTCCCTGGCCAAGGTGCTAAAAAGGCTGCTAATTGCACCACTAAATTCATGGCTAGCTGCTAACTTTGTCTGTCTGCTGTTTAATGGTGAGCCACTAGTGTGCAGTTGGTTTATTAGAACTTTTTAGCTGAAAACAGCTGCCTGCTGTGACTGGATTTAAGGCGTATGAGGGTTGAGAGTGAACTAAAACAGTAACAGCCATAAAACCAAAACAATGAGCCAAAAGACACGAAAACAGCCCATGGTGCTGAGAAGAACTGCATTATCAGAGTGACACCTTTCATATTACACCTAGTAATTTGATCCATTTTTGATATCAAAATATTGATTAGTGGCACTTTAAAGCTAATACAACGTTTTTGGCAGAGCAAACACCAACTAAAGGGATGCTTCACTTAAATGGGATCTCTAAACCTGGCAACCAAAAAGTTTGTTGCTATTTTGTCATTTGAATACCTTATTACTGATCTTATTACTGATAATAATCAATATCAAAATCAATAGCATACATTATAATAAACTATGAACCATTAATTAATTTTAGAGAGTGTATCCTATCCTTTGTATCCTATTTAATTACCTGTGAAATAGATGTATGAGACATAGGTGTGTTCGTGGTCCTTCTCACACTCTGTGCCGTCACACAGTATCACCCAGCAGCTGTAGGGACCTGTGTCAGCAGCAGAGGGCGACGTCAGAATCAGCTGACTGTACTTGTCACTCTGTTTGATGCTGCAGGCGGGAAACAAACATGTAAGACCTTCACATTCACATCAATTTATAGCGTGCCAAAAGCTGATGTCTGCTTCAGGCACCTGAGGCGTGAGTCGTTGAAGGTGTCCAGGTTGGTCGGGTATGACCATCCGATGGAGTTGCCTTTGCATCGCAGCTCAATGTTCCTCTCAGGAGTCAGAGTAGTGCTCTGGCCCAGGCGCACAAAGCGTCCCTTATCTAAAACCTGGGTCAACAGGGACTGGCCTTTCCCTCCTCCATCTTTTAGTTTGGGGTGTCTTATCCTCACCCGTTTCCCCCCTGGCCTAATGCGGTTCTCTCCTGCATCCTTTCTCCGCTTGACTTGTTGGCAGGCACCTGGATACGCAGAGGCACAGAGGAAGGAGGGTGAGTTAGAGGCAAGAGAGAAGGGAGTGGTGCAAAAATGACACAAAGTCACAAAATCATCTCTACTATGCTGTTTCTCTACTATGGCCTAATTGTTTACAGAAAAAACAGAGTCCAGGCTGTGGTATGTGTAGCACTACTCTTTGTGTTTGCCCCAGCTGTGACAACAGTTGAACAGGAAGTATGAAATCCCTATTACTGGCACAAAATGTCCAGAACCCAGCCTCTCTTTCAGCTGTATTTCAGCCGTCACAGTGGACACAGAACACATAAACCCTACAAAGAGCAAGAACCAAACCACCAGTCTGTAGACATTCAGAGTTTGTTGTTCCATTCTTCAGTGCAGCATTAATGAGAACTCCAAGCAAAGGTCAGCAGTAATGGCCAGTTAATTAGAAACGCCTGTTGCATGCCTCAGATGCAACTGGTTTGAGTTGGTCAGCAGAAACTTTGCAAAAAAAACCCCCAAAAATATCACACAACTTTGGACAACTCTTCTGCAACTTTTTACAATTCACATGCATTATACAAAATTAATACGTAGCAGATTGGTTTGTGTGTGCCTGAGGAAAGACAAAATGATTGCCAAGTGAAAAATGTTTGTCTTTGCCAAATGTGATAAGATTTACTTCTTTTGAATTTGCCTCCCATGCTTTGCCCATCCCAGAGTCTGCAGCCCCCCTGCCAATATTTATGCAACGTCAGATTATCTAATCTCCCCAATACTCCCAGGTTGCACTCCTAAATCTCATGATGAGATTAACAGTCGTTTTTGCTTCACTCATAAATCTGCGAGACATATGTGGAGATTTTACTCACCGTCTTGGAGCTCCAACCAGAGCAGTGCCAGGCAAAGCATGACCCAGAGCTTCATAGTTTTGTGACGGGTTGTTTCAGATGGGTGACTTGCCCCTGCAGGTCCGGGGGGAGTTCAGGGGAAAGGTCGTCAGGCGTGGTGTTTTACTGGAACTCTGCGGGCTCAAGCCACCCAGTTTAGATTTCCAGCTCCATCCTCCTCACAGACTGAGAGGAAAAGGGAAAATCACTTCAGAGCCCTTCTGTTTACTCCCCCTCCTCAGACTTGGAGAGCAGAAACACATACTTTGGAGCCTGCTGCTGGACATGAGTGTGAATCACAGTGCTTAGGGTTAGGATCTTAAAAACACGACTTGCGCACATTAAAAGTTTTTGATGTCTGTACTGTTTCAGTGTACATAATATATGTAATGTGAATATTGTTTTAAGGTAGACTCGCAATAAATGTGGACATATGCTTTAAAGGTGCAATGTGTTAGATAGTTGATTGTTGTTCAGTAATATCCTTTATATAATCATGTGAATGACTAAGCCTGACCCTTTCATACTTCATGATGCTATCACCTGTTACCAATTAACCTGTTTACCGGTGGAATGTTCCAAACAGGAGTTTTGCAGCATTCCACAACTTTCCCAGACTTTAGTTGCCTCTGTTGAGGCTGTTCAAGAGTTATGGCACTTTATGTCAGATAGGCCATGCCTGCACAAATTCGCAACCAGTTGTTGGAAAAAGGTGTGCAATATCAAATAACAAATTCATATTTTTTAAACTTTGAATGAGTGGTTGCACATATGGATGTTGCAGTGGAAAGAACTGTACCTAAATAAAAAATTTGAGGTACTTTACTTGAGTATTTCCGTTTTCTGTCATCATACTTCTTTCTCCACCACAGCTGTAGTTAGTTAATTTTTCAGATGGAGATTTTATCTAAAAGATTTAATTAGCTCAATAAATATTAGAGACACGTTTTACTTTTAAACCTTTCACATGGTTGCATTGAAATAACTGCTTGGGGCCCAAAGAGGTAAAAAAAAAAAAATTTTAAATCCAATATTTCACAAATAACAGCAGAGAGTGGAGTCCAAAATATGCTGATAAAGTGAAGGATGGACTGTTTCTTTATGTGTTGAGAAAATTCTCCCCCTTCTTAAGGTAAATTAAGTCATTAAAAGCCTTGGATTAGCTGGAGCTCTAGCAAACATTCAGGTCCTGCCTGAATGTTTGCTAGAGCTCCAGACTATTCTTTTAAATGCTTAGGTCTGAAGTTAATTTCTCATACCATCCTGTCATTCACTCCTCATGCATGCTCACTCATAATTTCCTGCTGTCATTGTCTGGGGCCATTAATTGAGATATCAGCTGTTCTCATCAGCTGGTCTCATCTCATTGTTAGCCTATGATCTTGCTGCTGCCCTTTTTTTTAAATATGTCTCTGTCTCTGCCTTTAGTTTGTTCATGTTGCTGTTATGAGTGCCCCTCCACCTCCCAACTGTAACATCCTGGGAGAACCTGAACATACATCAGCGTAATAAGAACTAACTAAAACGACAGGAATCATCTTGAGGGAAAAATTTATTTAAAGTGTACTTTGAGTTTTTAGTTAGGCCCATGTCCCATCTGATATCCTTGAGGGAGAGGGGTTTATGACCTATACTGCAGCCCACCACCAGGGGGCGATCGAGATGTTTTTGCTTCACTTTGGGGGAGCTCTCATGTCGTCCATCTTTATATACAGTCAATGGTATAAACCATATAACAAATTTCCAAATGGAGTTTCATGATCACTGAGCTGCATTTATGACAATAGACCAGAAACGTATGATTGTCTGAATGCTTCATGTTTTTCATTCCATAAATAAAGCATTATGATTAGATTATTATAATTAATATTATTACTAATATATGGTGACTTATGTACATCAACATATCTCAACATATATGTGTGAGACATAATATGGCACATAGTGTATATATGTAGTTTGTATATATGTAATAATAATATTTTATACTATATACTATCTGAATTGAAATTAAGTTTTTAAATACACCGCACATTTCAGTTAAATATAGTCTTGTTGCATATACATTTTTTTTTAAAAAGAAAAAACAACTGTAGAAGCTCACAATCTACCTTCTATCTTTTATTTTTGCCCAAAAAAATCCCAAATTGCTGATCTTCACTACCCAAACAAAGTCAGAGACAAAACACCTATTACATACAAAGCTCTCACACTGAACAGACTACAAAATTGACATGAGACATTCAGCCTACACAAACAAAACAGAAAAATGTATATAAAAATACATACCTTAAAATAGATCAACAGAATAAAACATGAAATGACGGTTAAACATTAAAGGAAAAAGAAAAGAAAAGATGAAGACGTTGCGTTTTTGAGATCATTTTCTGATGCATATAGAGATCTTTGGCACTTTTTGAGTAAATTAATTTGAGGGATTTAGTGTAGAGTTGAATTTCATTTTAGTAGCTTGTGAAACTGGGTGGGGTCAAGGCCCGGTTCTAGACTACCTTGATTGGGGGGGCAGTAAGAGATGTTGATTGGACACCAACTACTGCTGTGTTGAGTGCCACAGGGATGACTCTTTTTGTAGGTCTGATGGGATTTTGCGTCTGGATTTATGCAGAAAACAGAAATCCAGAAATGTCTGGGGTCAACAAAAGCTTGATATTCAACAAGATAATCTTTACAAATTATCACCATCCATTCAAAGATCCCAATGAGTTTGAGGTGATACCCTATGGAAAGAAATACTAACCTATTTACAGAATTTAGGACTTGTTACTGGCATTTTAATTTTAAACCCACCTCTACCACCACCCCTTTAAAACAGGACATCTTTATTTATGCTATATCTAATTATCTATTCTTACATGGACTCTAGTATAGTTTTCTAGTCTAAATGTGAATGAAGGCCTGTTTGACAGTTCCAATTATTACAGCCTTGCTAGGGAAAACTAAATCTCTGTCATTATTTCCACCACATTTGTAACAGGGGAAACAGAAGCACGTATCTAGCTTTGCAGAGTACTCCAGCCATTATGTCAAATGCAGTATGCCAAAAATACCAGGATGTCCTCCTGCATCTGGTCACATTTTGAAGTATGTAAACCAGCATGTTTTTCTGGCTGTTCTGACCCACTGCTGAGAGAACACAGACAGATGACAGAAGCCACAATAACAGATGACAGCACGTTTAAATAAGTACTACATTTTTGTGTGACTTATGTGTATAA
>JBBPCS010000204.1:771567-789241 GCA_037974645.1 Hollardia meadi | reverse complement strand
TTCAGGAGATGCCTGTTGTTATAGTTGCTCCTGCAGTCATTTGTATATAAGATATACAATAAAGGGGACAGGACACAACACTGGGGTGAGCCTGTGGATGACAACCGCTTCTCAGATAGAGCACCATTTGCCCTGACTGCCTTGGCCTACATGTTAAGAAGTCCAATATCCATTTCACCAACCCAGCATCAAGGGTTGGTGGGTCAAAGTTCAAGGCACAATGTTAGGATGAAGTAGTATGTCCCAATTTCATGCATACTGCACGCAACAGTATAGCCTATGTATATACTAAAAGAAAAGAAGAAAAGTATGCGGCCGGCTGCAACGATGCTACGCTGTTCAAACTATGGTTATTGTCAGCCATAGCTGCACCACGAAGGCTGTCTTGGGGTGCAGTACTTATGCTAGAGAGGTGACAGAGAAAGAGAAAACAATAGAGAAATCAAAGCACGGTGAGTAAACCACTAAAAACTAATTAGGCCTATTTTTGGAGAGAAACATGCTTAAATTGGCTAAGTGCGTGCTAACATTAACACACAAAGCTAGATAACTAATGTTATGTCTAGAAGGGGATTGCAAATGAGAAACATTCCCAATCCTAATCCCAAATAATCTCAATTTGCAAGCAGCCAGATAAATCTAGCAGCATCACATGGATCAACTAAAGCTAAAAGTAGGCTATTCTCATCAGAGTCACTGTGTATGTGCAACGTAGGCTGATAAACAGAGTATAAGCAACTGAGTACGATGTGAAACAATAGAGAAGTAACTGCTCTCCCGGCTATGCATCCATTTTAATATGGCCAGACCAACCGATCAGATGTATGCAAACTTCTGTTATTTTGTGGTGGTAAAGCATAAAATACTTTAAACTTTTTTCTTTTTTTTTATTTTGGGATGAAGTCAGTTGGTTTGGTGGGGCAGTGGGAGTGTTTGGGCGGAGCCTGTGTAAGATAGAACAAGAAAACAAAACCCCAAACACGGTCTTCCTGGAAAATACATTTAATATTACTGTCTGTGCAGTTGTTACTACATCATGACATACTGGTTACTTCTATGTAATATATCTAGTAACTTCACTAGAAGACCTCTACACTGTTCATATAGAGGTTCAGTATAGTTTGTTCCGCATTCATTTAAACCACCGCCCAGATCAATCAACCCAATCAATCTGTACAGCCTCAGTATCTGACCTCTCGAGAAGTGTTGGATTTCTCCACACCAGCTGGTCTCAAGCATTGGCAGTACAGGTGAGAGATCAGACAGGAAACAAGTTTGTACTGTAAACTAGAGCTCACTGAGCCTTACATTTCATAGTACAAGAAAAACAGGTTGGCCCTTAAAAGCCCGGCGGAAACTGAATGTTTATGCAGTTCAAACACAAAAAGTCTCAGATTCCTGAGACTCCAGTCTTTGAAGTAAGAAAGAAGTATATTAGAAAATACCTGGAAAAATGCATTGTTCATCTAATATATGTGGCAGCTTGTAATTAGTTGTTGTCCTTCTTGTTAGGTAACAAAGTACAACTGTGAGTCCAAAAAATGTTCCAAACAGTTGTGTTTGTCTTCTGTTGGCCTTCTCCCAACTGTTGCTGGCATCAAATTCAGAATAGGCATATGTTTACAAAAAACAATAAAGTTGATGAGGTAAAACACTACATATATTGTCTTGTTTTTTTTGTTTTTTTACTGTTTTCAATGTCAAAAAGGATTAGCAAAGGATCACATTCTGTTTGATTTCTATTTTTGATTTTGGAATCAGGGCTGTAGTCTGGTTAAGAGACAATTATTTCATTAAGGGTAAAATCATGTCTGTAACTGTATCTTAACAGCACAAAATATCAGACAAACAGAAAAAGAACATGATAGAGTGGACAAAAAAAGAAACTACAAATACTAAAAAAGGATTTCCATATCAAATAATCTTCATATACAGATTGTAACAGTTCATAGATACAAGACACACAAGCAAACATCACAAAGTGAACCTTTGCTGAATAAAACCACCACAACAGCTACAGATACGTCAATAACTACAGCAAACAGTGATATGATCTGATGAAACTTTCCACCAGCACTTGACCTACTTTCAGGACATATACAGTAAAGTATAGTGAGGAGTCATGACCTCTGACATATAGTAGATATTTGGCAGTGTCTTCATGATCTCTTTATACAGATATCACAATTTCACATGTATGCATGTAAAACAAGTATGCACAAAATAGTTCTAAAATATTTATATTTCAACTTCATGATTGACAACACATCTTTAACCTACTGCTTCCGCATCGCACCCTTATGACAAAGAACAATGAGTGCTTTAACCACAAACATACATTACCACATTAAATGGATAACAGATTTCCAAGACTTGACATTAAAAAACCCACCTGTACAATCCTGTTTCAAATGTAAAAATGAACAGAATAGACTAAATGTGCGTCATGTACCAAGAAATAATGAAACAGAAAGCTTTGCTGCAGTCTTTTGGCGTTGACTGCTTCAGTGTTAGAGAAAACGATCATCACTGTCCTTTCAATTCTGCCTCCATGCTGTCCATAAAGCACAGTGTGACCTACAGGATTTGATTCCATCGCAGTGATAGAGAGGCCCTCGTCATTTGGCCGCTGATACATAATACTGGCACTGCCTTAGCAGACTGAATGTGCTTGTGACTGAGGCACAAATGGTGAAGCTGTATAAAGAGATGCATCAAGGCAGAGTTGGTGTGTGCTTTTAATCATCTGTTGGCTCACAGAGTCTAAGAATGAGCTGAGTAAATTTTAACACTGGCTGGTCTTTTCTGGGCAGATGCAACGCTCCTGTTCTTTTTCTACTTCACCCCTGCCGCTTTTGTTGTGTTCCTGGGGGGTGCTGCTGCTGTTTGAAGGACCCTGGAGTAGGCGCTGGCGTTCCACACTGTGCCACATGCCGTAGCCAAAGTAGATCAGGAAGCCTGAGGAAAGTGTGAGAGAGATAAAATAAAAAAAATAATTAAAAAAACACCTAAGGCATTGCATATTTGAGTATAAAGTTTGATATTTTGGGAAATATTTGCTTTCTTGCTGAGAATCAGAGAAGAAGCTCGATACCACTGTTATATCTATCTGTTAAATATGACTGATATGATATGCTACAGCCAGAGGACAATCAGCTTAGCGTACAGACTGAAGACAAGGCAAAACGGCTAGCCTGGCCCATGGTGAAATTCACCTACCAGTCAGAGTTATCATAATTATATATTTTTCATTTGTTTTTATTTTTATTTCATTTTTAATTAATTTTTTAAAAATTCAGTTTCCAGAGTGGGCTTGCTTGTTTCAGTTCAATTTCTATTTCTACTGTAAAAAATTTCTAAATGTTAAATTTTAGTTTAGTTTTTTATTAGTCTCAGTATCAGTTAGTATTCTATTTATTTTTTCATTATAGTATGGCAGATAATTGTCAGGGGCGAGATTTAACAAGTTTGGAATAGGTATTAGATTAAAAACTCAACATGTTATAAAGGCAGTTGACTCACAGTCACATAAGACATCCCAGTCTTAATAAACCACCAGTGCCTCGTGTTTGTGTTGACAAATGTGACTGAGACTGAAACTAAAGGCATTTCCTTTATATTCTTATTTTAGTTTAGTTAGTTTTGTAAGTGCACAATATCATTTGTGTTAGTTTGAATTTTTATTTCAGTTAACTAAAGAGTTTTTCCACACCTAGTTTTAGTTTTTAATTATTATTATTTTATTTATATATATATATATATATATATACACACTTTTTTTTAACTATAATAACCTATAATTGACAACTTTGCAACCAACACCTCTAAACCTCAATAGTCGACATTATATCTTTTTTGTTTAACAGGTTTTACAGGTATGTATAAAAACAAAAAAAAACAACAACAAAAAAACACAAAAGTTTGAAGTGTGTGAAACATCACGTTGTGGCTTTACGAGGGATTATGTACCAATCTATTATCCCTATATTTATTAATGGTGACTTTAATGTAGTTCTGGGTACAGTCATAGACTGCTGTCCTCCTCTAATAAATAGGCCAATAGCCAAAATAGCTTTTATAAACTTTAATCAATAATCATGTGCTACTTGTTACATGGAGATTAATCCATCAGAGAAGGACTATACCTATTAATCAGCTCCTCATAACTCATAATCAAAGAGTTCAAAAAATGTATTTACCAGAAAGAATTCTTTCTGTAAATAAACCCTGGGTGAGTAATACGTCATCAGCAGTCGGCACATTTCCTGACCACGGCCCCTTGTAGCTCTGTGTTATACCTACCTGTTATAAGTGACTGTTGATGCTGAAATTGAAGGGTTTTTTTTAGAACATAATATGGGTTCAGTCTCATCACTAAGTTTACTATGGGAAACATTTAAAGTCTAAGAGGAAGTAAGTTGGGCTGATTCCAAATGTCCCCCCTCTGGACTTGTTGACTGAGACCTCGTGGAGTCGTACGTACAGTGATGTGTTCACTGTCATCACGTCAAGTCTGATAAGGTGCGAGACTGCAGGGTTGTCTGAGCTGCTGATGGATAGGCCTAAAGGCTACAATAATAAAATGAACTTTGATTACCTCTATAGAGTATTCTTCTACATATTTCTGTGTCATGATGTAGTTTAATATTATTTATGGCCCACACAACTCAAGTAACATTTTAGTGAAGTCATTGTTTTACACATTCGTAATAAGTTTTTGGTTTATAATCAGCAATTGGGAAACTACAACGTAACATCCGTACGGCAATGAGTGAAGACTGCTGAAGTCTTCACTCCAAGCGGACTCTCTGGAAGTCTGCAGGAAGTCCGCTTGAGGGCCCTTGTGGACTGGATGAATTGTTGGTTTGGAAGCCCTCAGCACTCCCAGACTCACTGTGAACGCGTCCACAAAGTCTGTGAGCCTGAATTCAGCCATAATGAACTGCAGTAACTAATCCTATTTATTTTCTTTTTCTAAATTAGATACTTGTTTAATCAATTTATTTTTTTCCTTGTTGATGAGTTTGTTGCTTTGTTTTTTATTTATTTTTTGTGTTGTTTTATGTTTTGTGTTACTGCTGTTGTTTGCTTGCTAGTTCTTTTGCTAGCTCTTTGGGATTACTTGACTTGTTGTCTGTATAAGATACAAACTATTGCTGTTCTGTCTGAAGAAAAAAATGTGCTTAACTATTACTTGGTAGATTAATGAGTGATTACCTTGTCTCACAGTCAATGTTTTAATTACCTCTGGCAAGATGGAAAGCAATTGATTGACATTGACTATTGATTAAATAACCTATTGAATTCAAAATGTTAATTAGCTGGGCATATATTGGAAATATAAATGTGAATCTCTGAGAAAACCATCAAATATTCAGCCAGACCATAGTGTAGTATTTTACATTTGAAAATGTATTAAATGAAATCTGGGGGAGCCTGTTTAATGGGCCTGATGGGAGCTGATATAATTAATAGCAGTATTATAATTTTTATGCCCAGGCTGTAAAGGGAACCAAAGTTCTCCCCAAAGTTAATCTGAAGAGTCTATAGAAAATATTCTGTTCAATAAATATTGTTTATTTACACCTCATTCTGTTCTGTATAGGTCTACTTATTCTTAGATTGACAGATGGAGCAAACTGTTTAAATGGAGGGAGGATTGTAGTGGGTGCACAGGTGTGACTGTGAGGTAATGGCAAATGGTTTACATGACTCACAGGTCAGGTAGGAGGGCCCCTTAGCAGAATATTGCTTGGGGCCCCAGAGAGGTCAGGACCGGCTCTGCGGCAACATACCAGGAAGTCACTGCTCCTGGCTAAGACAGAGTAGCTTTGGATACAGCCAGGATAGCCGTTTCCCCTGGTTTCCAGTCTTAGCGAAGTTTTAATGCTAAGCTGAGCTAACTGTCTCTGTTCTAGCTTTATACTTAGACACATGATGGTTATTGATCTTCTAATCCAACTCTATCCAAAAAAAAAAAACAAAACGTAAAAAAAACCTATATTTCCCAAAATGTCGATCTATTCCTATAAATATTCACAATGGGTCATGGCGATTTGTAATTGTTTAGACCGGCAGTTAAAGACACTCACCAACAACCATCCACAAAGAGAAACGTATCCATGTATCTCCACTCAGCTGAATCATGAGGTAAATATTGACGAATATGCTCAGAATGGGCAGAAAAGGCAGAAGAGGAACCTGTGATGGCAACAAGCACAACATTGACGATCAATTTATTTGTATTGGATCTGTCTCATTCTGTAACGCAGGACCTGGTATGAATATGGTGGACCTAGAGCTGCCACGCACCATGAAGGAGACCTTCTTGCTAGTCTGAGGCTGCCTGCAGATCATGATGATGCAGCCGCTGAAGATAAGGAGGCACACGGACAGCAATGCTAGGATCCACACTTCTGTACCAAGGATTGAACTGATGTGGTACGTGGTGAGATAGCCGAGCACACACACGGCCAGCACTGTGGTTTGAAAACACACACTTAATTCTCACATCTTTAGTTACATCATAAAGAAATGATTTTCCTGGCCTGCTTACCGAGCACACAGATGGACATTTTGACCACGCTGGAGGAATGCTCAGAGGGTGAGCCAGGAGGGTGAAGGACAGTCTGTAGGGTGGAGCTGCCACCCTTCAGCATGTTAAGGTGGGACTCTGACTCTGTCAGGTCAGACTCGCCCCCCACGGAAGTCAGATAGTCCCTCTCACCAGTGCCTGCCCGCCGCTCTAGGGCTCCATCTGGCTGGTACCTGGACCACAGACATATCAAGGTCATAAGTCTCGAAATATTGCTTATGTCAATCCTTTTACAAACCACTTTCAATGTGAAATAGCTTAAAGGTTCAATCTGTAAAATATAGCCAGAATTGGAAGGTACCTTCAAAAATATAGGGGGCAGCATATCACCAGATAGATTAGTTAGCTTAGTTAGCGGATTAACTTCAACCAAACCAGAGGTGATTGTGGAAAGACAAGCCAGGACAGTTTTGGTGAGTTTTATTTCGTTTATGTTTTGTTTGAAGTGTTTTAGGATGAGTTACTAGTCAATTAAGCTAGGCTTAGTTTGGTTAAAGAGAGAAACTTGAATTCAGAATGTGTACAGTTGTATTTTTGTTAGTGAAGAAATACATGTATAAGAATATTTCCTTTCTTGACATTTTGTGAATTTGTTTTGTTTACTTATTAGACTAAACGCTAAGAGAGCTTGTGAAACTTAGTGAACTTGCCGCTCGTATACATCTCCTAGCTGAAATTACGGACGCTATCGGACTATCACCTCAAGAGGGACAAAGTGGTATTATGAGACGGGGTTCTGTTGATAATGTTATTTCATTTTTTGATTTGTTTTAAACTAAAATTATGTCCATATCTGCACCTTTGAGGTGTTTGGTTTCACTTTATAAAAACAGCTGACGCCTATAAATCTAGTTTAAACCAGCGAGAACTAGACCTGTCTGTGTTTACTGTGGTGATGAGTAAGCTCAGTGCAACCAGTAGAGCTGTACCCCAGGTCCAGAGTTTAGCAAGTACACAAAACTTGAGTAAACACCTTCAGTCACTCAAGCAGTCACTTCACAACCATATAATGAGAGCATTCACAGCTCTTACATCACCAGCGTGATGCAACAACTTCAGTCTTATGTTACAGCAACAGGGTAATCATACCTGTGGGTTTTTGGAAAAGCTATAAGGGAAGCTGTTTCACAATGTTGCACAAATAAGATTTCTTTCAAGTGATATTTTTTGAGTTATTTATACATGTACCCACCTGAGAATCAGTACACACACAGCAACCAGTGAGTAGGCCAGCAGAGTTCCAATAGACATCATGTCAACCAGCGCTTTCAGGTCAAACAGGAAAGCCATGATGGCTATAGTAATCAAAAAGTTACAATTAATACAAACACTTATATTAAAACATTCATTTACACCCACATACAGGAGTGCAACAATAATATTCTTGCAAGCTGCAAATTAAATTTCATGCAAGCATGTTTTCACAATAAAAAGACACAAAAGAGCTAAATCTATCCCTGGGCTGACAGCTGTAATCATCTCCATTCCAAGTGTCGTTTGATGTGAGATACACTGTGGTGTTGCCTCTCTTGTATCTCAGCACCAGACTCCAGTATGGACCTGATCTCAGCAGCACAGTTCAAACACAGAGCGGTTTATCACAGCTGCTCCTCAGAACATTACATTAAAACAAGAATAACAAAGACAGCTCCCCTGCCCAGTTCTACCAGCTGCTCAGTACATGACCTGTGCTCTGGCTCTGGGAGTGTGTGCCGGGTCAAGGAGCATTGTGACGTACAGGTACCTGTATTGCCGATAACCATGATATCGTTTGCCCTCAGTTTCACCTATTAAAACAGCCATAGTTAACTCCTCCCTGCCCACTGCTACTGTTCCTCCGTCACTCAAAACTGCTTCTATTACAGCTATTCTTAAAAACCTGGCTCAGATCCCAACTTTAATAACTGGCCAATTTCCAACATTCCATTCAACTCTAAAATTCTACAACGGACAGCAGCAACTCAGCCTCAAGGCCCATCTACAGAGCCATTCCAGTTGGTTTCAAAACATAGCACAGAAGCAGCCCTAGTCAAAATCACAGATGATCTCCTTCTAGAAGCAGATACCAGCCTTCTCACCATCCTCATCCTCCTTGACCTCAGTGCCACCTTCCATACCATCTCCCACTCAATATTTTTGGAATGCCTGGCTGATATTGGGGTCAACTGCACTACACTTCACTTCACTTGGTTCATTTCATACTTATCTGACAGGACAGGAGTTTGTACAGGGAAAAACAGTTTTTCTGTCAAATTCAGCACCAGTTACATGGCGTTCCTCAGGGATCAGTGTTGGGTCCACTTCAGTTCATTATATACATCCTCCCCCTTGGCAACATTATTTGCCATTTTGGAATCCACTTTCACTGTTATGTTGACGACACGTAACATTAAATCTCCACAAAACCTAACACCTCCTACCCCCCACACTCATATTTTGAGGGCAAGTTATTTGCCAAAAAAGAGACAAAACACACAATAAACAATGTTATTTTTTTGTCCAAGTTTTCCATAGATATCACAATACTATTGCTACTGTGGATTTGTTTGGCTGAGATAATCATATAGTAATCAATCTGATATCATGACAGTCCTAGCTGGGTCGCTCCCATGTTCAAATCTACCTTCACCAGGTCATCACCCTACAGCTCTCATCCCCAACACCCAACATCCCCAGCACAGTGAGCATGAGCAACCCTGGATCCTACTGAGCAAGAAAGCTTTAGAAGTAGATGTTTTTAACATTGTATTAGCACCACACCCATCCACAAACGCCAACAGTTTGAATTTCTATTTTACTTCCCTATCATTAGTAGTAGTAGAATATCTAATTCAGGTTTAAGTTACTTCACTTGACTTATCCAACTTAACAGCAGGATAAAAAGAAGTATTTCACTGGCCTCTCAAGTTGAGTGCTTCAGTCCTGTTTTGTGTCACAGTGCACTGACACTTCTACATCACTGCAACAAGGTTATGGTTTAACAAACACAACTAGAGGTCAGCAACATCACAAATTTAGGAAGGTATTGATTTTCTCTTGAAATATCGTCAAGTTGAAATTAAATGACTTGTGTTGAAAACTACAGTACTTGACGTTGCAGAACCTTATTTTTCATTACATTTGATGATCATGAAAAGGCTAAAGTGGCACCCAGACATAATCATTTCAACATAAATACAACCACTAACCAACACCTTTCTGGCTCAGTAATGCTCTCTACTGTGCTCACCATCTTCAAATTCAAAGAAAACTTCAGTATATCAATAATGGAAAATGCATTTGTTTGCTTTCCTGCCAAGAGAGAGTTGAGAAAATTGATACCACTCTCATGTCTATGTGCTAAATATGAAGCCACAAACTGGCAACTTCACACTGAAAACATGACTCCTGGCAGTCACTGCGCTGGATTTGCACAGTCACGCAGTGTTTTTGTATGAAGTAAACAAACAAGATTAAATAAGCTAATTAGTGAGATTTGAGGGGTTGGTAGTGAGATTTTATACACCTGAGACAGAACCAGGATAGCACATCCCCTTGTTTCCAGTCCATGTGCTAAGCTAAACTAAGTGTCTCCATGCTCTAGTTTCATGCAAAACTAGATGTGTTGTATTTTATTTGCTTTCTTAATAGCTGAGCAATCACTAGCCAATTATTAATAATTATAATATATATATATATATATATATATATATAATAATCTGATGCTGAATGCACTCCCCACTTCTGTTTCACTTTTAATTTTTGCAGTTATGAGAAGGGTTTTTCTGCAGTGTTTGCCCAATTTTATCCTATGCTGTTGCTTGAAGAGTTTCTGTTATCTAGTAATTACAATTTTTTTTAAGGAAAAATCCGTAGTCTGAGATATTTAAATCTCTCTGGTTATAATGTCCGTTGAAAAGAATTTCGTTGTGTTCATGCAAACATGAAGCCAATTTTTCATGTGGCATGATCATATACAAAGTCAATGCAAAGTGTATTTGGACAAGCATTCAACTTGAGTGAAAAAGTTATGGGGCTTGTGTAGGCAGGACCGAGGAGATTTGTTGTCACAATGACAGTGGTGTCTGTCTTACTCTTGCCAAGAAAGCAAATAAGTGTATTTCCTAAAATGTTCAACTATTCTTATAAAGATGTCTGAATGCAGTAAAAAACAAACAAACAAACATATAAAAAGCTCCATGACTTGTAATTAGTTACTTTCCAGGAGCTAATTCTCTCTTTTTTCATCTTGAAAAGTGACTAAATACCAGATGGACTAAAATGGTAAACAAAGATATTTCTTTAAAAAATTAACTGATTAGCCTTAATGATGTGTGTGGGATATTTTTTCACATGCTTTTGGAAACCCCATCACCAAGTTTAACATGCACAGATAAAAATCACCAACCACTATACAATCACTGTACAACCCCATGATGATTCCTCGTCTCGAGAGCTTACCCGCAGTGGTACCTGCTGCCATTGTGGCAGCCACCGGCGACTGGCGCTTACTCACTTTGGACATAAATTTGAACAGAATACCATCTCGTGCCATGGCAAAAAGAATGCGCGGCAGAGGGAACATGCAGCCCAACAGGCTGGGGAGAAGAGGGTTCATGGTTAAGTTGAAGGCAAACTAGGAACAAAAACATGACACCTGCACAACTGTGAAAGAACAACGTGTATATCAAGCTCCTAAACTTGGTCATTTAAAGTAGAAAATGTATAAGGGTGGGTAAATCTCAGGAAGAAAAGAACCAAAGAATTGTCAATGTCTTTGACTGTGTCTTTCACAGTTGATTGGTGGATTAGCAGGAGCACATTCACTGGACCCTCCCAGGCTCTCACCTGCTACTACACCGGAGGTCATAGTGGCAATAAGTGGGGTCTTCGTCTTAGGATTGATTCGGGCTAAGACTTTGAAAAGCACCCCATCCTCTGCCATAGCAAAGATTACACGAGGCATGGGAAAAATGGAGCCCAGCAGACTGAATGAGACAGCAGAGACATGCAAGACAACACGTTAGTCACAGCCACACACACGTACCTGTACTTGCCACAAAGTGAGGATCGAAACCAATTAATTAAGATAGTGAAAACATATTTTGAAAGTAAGGACATTTTGGCTTGATTTTAAGAGTTAGATTGAAAATAGGTTTAGGTTCATTTTAGGTTAAGGGTTGGGTTTAGACATTTAGTTGTGATATCTAAGGGCAGGGTAAGGGGCTTGGGAGTGCATTATATAAATGAGGGTCCTCACAAAGATAGAGGTACAAGTCTGTGCACACACACACACACACACACACACACAATCACATTTTTCAAGCTTCAGAGCGTGATTTAAGTAAATCACTGTCTTTCTTTCCTGCTGGCGCTTATCTCTTGGCATCATTGTCTCTCATTAATTTTTGTCAACTTATATAAATGGAATTTAGTAGATTGTTGTTGCTTTCAAAGGCTAATTACACATCACTAATGTCTTTAAACAGTCAAATTCTTATGCTTGAACCAAGATTTTAGTTGTTTTCCTCTGTTTTGAGAGCTGGTTAAGAATTGGATTTTAAGGTGGTTCATGGGCCATTGAGTAATTACATTTCCCAGGAATGTAAACATTAAGTCTAATGATGTTAAAGTACCAAAATGTGTGTTAAAGGGCTTTCAAAAACGACAGAAATTACTGCCACAGGGCAAACCCCAAACTAAACACAAATTTCAATCACTAACTGATCCAAAATGTAATTGGATCAAGTCTGATTTGAGAACATGCACGTGAATGCAGATCATGGGATAAATTATTAAACTGAAGGGGGAACTGATACAGCAAACCTTCAGGGAAGAAAGACAGAATCATGTCACATCAATATGTAAAAACAAACTTTCCCACATTATTTATGATACTTTAATCAAAAAATAGTATATTACAAAGACATGCAGGTTGTGCCCAGTGCCCACAACGTCCCATTAAGCAACAGGAATCAATCCAATAACAAGACATGGAGATATGTGGTCATAATTTTGACCAGATCTCATCACCATTATCACCCATTTATAGCATGCACATCAGTCAGAAATTAAAATCATACTATAAATTCAGCTGACTCAAATACATCAATAAATACATCTAGCTAATGCGTTCGTCTACCATAAATATTGATATTTTGTCCTCAACCTATTATACAAAAGCAAACCCAGTGGTTACCTGGCAGACAGGGCACACAGTGAGCCTGTGGCGACCACGTATTTAGCAGGGCCCCAGCCAACATATTCAAAGGCCATAGGCAAAGGGCTCTTCTCATCCAGCAGGTAGTAGGGCATCATCAACGTGAGTGCAGCTGACACACCAAAGTACGCCAGGAAACACATGGTCAGAGACACCACAATGCCGATGGGAATGGCTCTCTGAGGGTTCTTCACCTCCTCACCTGGCACAGACAGACACACAAACTTCTTTACATTTAACTCTGATTAAATGAAAGGCTAAATCAAAACCTATCAATGGCTCACCTGTAGTTGCAATGCAGTCAAATCCAACAAAAGCGTAAAAACAGGTGGCAGCTCCAGCTAACGTCCCGCTGAAGCCGTAGGGCATAAATCCTCCAACGCCGTAATCACTGCTCACGTTGGCCGCCACTGACAAGTTCCTGAAAAATAGAAACTCTGTCATTTCATAACAGCACTTGGACTAAAAACGTAGATGACGTAAGGAAAAGTTTGGCCACTGCTGCCCTGCGTGTTTGATAGGGACCAAAACAAACCAGACCAACAGCAGTACAGATAGTGATTTTATTTGGCAGCAGCTTTGCTACAGCTGTAATGGTTAAAAATGTAATGAATTACCTTGTAATTATGGTGGCGTTTATAAGGGACTCTTCAGTTATCTTCCAGTTGTTTGTGTCTCCTTTGACGAAGCCAGAGATGATGACGAACAAGAGTACAAGCACGTTGATTGAAGTGAAGATTTTATTGACCGAGGCTGACTCCTTCACCCCAAATGACAGTAGTCCTGGGGTGAACAAATTGGCAACAGAGATCAGTACAGCACTGTGAGGTTTGTTGTAATTTAAATGAAATGCCAGCTCTACAGTAATAAACAGTTTATCTGTTAATGCCCAGCAGCTCTATCTCACAGAGGCTACGCCCTCTACTGGACTATATGGAAAATGCTCTCCTCCAATCAGGATCATGTATTCACCCACTGAAATTTGCATAAACATAGCCGGCCTTCAGGAGGAGCCTACTAGAATACGTGGAAGCCCCCATGGTATATATATGGCGCCACCAACTATCCTTTTTCTCTTCAGCGATCATCGAGTTTGTGCTCTGCTTTATTCTTCCTCCACGAATGGAGTCACCGCTTCAAGAACCTTGCACGTGTCTGGCCTGCACTGGCCTCATCACCGGGAAGGACCCACACGCTTACTGCTTTGAGTTCCTCGGCCGTGACCATGCAGACCGTGGTGTCTGTGGTGTCAGCAGCAGTGGGACCACTTTTGCCGCTTTGACATGTGCGATAAAAGCGCACTGGAGCTGTAAATCAATGATGTCGTGACCCCCCCACTTCCACGCACACCACTGCCACTTCCTGTCACCACTGCAGAGACAACGGTGTCACCCTTGTATGACGATGACAACATCTTGTCGGTGTCAGTGACGTTGGCTTCATGCGGAAGTGCTACACCAACATCTGCTGACAGAGACATCCCCCTGGTGATGACCATAGCAGCAGGCTGCTGCCCCCATTGCTTTCCCCCAAGCTAGTGAACCGTCTCCGGGAGGGGTTCTCTGTCTTCTTCTCCCCACTTCTTCTCACAACTGGCAGCGTGTTGAGGTGTTGTGGCAATAGCCACTGAAGATGAGAGCTCCGGGTGCCCTGTTCTGTCTCAGACTGATTTTGTGGACTGTAGCATCGGCCAAATAAAATCTGATGAGGTGTTGTGACTACCGTGGGACGAGTGATATCACAAGTCAAAGTGGGCTCATGTCATGTGTGGCTGGGCCTCACCGCTGTTCCCAGAAAGCAATCAGCTGCTGCTTACATCACAGTCCAGCTGTGATGCGTTCACAGGCCGCTTCTCCGGCTCTGCCTTTTCTGTGTCGGCTCCCTGTGAACCAGCGTTCCATTTATGGGCTGGCGATGGAGGGGCCCAAAGAGGGTTATCTAGGCTTCTTAGCGGCCACTCCACAAATGGCTGCATGCCCCCTAACCCAGTTTTACGAGGAATGGTGTGACAATTACATGCTATCAGGATGGATGGACAGGACATTGAGACTGGGTTATTCACTTCAGTTCTGCAGCATTCCTCCCTCAATTCAGTGACGGCGCTGACTGTTATGCGGGCGTGGGGGTTCATGTCAGCAGCTCATCCAGAGGTGCCACTGGGACTGCTACACATCCAACGCCTGCAAAGATGGTTTGTCAGCCTTCACTTGGATACCAGGAAACACAAGCAGCGCTTGGTTACTGTACCTCCTCAGTACAGTACAGAGATGCATTACCTTGTATGTCACAGTGTTCACAGATGCATCCAAGGGCCCCCACCCATTGGTGGTGGAGCAGATTTGACCAGACCAGCTTTGCTGCTTGCTCTGACCTCAGCCTAGAGAGTGTTTGAGCTTACTGCTCTGTCAGTGAACCCCTGCTGCTTGCTTCGTCAGAATGACCACATTTGGACTACTCTCAAACCGAACCCCTCCTTCTTTCCTAAGAACTTATAGAGCTCCTTTAAATCGAGAGTTATACAACTGGATGCTTTTTGTCCTCCTCCCCATGCTAGGGCCAGAGAGGCAAAACTGCATCTGCTTTGCCCAGTTTGCAAGTTGGCATGCTATGTTGAACACATGCCCCCCATCAGATGCACTGAGCAGTTGTTTGTCTACTTTGGGGGATGGTGTGGCTGCAAAGGCCCTGTCCAAGAAACGTCTTGCTAGGTGGCTGTGTGTGTGGGCACAATTGGCCCCCCCTTTGCGGTATACGCACACTCTACACGTGATGTCGCAGCGTCGATGGCCTTGTTAAGTGGGGTGACTGTCGAGGGCATATGCACGGCAGTGGCATGATCTTCGCCCTTTCCATTCACCATTCTACCTCTTGGACATGTCGAGCTCCTTCCCAGGGTCTGTGCTTGCTGGGGCGGTACAGGACTGATGTTTTTATTGCACCTGACCCCCTTATTTCTGTGCATGGTATAACTACATGTCCCCATGCTCTGTAGATGTGGTCTGTAGGGAGTTAACTGCGTGTTGACACCTGAGCCTAGTCTGGGGCTGCCTAGGTCCAGTTTCACTGGACCAGGTCAGCTGTGGCCCCCTACTTTTCCACAGTTGTGGCATGGATTAGGAAGTAGGTGGACTGTCACGGCTACCCAAAGCTGTTCAGGTTCCGTATGGTGGGCTGTTGTTGGTTGCAGCAGGGCGGTCATCTCTTGGGCTCCACCCACTGTACCCATAGAGTCCAGTAGAGGGTGGAGCCTATGTGAGATAGAACCGATATGTTACAATATTGTAACCCTTGTTCTAGAAACACAGGCACTTGCTGAAGTGGGGGGCAGGATAATTGGCAGCAGTTTCAAGGTCTTATATATGCTGGGGCTTCCAATTATCCTAGTAGGCTCGTCTTGATGGCCGGCTATGTTCATGCAAATTTCAGTGGGCGTGATCTTGATTGGAGGAGAGCATTACCTATAGAATCCAGTAGAGGGCACTACCTTTGCTTATAGAGGGCTCTGCCTGTGCTTACAGAGCAATGGTTACAATATCTTAACCGTGAAGGTGTCTTGGCACACATCGTGTTATTCATTAGTATTTTTCAAGCATTATTATCAAGTATATCACTTAACCCAAGAACCTAATATATTTCAATAGGTAAGTTCCGCTAGAAACTTCCACTTAATGGGTTTCAACAGCTTACATGAACAAGTCTTCAGCCAATCTAGCAGCTCTGTGAGGCTGTAGTTAGCATAGATATAGAAATGTAGATACCTCACTGGAAGCTGGATTATACTGTATCAACATTTACTATTTACTCACATTTGTTTACAGATCAATCTTGCCCTATCCAATATGGTGGTGACATTAAAGTATCCCAGCAATGAGATGAAGCAGCCAATGCGACCTCTATGTATATGTGTCTATAGTACTTGAGCTAAGTGCTAACATTAGCATTCTAATGTGCTCACAATCACAATGCAAACATGTTGGTGCAATGTAGGCATAATGTTTATCATGCTCACCATCTACATTTAGCATGCTAGCATGCTAAAATTTTCGATAAATATTTGTTCATAAACCAAAGTATTGGACATTGGAAATGTTTGACATTTTGATGGTGCTAGGTGAAAGGTCTAGAACAGTCATTCTAAACCACTGGGACAGAGCGCCACCTAATGAGCAGCAGAGGCAGTGGTACTGTCAAATGGTTATATTAAAATAAAAACAAAAAATGCATTTTGTTAATTTAAAAAGCTAGTCAAAATTTAAATCTGCTCAAGAATTGAATGTGCTCTAGTATTAACATTAAAAAATGTCAAATTAAAATTTATCATTTCAATGACCAGTTCAATATCACCATGCAAATCACAACACATTATCAGGTAGAGACCAGTGTGTTTTTGCTGTGGTTAGCTGGATGCAGTGAGAACAAATGGATCAGTTTTTGAAATGAAAAAGTGATGTGGGAGACAACCCTGTGTTAGTAAAAACTCCATAGCATGTGGTGAGGAAATATGACCCCGAATACATTAAATTGAGATTCATAATTGCAGGCAGTGATGCTGAGCTAAAAGCACATTATGTTGAATGTGGTGAAATCCTGTCACAGCCTGTCTAGTTTGGACCTGTCTGGTCCTCTGAAATGTCTTAACAATCAGAGGTGGGCCTTAAGTTACAAAGGTTGAGAATCCCTGGTCTAGAAGGAGAATCGCCAAAGTTATTAGTTTTATTATTAATATTTATTCTGAGGGGGTACATGAATGTCTGTATCACATTCCATTTTGTTCACAAAGACAGGAACTGATTTGTTTTGTTTTTATAGATAGATAGATAGATAGATAGATAGATAGATAGATAGATAGATAGATAGATAGATAGATAGATAGATAGATA
>JBBPCS010000204.1:745216-756588 GCA_037974645.1 Hollardia meadi | reverse complement strand
TGGGTTTGTGCCTGTCTCCCCCGCTCCCCCCCCCCCTCTCTCTCTCTTCAATGTTCAATGGTGGCATGGTACTGGTATTGGTACTGGTATCATAATTTTTCAAATGATACCCAGCCCTAGATAATAGTCCATACTGGGCTTATGATGCTGAGCCACTGTGGAAAATGAATATAATAGAGAAGTCTGCTTTGGGAAAAAAACCCCAAAAAAACTCAGAGGGAAAGTGACCCCACACAGAGGGTGAAGGAGTTCAGTCATTCTGCAGGGTTTAACTGTACACGACAGTATGTCTGAACCTTTAATTAGGACACAGAAACTCTGACCCTCGATGTGTTTTGGCACATTTTCACAAGATTTTTTTTTTTTCTGCACTTAGGTTCTCATAGAGAAAGACTGGATCTCATTTGGACACAAGTTCTCTCACAGGTTTGACTCTAAAATGTCACTGCCACACCATGTGTGATTCAGATGTTTGGATCTAACTGTCTAACTCACCCCGTCTCCAGATGCAACCACCAGGTCGGAGACCCTAAAGAGGTGTCGCCCATCATCGATCAGTTGCTGGAATGCATGTGGCAGCTCATGGAGCAGTTCCCCTGTGCCTTTGAGTTCAACGAGAGGTTCCTTATTACTATTCACAGCCACATCTACTCCTGCCAGTATGGCAACTTCATTGGCAACAACCAGCGGGAGAGGATAGAGCTGGGGTGAGATTTACACCTGCAGTCACCATCAGTTTCTTTTCCTTTTCAACACACAGACATCTGGTCAGACCTACTACAGCCAGCAGTATATTATATCATAGGGCTGATGCCTTTCTCTTGTCTCTCATGTCCTGACTGGCACGTGATATTTATACAGACTGCGTGAGAGGACTCACTCTTTGTGGAGTTATCTTTGGGCAAATCAGGCAGACTACATCAACCCTCTGTACCGGCCTGGACACAGTCAGAGACATGGGCTCCTCCAGCCATCTACTGCCCCCTACTGTTTTAAGTAGGTTATCACAAACAACAACAGCACATACAACTTGGGTTTCAAAATCTAGGCATACACATGTATTTCCTGTTGCATGTATGTAAAGAAAAATGTTGCAATAAATCCATATAAATGGTAGAGGTAACAAAGGAAGGAGTAAGACGTAGTGCTTATTCATTTCGCAGTTGTAAATCTCTTGCTCCATATAGGTTTTGGAGAGGACTGTACAACCGTTTCGACCGAGGGATGCATCCTCGACAGTCTATAGAGGATTATCTGAGTGCCATCCAAGAGGAGACACAGCAGCTGGAGGAGCAGCTGGCATCACACAAACAGGTAGGACAGAAGTCATACTGCTCGCCATTTCACATGAGAAAAAAACAAGCTACTGCAGTGTTTTTTCATGATTGTAGAAGATGACTGTTGCCTTGCGTTATAAATAGAAAATTGCTCAGCTGGAGCAGGAGCAAGGGTGGAGGAGTGTTACCCAGAAAGCAGCCACCTTTGATAAGAGCCCCACAGCGTGGGCCCACTGTAATGGCCTCGGTCTGGCCAACACCCCTCAGGACTACACCGGGGGCTTCATCACCAGCAGCCCCTGTCAGCCCAAAGTGCCGGACAGCAGCCTGATCTTCCTGCCCAAGGACTTGCACCAGTCATCTGAAACCTGCTTCTCAAACGGCAGCGATCAGGAGTCGGGGATTGCAGACCTGAGTTGCCGTTCACCCCTCAGCGAGGACAGCACCAGGGATCCAGACTCCGATGAGGCTGTCTACTCAGCTGCCTGAGCAAATGTAGCATTTGGTGGAAGGCCCACGGCGCCACTAAACACACCTTCACATTCCCCAAGTAACCAGGCTTTTGGTTAATTACTCGGGTTACACAAATGACCTGCACTTTGGTTTGCGTGTGGTGGACTCTTCTTCGCTGTTGTCGCATACATGCTAGTTAATAGTTGTTTACTGTAGCTGACCACATTTTACCTTTTACACTAGTGAAAGAAATTTAGATTCTCAAAGTGTCAAACTGAATATTGCTGACTGTCACGTCTGTTGTTGATGGCAGAATTGACATGTAGGAGTGTACACAGAAGGTTCAAGAATGGTCCAGTTTAATGTTGAAGAACAGTTATACCAAGAAAAAAAGTTAACAGTTGTGAACAATTCAATGCACATGCAAACACTGTGTCAGCTCATCAAATTAATGATGAGCCATTTATGCGTGTATGCTTGCTTTTTTACTATGGTCTTCCATATACTGTACTTTATTTATTTATTTATTTATTAGGCATTTGCCTTTACAACGTAAACAATTAAGAGCTCCAAAGAGACAAAAAATCATCAAATCATTTTAGGTGGATTGATGTTAAAGACAGCGAAATAATTGTTTAAAAAAAATGGAAATCAGAACAGAATCAAAAAGATAAAAAAAACAAAAAAGAGACAAACTGCAGAGAACAAGCATTTAAGTTGTAGCTCATTAGCAAGGATATGACAGTTGTGTGCAGAATATAGTTTGTCGAACCATGCTGCTAATAGGCATTCAGAACGACTCATCTTTGTAGCAGTGTTTGCAAACATATATCTCCTTAAGTCCTTTTAAATAACGTGTTTTGGTGATTTTGTGTAACACCTAAATTAAATGCTGTGGCACTTTATAGTCACCGCTACTCACAGGCAGTCTGATTCAAGATGTCAGTGTGGTCTGAACGAGCCACAATGTTCTATCCAAAATTGAGTTCAATGTAGCATAGCAGCGCTGCAGTCCCAAAGGACATGTCAGGATTGATTGAAACTCACTCGGCACACCACAGTGACCTCTGCTGGTTTTTGGGGACATTACACTAGAATAACCAATTGTCGACTGTATAGACAATATAATGCAATTTCAGTAAGCGTGTTATTATTATGATTATAGTTAACAGATGTGAAAAATACCCACATTCTTACCACAGGGAATCAAGTCTCTAGTGATATAAATAGTGCACCGAGTAAATGATGATAACTCGATACTGAACCAGCAGACTGGAGCATGTGAACACAAATGTACTTCTGCTTCTGGGCAGCAGATAATTGACTGACTTTCTAAGTATTTGTGCCATTTCAACCATAACATTAGCATTAAAACTGCTGACTTTAGTATAGTACACAATAGATGCACTCCATTACTATAAATGAACAATGCAGAGATTATCAAGCAAAGCATGTTAAGATATTTTTGTACTATGACCTATTTTTTTGTTTGTTTTTGACGACTGTAATTTTGCTTTAATGCATGTTTTTATTTGTATCAGAGGGTCTAAACTGTCTAAACGCTCATAATGACTTCTGACCTCATATGAAAGAAAGAGCTTTATATTACTATTGCTGATAATTTGTTCAGGTGAAATAAGAGCCAAATACGTCAGACTGATTTAAATGCAGAGTTGTGTAATTTGTGTCAATTGAATTTTTCGGAATAAATAAATACATTATTGCCAATCATATTGTTCTAATAATTCTTGATTGTGTGCTTGTGTGACCTTTTTACACATCTACAGAACACATTGTGATTTGTTACAATCACTATTACTTTGTCAGAAAGTAGTTTCAGCAAAAAAAAGAAGAAAAAAACGTGATCTGTGGATTCGCTTGAGTACTCTAGAAATATGTTTCGGTCGAATTTTTTAAATGTAATTTTTCAATGCTCCAGTGTATTCAGGTGTAGGCAGAAATTTCAGAGACTAATATCCCAGTCCTTGGACAAATAAAACCAGACCTGTCTGTATGGCTACATACCACAAGGAATAATTGAGAATTCTTTTCATAATTTGAATTTGAACTCACCCGCAAAGAATGTTAGCCAGCCTGATTACAATTGGCAACATGTAGGCTTTGGTACACTCGATTCAAAAATCAATCTAAACCGACAATGAGTGGCACAGTCTGTCATTCTTGAGAAGATGTGCACAAAAATCCTTTTGCCCTGAGGCTCAACAAGTGCCCCCTTGACTGGTGTTTATAGTAATACACTATTATTATTTTTTTTTCAATTAATATAATGAGAGAAAGGTACACTAGTATCAACAAAAATAGACTCATTCTGGAAAGGCTACTCAACCACTCCTTGCAATTTTCTCTTATGTCATTAAACGAGATTTAGGGCATTTCCTCCAGTTTGGAATTCTTGCAAACTCACTAGTGCTGGGTGCGTTTGTCATGCAGATCAGTGGCTCTGGTCAATGTTGCTGCCACTCTGGTGTCATCCTCGAGAGGTGCTCCACTGCATGGGTTTTAATTGCCTTGTACTGCTTTGTGACATATAAATAACTGAACATGAATTATGCTATCAAATGGGGAAATTAACTTCCTGGATTAAATTTGAGTTGCAAGTCTTTGTGTTATTCCTGTGTATCAGCAGGGTTGTGCAATGTTGCAGTGTAACAGTTGCAGTCTGATAAACTGATCTTACAGTTCTACAACTGAAAATGAAAGCACCAGGGAAATTGCTTAGGACTGCATGTTAATAAGATGACCAATACAAATTTAGCTCTAATCTCTGGTGCATAAAAAAGGAGAATGACGACTAATGAATATAATTATCAGCATCTTACTAATATAGATAAAAAAATGACTTTTTTGTGTGCCACCTGCTCATCAGAAGCAGTATTCCCACATGCACTCACACCGATGGCACAGCATTGGGGGCCCAAAGACAGTGACAATAATGTGACAAAGACACATTATTTGCAGAAATTAATGCAAAAAGTATTCTGTTGCTAAACTAATTGTGTCAGACAACAATACATCTTTATTAAATGTGTGTAGTCATAAGACTACTTCACCATCTCTTCCCCGACATGTGACCATCATTGAACTGCATTGCATGGCGTCCGTCTCATCATAGAACTGAGTGAAGATGCCTGTGGTTACTGTTATTTAATAGTTTATCAATTTGACTCAGCTTCAGCACATTGCAAATGTAGTGCAGCTTACACAGTGTACTGAAATGAACTTTAATGAGATTTTCAAAACCACATTAGCATCTCTACAGGTAGGCTACTGCCCAGGCTTTAGAAAAAACGCCACTGTGAAGCATTGTGAATGTAAGAGAAGCATTTTTTATATGCACATAGAAAAACTAAACTCTTGACACAATTTGCACATTGCAATTTAAGTACAATACTGACACTGAGAAACTCAGTTTAATGTAAAAGTAACAACAGACAAATGAACTATGATGAAAGATACGTATTTATTTTCATTTTTATATACTTTTAACATGAAAGAGATTCATTAATATTAGTCTATTTCATCATCCTCAAAAACTCTTTTTTGTTGACCTCTCCATCTCCGTCTTTGTCTGCGAAGTCAATCATTTCCTTCAAAGACAAGAAACAAAGTCTGCTGCAGTAAGTTCAAATGGAAAAAGTTCAATAAATCAATCCAGCACTGAAAGCTATAGCTTCAAACATTGCCTGTCAGGAGAAACCTTTCACTCTCACTTGGACTTCCAACATGTGTCGTACAGGGCATCTCAGTGCCCAAGGTCCTCAGAAAGAAACATTTTGATACCGTAAAAAACATAAGGGGTACTAGGAGATGAGAAAAGACAACCACAATTACAAACATTTGTTGATGTTTCCTATTTAAATTACATTCTGGAAATAATCCACCACAACCAGTGAACAATATCTACCTAAACATATTGCACCTTATTCCATATTCTCTGCAAAGGTACATTGTCGTAAACTAGCATATTACTGAAACTACTCTCTATCATTGAAAATGAGAATAGTAAATAATAAACACTATGTCTAGTATGATTTTGAAAACTATAAAGGGTTAAACATTTGCCACAAGAATGTATTTGTGGTGGTCAACCTTGAGGCTGTTTGGAGGAAGGAGGGGTAGGGAGCTACAAACAAATCAGAAGATACAAATAGAATGTCTAAAGGAGGTTGTCAGTTCCATTTTTATAATGAACCCAAACACTCTCGCTCTCCAAAAAAGAAGAATCACAATGCAACAATTCATGCAGCAGTCAGTCCACAAATGCAATCCCCATCACTTAGACGTGCTGGACGATTTCTCTTAGTGGACATCTGTTGCCCGATTGTGACATTTCTGTCACATTTTGAAAGCAACAAATGATAAATACAAAACATATTCATGGGTAGGGGGAAGGATGGGCCACCCAAAAACAAATTACATATGAATTACAGTAGTCATTAGAGACTACAATACCTGCAATTCTTCATCTGTGAGATGTTCCCGCAGCTCCTCAGCAACTCTCTTGAGATTTTCAAATGAGATTTTTCCCGTGCAGTCATCATCAAACAAATGAAAAGCCATCGTCATTTTCTCTTCTGAGTCTATTTTACCCTGTTAACATGACAAACACATAATGATTGACACATCACAGATTGAGTTTACACTTTTTCAATCTACATCTTGCTAAACTAAAAGCCAATGCATTTTCTGTGACTATTCAAAAAAGGGAGTGTGTTTTGGATGGATGGTATTTGTCCATATTCAGACACTTCAACATCAAACAGAGGAAAATAGAGGAAATTTGTTTCTGGGATACTGTTGTTTTAAGAGCAACTGGCAACCAAAAGTGATGACGTGAATTGTTAAACACAGTCTTCCCATGGATAGAAATACAGGTAACAGCTGTATTACACTCACCATTTTAAGTGTCATCACTCTGAGAAAGTCACCAAAGTCGATTTTTCCAGCGACTGGAATCATTTTCTGGATTTCTTCTTTCTCCGCTTTAAGTCCAAGAGCTTGCATGGCAACCTGTGGCACAGACACACAACACATATCATGCTGCTGTGGCGCTGTTATCAAGGTAGGAATCACTGAATGACATCTAATCCAAGCTATACTTAAAAAACGAACTAACCATTATCCCATTCACGTCTATTGTTCCAGTTTCATCCGGGTCAAAGAGATCGAAAGCCTCCTTCATATCTTTCGTTTGCTCCTCAGTCAGTTTGACTTTGATTCTCACGTTTTCCTTTATCCTTTGGCTAGCCGAAGGAGCAGGTTTGCTGTACCTAGAAGCCTGAGAAATGCAAACATTAGGACGTGGTTGTCACTTCATACAAGGTATGCAGCCAGCAGCTGAAGCAGAGGAACATACAGTTTATATTTTTTACGTTTTAGTCAACTGCTAGCTAGCATGATAGAAACGTTAACGTTACCACAGGAGACCTAACAGAAACAAATTATCAGACTAAAATAAGCAACTTTATCTATCTGCGTGCCTGCTTTTTACGGTCAATCTCACAACTTCCAACAATTTAACACAACTGTTTCAAACTAGACGTTTCTATTTTTAAAAAAAACTTACCATTTGCTAACTTAGCAAGAAAAGTTTTGATGTGAAAACAGGTGTATTCAAATGGAATGGGAGATAGCCAATAAAAATCACGAAAGTGCCGTAACGGAAGCATATTAACCAATTGAAAAAAGAAATGGGCGGGTCATAATAGTAGTGTCCGCCAATGGTTGAGATAGTGTCCTGTCTCCCAGCAACCAGGAAACAAAGCGTAGATTATGTGTAGTGCTTCGAGTCGGGGCTGCTCGGTACTTACTCATCATACATTATTAAATTGATAGTTAACGTTAATTACTTGCTGTAGCTGCAGTTTCATCTGTGTTGTTGACCAAACTTGTTAGGAGTGGTGGAATTTGGATTTGGCTTCAGTGTGTGGAAAAGTTTGTTAAAAAGTTTGTACAGTGTGCAGTAAAGTTTTGTCAGAGGCCTCATAAATGTGGGTGATGTAATAGGTTTTATGAAACCCAGAACATATTCACAGTCAATTTATTTTCCATGGAAAACTGTTGAACTTAAAAAAAAAAATCTTTAACAGGCTATTAGCTACAAACAGAAATATTGTTCAACACACCCACCCATAAACTACACATGCACTCAATAGTACATATAACGTTGTGTGTAACGTTATTTGTTTAATATTATGCAATGTGCATAATAATATGCCTAAACCACAAAAGAGAGTGACAACCAGATTATGGAACTGAGCCACAAATGTACAGTAGAGTGAGAATATCTGATTTGTTTCATGAAGAAATTGTGATGACATGAGTGTACTGTCATGGAATACTAATAAATATGACGTGGAGTGGAAATACATTACAAAATAATGTGATTAGAATTTAGATTAATAGAGATTTTAAAAAATAACATGATGTTCATTGTGGCGGCTGGAGCAGAAACACACAAATCATCGACAACACACAAATTACAAACATTGGTCATGTCTACATACAGTCCAGTCACATGATCACTTATATTTTTAGTTTCTATATCAAGTAGTAGTATCTTGCAGCAATAGATGCCCAGGCCTAATGGCAAGGCAGACTATCAATTTCCATGTGCTCAGGTGTGAAATCAAATATACAATTTATATAATGTAATTACGTGTAATCATATAATATAATACAATATAATAATAAACATGAATGGTATATTCTGTATGCTTTGCTGATGTCACATTGTATATTGTCATGTTGTATATGTATTATTCAGTCTAGTCTAGAGTGCAAAGAGAGAGGAAAAACATAAATAAAAGGTTGTCACAGGTCCACTGGGATAATGTGTCATGTTTAATAATTGCTCTGTCACTGGGAAAACAACTTTGAACAACTTGACTGTTGAAATCAGTTCTTGTTCAAAATACCTCAATTCAGGCAGTTTTCTGCGCTCACTGATTTAGGGGTTCACAGAATGTGGATGTATGTTTAACTTTCTGTGCCATCTAGTGGCTGTTTGGACTGCAGCAACAGGAAAAACACAGTACACCTCTGTGCTGATGGACTGCACAGAGCAGCAGGAATATGAGACACACTGGCCATGTTGCATGCTGTCATTTGTAGAGGTGTTAAAGTACTGCATAAACAGTAAATGTTGAAGAATTGAGAAATGAGGTCATCTTACAGTCCCAATTTTTTATTTAGATATTCTTCAGGAAACGTTTTACATTATGTTTTACACCGATGCATTTTTGTACCCAAATTAACATCATGTAAATACTTCTATGTGCATTATCACGTTTGGTCACTGACAGATGTACTGGCATGGACTCATCTGTTCATACTGTTGATAAAGGACAGTACAGTAAATAGCCAAACAATACCGTGTTATCAGCTGTGTACTATTTCAGTGACTCAATAAAAAAAGTGCCCATCACCAAAAAATCTCCATCATTTTTCCAGTTTCTGTTCTGTGCTGTGATACTGAGATGTTTTTCAGTCCGTGACAGCGTGTTGTAGAGACCAGGTGTGAGAGCCCACGGCTTAGCTCTCTGCTGTTTGTACACTGGACTCAGCAGTTAAATTTAGCCGTGGATAAAAAAGGGAATTATTGTAGAAACTCTGGAGCTGAAGATGGCAGACGCAATATGACCAGCAAAACACACAAGACTGCATTTGGGGTTAGTTTCCTTGGTAACCTCAGGGAAATTACAACGCTGAGTGCAGAAAACTCGTGCTACATAAATAGCATTGGCAAGGTCACAAAAGTGACCTTTTAATTTTTTATAAGCCAAATGTGCCTCTGATTCATCTATTGAGTTATATAAGACACAAGAAAAGGCAAAACAAATGGGATGCAGAGATGTAGCTTTGGCATTTTGTAACTGTGAGATCACCTGGCAAACGAGAACATGAACTCCACATGAACTTTTATGTGTCTCCATCTGTGGTGCTCAGGGCTCAGAGCTGAGGTGTCTCTGCACTGCACCTGTCAAACACTAAACTGTGCTCAGGCCCTTGAATCCCTGCAGATGGATTTCAAGTATCTATATGTTTTTATAGTCTGTTGATTCACAGCTGTTTCCTTCCATGTTAAAGACCCCGTGCTTTATTTATTCAGCAATACACCACAAAACATTACAAACGCCACATTTGTCACCATGTTGGGACTGTCTCTTGGTAAACAGGATGGCTATAAACTTCATTTTGAGTGAAGCGTTCATTCAACTGTCAGGTGTCATATCTGCAATAGCAATGAAAGAAGATAACAGTTTGTTGCGGGTGGATTTCAAAAGAAATGTCCCCCAAAAGTTAATTTTGAACTCTTTCCTCCCTCTTTCTTCGCTTTCCTGTCTTGTGGATCTTCTCTCATGTTTACAGTTGCAGCTCTTTTCCTGTGGAATGAATGTTGTGTCCTTTAAAAAGCGCTCAGTGCTGACGTGTAAGGCAGCTCATATTTTTAATTGCCCGTTTGTTTTATTTCTGAACTGATACATAAACACAGCACTATTCTTTCAGATCCATCAATATATTTGTATGTATATTCAATGTAAATGATGGGGGGGGGGGGGGACAAAAGCCACAGTAATCCTTGCATGCAAACGTGTATTTAAAACATAATCTGAAGCTAATATGAGGTGTTAGAAGTCCAAATTGGTTAAATCAAGTGGATATTTTCCAACTTTAGAATCTTTTGATATAAAACCCCTATAATCCCCTCTTTTTAAATATCTTTTAACTGCAACCCAACAGGAAAATACTCACTTCTTTTGCCTTGCTCAGACTGCTCAAGCTTCATATTAACTTCAGATAAACTTTGCAACGCATTTTTGCACAAAATGGGCACCGAATTCTGTCCCCCATCACTTACACTGAAAATGCATAAGGGAAGCGACCTTTGAATTGCTGGTGGATTTCTTTCAGCGTGCAGATGGGCACCTGGTTTTCATTTTAAAAGAGATATTTTAAAATTGTAAACCTTTTCCTTTAATTGCTGCATTCCTGTCAGTTGTTTCAGTCCTGGTGATGTCAAGCTCCTCCAGGAACAGTACGGGACTGTGAGGTGATGACGGCATGGTGGCCACAACTGCAGGATCACATGATGCACACTCCCCAAAAAAGGCTTTTTCCCATACACAATCATCATGTGTTAGCATAATTTGACCCATTCAGTCTCTTGAAGTCAGTGTTCTTGGAGCTAACAGGAAGTCAGTCAGCTCAGCACCAGAAGCCTAAAACATGTGTACGAACTTCATTGAAATGAGTGGGGAACCATCTTGAAACACATCCAGTCCTCTCAATACGAACATGGGTGTTGTGCATCTTTGCACACTTAATGTCACAGAGCCATTGTTAGCGTTTGCACCACCTGTACTTTACTGCTGTGGCATGGTACCTTTTCTACATACTCCATATGTATTAATTGACCTGTTAACATTTGCATTAGACTCAAAATGTGAATATTTTATTTGACATGTTGAATTAAAGTTACCTTAGAAGGAGTAGCCTACAGCTGCACCTCAGGGGACAGTACTGCTAACTGAGTCTTTAATATGAAGAATGATAAATGAAGGTGGTGGTGGTGGGGGGGGGGGGGGGGGGGGTATAATTATTAGTTCTGGTGGGAGAAAA
>JBBPCS010000204.1:726485-745116 GCA_037974645.1 Hollardia meadi | reverse complement strand
AATAATAAAGAGTGTGGTCTAGACCTACTCTACATGTTAAGTGTCATGGGATAACTTTGTTGTGAATTGGCGCTATATAAATAAAATTTGATTTCATTTGATTTCATTTGACTTTAAGGACCTTAATGATCTTATTGCATGGCCTGTTTCCATAAAATATAATTTATGCACCAAATTTTACACAGGCCAATGCATCCCTACAAAATATAAAAAGTAATTAAATTGGCACAATTGATATGCTATATTGATTTTATTTGATAAATCACAATACCTAATGATTCTCCACCAACAGACAGCTCTGATGAAGTGACCGTGTTGAAGACAGACTTAGGGGAGATCAGAAATAAAACAAATAAAACATTCAAACATAAATTAGGCCCTTTCATCTGAAGTGTCCTATAGAGTACCATGAGCACATACATTTTTATCAGGACTTGGCCGCAGTGGGAACCAAAGCCCCAACACTCGAGATGTAGTACCACGCTGTAGCCATTAATGTACACAAGGACTACACCACAACTCAGTCGAAAAACAGAAAAATGACATCAGATGCAATTTTCCACATTGTAGACACATTGGAACTGTATGTCACATCTGTGGGAAAGACAGGGTAACGCTTCACTGGAGCTTGGTTTAAAACATGTTTATAATGGCTGAAAAAGAGCCTCAACGCAGCTGCACAAGTGTGTGTGCTCATTCATACACTCAGTATACAGAGTTAGTCCCTTTGACAGTTTTCATGGTTCAAGTAGTGTGCCACCCCTCCCACCCCCACCCCCTTCCTCACACACTTAGTAGTTTACTTGTTGGACATCTCTATATTTTACTCTTCTACGTGATAAAATCAAAAATATAATATAGAAAACATAGAAAACAGCAGTTAAAGACAAAATAACAGTGACTCCTGTCTAATGTAATACAATAAATCCACTATAACAAGACCACAAACTATTGTCTAAAAAACATAATGCTCAGAAACTGTTTCAGCCAAAATGAAACATTAAAAGCTCCGTAAAGGTAGAATCCGCTGCAGGGCTGATTCCACAGATTGCATTAGATTGTACACAAAATGGTATGATCATATATCGAGGTTGAACATTGACTTAGTGTGCAGATGTTGTGACATTTAAATCTATCCCGGTGAGCACTCTGCCGTGACTTATCGCAGTGAGTAAGAGATGTGAGATGAAACATTTTATCGCTGCCAGTATAATCAAATTATAAAGATGGCAAAGATGAATGTAGGGCAGAGATTTCCAAGATGAACCCATGTGTCCCCCAGGGGATACTAGAAGGTTTGAGAGGAGAGGAAATAAAACCCCAAAACAAAACAACGGTAATCGCTTCAACAATGAATGAATGACTGTGTGGGTTTAGGCTGCACATTTCTCTTGAATTTATTTATAGAAAATACAATATAACCACAGTCTTCTGATGGCTCATCAGGCTTATTGCTTTCAGAAGCAAAACAATATTTTTGTTATCTAATATACAGCCTATTGGGCACCTAACTATGGACTAAATTGTAATAGACCTAACTGGTTTAATCCAGCCTTTATTTTTCTTACTTGTCGTCTGTTTAAAGTGAAGCAATACCAAGCTCTTTTAAAATGAAGCAACTGGTTTCTCACTTTCATTGAAATGAAGCCAGGCTGCATCATCATTAGTGTGACTGCAAGGCATGATCACTTCTGTTCACATTCACACTTTCTGCCACTGATTTGTTTTCCACCCAAAAACTTCAAAATCCAACTGATGCTGTCAATTTGTCAAAATCATCCAAACAGAACTTTTGTTTTTGCTTGAGGTTACTTCTCCAACAAGATGCAACAAATCAAAATTTAAGAGGAAAATATAAAACTATCAAACACAAGTAAGCATCTCAAATGTCTTTGATATACATCATCCCAAACTATCTGCTTATACTAACTACTGGTCCACCAATGCATCTGTTTACAGAAGATGTAAAAGCTGTGTTGAAATGTAACAATGAAGCTGCACTAATCAATATTTTATATGCGTCAAATATGAGTATATATGACTGTGTGATGTAAAATTACTTGAAGTAACAAACCCACTAATTGTTAAATTGGGCATTTTAACATCTTTCAGCTTGTTGTTTTGGTTTTAAGGCCCACAACTTCTTGTTCTGGACACCGCACTCATCAACGGTTTTCCCTAAAAGCAGAGCTGAAAGGAGAGCAAATATTGGACTTACATTTGTCAAGTGGCCAGAAACACGAGTCCAAATGAATGCTAATGTTGCGTCGTGTTGCCTGGTTGTCGAAACAGGCAATAGAAAACACTTAGCTGCTAACTTATTAATTTAAAACAATTTAAAATGTATTTTCCAGGGAGTGTTAAATGCAAAATCACAACACCATGGCTTAAAACAGATGTGCAAGCTTTTGTATAAAGTTTGACATAATTCTTACACACCTCTTATATTCGCTGTGTTGTTTCCTTTAATTGAATGGATAAATGTTGAACATTTGTGTTAGTTGAATTGTTGTGACATCTTTTGGTTGGATTGGTTGATTCTGTAGGTGATAGTCTTGGTGCCAAGGCAACTAGAAGAACCACAATGTCTGCTCAGTCAGCTTAAAAAGCTAGCACTGCTAACTGCACAGGAACATTAAACACAACACTTCACCTACAGTATCAGCTGTTAAAGACATTTAATCGAAACGCTGTAATGAAACTTCTCCAATCACTGTTGTGCTGGAGTAATCAGCAGTAGGGAGAGGAAGGTGGCAGTTTCACAGATTTAAGTGCTGCTAATAAAACGTATGACAGTTTGATCAATAGTTGAATCAGGATTGGCTTATGACGATTTAATCTCTCTGGACTGATGTCATTCACTCCCCTGAGTCTAACATTGGATTTTTGCTGATGCTCTTTATCTCTGTTCAAGCTGGCAAGAGTTAAGTTGACATTTGGGTAGTAGGTAGGGATGCTCTGTCCCCTAACACAGGCAGGTTTCGTCTGGCCAGTTAAATACGGTTCAGCAGGCCCATCTGTAGCACGATTCACATTATATGAAAAAGCACATGTTTGTGGCTGTTCTGAATAAATGAACTTTAGGTATTGTCCTTGTTCCTATAAATAAGTGCCTTAACGTCCCCGGGCATTAAATGCACTCTGGATATTTTTAAATAGTAAACATGTATTTGTCCCGAGGGCTGTGCTTTTCTAGGTTTGCTGCTGCACGGATGCATCATCTGCACAAATATGTACAGTTTTGCTTGTGAATTTACTCCACTCATGCAAAGCAAATGGACTGGATTTGGTTTTCCACGAACTCCATTTATTGTTTATTCAATGCTGTGATGTAACAAAAATAATTTCCTGCACACTGTCACCAATTAATTGAATATTTATGTGTTGAGTTACAGTATGTGTTGCTCAGTCAACCTTTGTCATGCATTTCATATTTCATATGACAACAATATCACAATATACACATACTGTATATATTCATAGCCTACTTACAAAGAACAACAACCAATCCATGGGAGCAAAGGGAAGAGTAAAGGGCTATTGGAGTGAATTCTCTACAACACACAATAAAATGTAACAATAATTATCAAGGTAAAGTCAACAAACCTCCAACGAGAACAAATTATCCCCCCCAAAAAAAGCTGCTTCATAAAAGTAATATGCAGAATAAATTGAAATATAAACAAATATACATAATATAACAATATACATATATAAATATACAAGAACAATACAATACAAAGCAATTCTATTAAACCCACAAAATATCTAAAGAAAAAAAAAACATGACTTCTCATAATGACATAGGTCAATAATTTAGTGAAAATACAATTAGAAAATACTTTGTCTGGGAAGGACAAAGCAAACCATAAGACTTGCAGAAAAACCTAAATAATCATTTTTACATAAAAAAAGTATCACAACATGACTTGTACAGAATAAATAGTGCGACAGTTACAAAGTATTCTCCTATGTCCTATTGTCTGATGTAAAGCTCATTCTAATGGTATGGACATTTCATGGCAACATTCGTGTTTTATATCATTAAGCTTTGGCTGTGCCTGAAATCGTTCTCTTAGTTACTACTTATTGCATGGTACTGAGGACTAAATAGTGGGTCAAATGTCAGACATTGTGGTCCAAATGTACCTTTATTTCTAATTTATGATGGTAGCTATCTCTTGGACAGTGAGGGTAGATTTCACTTGTCACATTGCATTGCGTGATCAAACGTTTTTGGACCAAGTGCACTAAAATGTTAAGTATCAGTGCTTTATTCACTGTTGGTGAATAAAGGAAATAACAAAAATATGTTGGGTGTACTAGATTCATTTTTGTGGAACCTGTTATCAATTAGTAAGAAATAAATGGGATTAAAACCTCATGTTTTAATTAATTTAACTTAAATTTATTAATTTACTCCTACAGATAAGATATTGAAAGGACAAATCTGTAATATGTAGCCTGTAGATATATTCTTTAAGTCTATACAACATAAGATATTTAAGCTGGGGAAGCTTAAATATCAGTTGTTGATCAGAAGCAATTGGTTTTAGTTGGCTCAATTCACAAACATTGTGTTACTGTAATACAAGTCAATTAAGTTAGATTAAATTAACATTTTACCATTAAATTAACACCTTAACATTAAGGTTCAGTACACCCTAGTGATAAAATGCACCACGTTGTGTCTTTTTATAAGAAGAAGCAGTGCAGTGTGGCTCTGTCTAATGTCAAGCATGTTTTTTTTTTACTGAGGTGGTCTTTCTCTTGAAATAAATTAAACTAATGGAGGCATGTGTGAGCCACAGTAAAAATCATTGATCATTGTAAATCAGCTGGATTCAGGCCTGGTTTATATAAATAAATGCACCTCACCATCAGTCCTGCTAAATGGATTGCACATATTACCCAGCGACCTGCCACTACCTCTTGATTTACATAACCTTATCAATAAGAGAGCACTTTCATAATATGTCTTGTTATAGGGACATGAATGGCGGCTTGCCTTGCCATGCATCAGAGCATTTGACTGGAGTAATGATCTCTTTAGATTGTATGTGAGGTGCTGTTTGCTGTGTAGTACAGAGTGTAGTGGAGTAAAACGTGAAAGCTTTTTGAATTGACCGAGCGTGAGGGATCGAGCTTCAGTAATTATTAAAAGAGACAGAGTGTAGAGAAAGCAAATGGACCTGATGCAACAGCGCTGATGCAGTAGTGCATTATCACTTGAATAGGAAGCGTGTGAGGCTTTGCTCTTCCTATCTGTGTGAACATTTAGGACAAATTTTATACGCTTAAAATCATAGCAGACTTGTTGCCGTGGCTCACTAAATTTAGAGTCGCCTATGAATGGGCTCGTACAGGTCACTGTGAGCTGAGTGTGTACGCAATTCATCTGATTGGCAAATAAGATGGATTTATGTAGAAGATCAGTGAGTTAAATGTGATATTCATGAATTGTTGTATAGCTTTAAGAAGAAATTACCTTTTTAAATGTGCTGAACTGGTGCATATTTAGCATTTGATGCATTACTCACATTTATAAATTCTGTTGAATTTGCAGACAAAATACTGTCACAAACTGGCTCAGGGAATGTGACAAGTAGGGAGAGCACACAAGAGAGTTTACATTAAACAAGAATAATTTATTAAAACTAAAACAAACCAAAGTATAATAGTGTAAGGTGGATGCTAGCTGTAGGAAGGGAGAGAGCTAGAGTGAGCACATGGGCCATCTTTTATAGCCCAATTGCCCAGGTGAGCTTAATCAGCTGATGGCCCTCCCACATCAGCCAACCACCTGCTTAGGATGCCAGGACAGTCCCCCAAGGCAGTGGGAGGGGCGTCACAATACATTCTTACATTTTATTTATAATCATTCAGATTTCAGCCCTAGTTGATTTGGCGACACACATGGTTACCGGTTGTAGCAGCAAGTGTGGTTGAGCTGCTGCTTCGTCAGAAACACAAGAGATCACCTGGTGTATCTGTTTTCTGTGCAGCCAAACAAACTTCTGTTGTTCTGATAGTCAGTCAATAATTGGCTGTTTTCCCTCATGCCATGAGCAACCGCGATCTGCAGAGCGAATAGTTTTCAGCAGGGCACAGTGAAGTTGGTTACCTTGCTGAGGTCTTTGTGTTGCTCTGTTATACTGACTGCAATATTTCAAACTGATCCTCAAAAAATTATCTTGTTTTGTTTAAAAACTCCTCCAGACTTGTTGTAAGATGTATATAAAATGCTGTACTTTGACTAATAATGTGTTTCTGATATGGTTATTCCACAAAAAAGTTCTATTATCTTGGTAAAATCCTTAAAATTAAATCTTCTCCCTCTCCCTCATTAAAAAATCCTAATCTATGATTATGCAAATATGTGTCATTTCAGAAGTTTAACAATTTCACAGAGGATGTCTCCTCCTTCACAGTAAAGTCCATTCTCAGTGTTTGTGCACTGGAGGCCTCAAGTTTCCACATCACATTTGTGTATGCTGAATATTGGACCAGGATTGGCTTCCAAACTATTTGTGATGTCACAAATCATGCTCATAGGCCCCGCCTCTTCAAGTCAGATTTTCAATGAGCACAGAGAAAATTTGCACTTTCAGCAATGAATGTGAAAACAGCCTTATAGTGTCAGACTCTGCACATACATCATTCGACACAGTGAACATTCAAGTGGAGTAACAAGAAGAAAAACACATTTGAAGTGGAGGGGGACTTTAATGGTCGACTAAGAGGAAACACGCTGCAGCTTAAGAAAACACAAGCAAATTAAGAAAACGTCTTCATTTTAAGACATTTAGGAAACACACTGCAAATACACAAAACACATTACTGAGCGCTGCAAATACAGAAAGAGACAATTAAAGTACTGACCGCAGCTTGGACATGTTGTTGTTATTACTGTTTGTGATTCATTATTGAAGTTATTAAAATCGGGTGGGTCCACAATATAAACACAAACAATAATACAGACCTTACTATAATAACAGACTTTTCTAGCAAGTGCTACAACTAACCCCACCCATGAGGTAAGTTGTAACACTTCACTTCCACCACTTGTGGAATTGTACAAGAATGGTCTGTCGTATAACTGTTCATTTGTAGCAGAGATATACATGTTGCTTGTATAAAAACATGATCAACGTAACTCAAAAATAACTTTAAAATGTATTTAGCCAAAACCAAAATGTGTCCCACTCTCCCCTATTGACTGTAGGTACAAAAAAAGATCATAAATAAATAGTAAAAAAGAAAAAAAGTGGTTAATTTCATGAATATCTTAAGGATTATAGCTTTAAACTCTTTTTAAAAAACCCTTCCACCCATGGGAAGGCACTTTAGTTGCCTTGGATTTCTCTTTAAAAGTGCAATGTGTAAGATGTTGAGTCTAATTTCCAGGTCGTCAAACACTGTTGGTGGGTATTTGACGACAGAATGAGATTTAACAAACAGCTACCTACAAATTGCACCTTTAAATCTATTAAAAATATATCTTTTTACACAGAATATCCAATCAGATTTGCCTTTACTAAAAAATGCAACATTATCAGAAAGTTTGCATAAAATGATAAAATATTTATTTTCAAACAGTGCCCAATTTCAACTCTCTCTCTTTGTTTTCCAGTATTTTGACCTTGTTTTACCCATTTTGATGCCTCTAATTGTTGTCTCTTATCCAGACAGGATAACTGAGGTGAAGACAAACATCTACGTTACCAGCTTTGGACCAGTCTCAGACACAGACATGGTGAGAGGAGATATTGGACATGTATTTAGGGTGTTTAATTATTCACCAACATCTTCACACTGGAGATCCACACCACTCCAGAAGATGACGGCCTTGTACTCCCTGTTCATACCAACTCTAAGGACAGAAAGATGCTTCTTTTGCTTTATTTTTAGTTTCATTGCGGCTTTCCCTCCTTTCATAATTGCATCATCATCTCTCTCTCTCTCCCCACACACAGCACAATTGTGAAGTGGGACGAGTTTTCCACACGACAGCACGATGTCTATTCATCTGACAACTTTCATCTTATAAATTATTTAAAATGTCCTCTTGTTATTCAAGTCACGCCTTTGTTTATCCTGGGCTCTCCTGTTTATCATTCTGAAGCTTGCGCCCACCTTCACATCATATCATCAACATCCCTTCTATTTTTGAAGACCCATTTTCCAAGTGATTGAACTATCGATGTAACAGTTATTATGTTGGGGTTCAATGCAGTGGCCTCTGAAAGATATGTAAACTAGGAGGCCCTCAGCTTCACATAGACCACTTATGTGGAACAGACAATGAACATGGAATAATAAATCGTTAAAAACAACAACAAAAAAGATCTCATGATGGAAATCCCGATCCAGATCACCACTAACATCTGATCTGTCCACTAAATTTCAGCCAAAGTATTCCTGATTTAAAAATATCTTGCTAGCAAACAGATGCACAGACAGACAAACAGCTGGCAGGGCTGAAAACATCATCTGCTTCACTTTCACTGGCAGAGGTCATCACTGTGTGCTTATGGCTAAAGCCATTAGAGTACATAACCAAAGAAGTAAGCTACTAATATGAAGAATGTAAAAATGCCTGGGGTACAATCATCTCACTGTATATTCAAGTGCGAAAAATTACAGTATTACTATGTATTCATGAATAAAATTAGCATTATGGTATTGCAAACGAGAGCTCGTGGCTGAAAATATATGATTTATTTCAGGTTCTCGTCTTGCACAGCCTGGTATATTCTCCTCTGACCTGACTGATTTATTCAGACGCTGTGGCTAATTGCTGAGGTGGTCGTTTTATGTGATTTACAAGAGGTATGCTGACACCTGAAGCTGGGGAATGAAGTAAAAATAATTAGTAGAAGGACAGAAAGAAAAGAAAAAAAGCCTACAGTATTTAGCTTCAAAACAAGTTCAAAGGTATCTTTAAAATTAGAGCCAAAAAAGCTTTATTGTCTTTGGACGCAGTTTTATATGTTGGAACTCTGATTCCAAAAAAGTGGGGACGCTGTGTAGAACGTAAATAAAAACAAAATGCAATCATTTTCAAACTCTGTTTACCGACAAGGCTTTAAAGAAGTGTTCCAGAGCCCGTAGTAATATCCTTCATACAATAATAAAGTGGTGAACCTCTCCCCATCCTTGCTTGTGAAAGACTGAGCATTTTGAGGATGCCCCTTTCATACTCAATCATGATACTATCACCTGTTACCAATTAACCTCTTTACTTGTGGAATGTTCCAATTAGGTGTTTTCGAGCATTCCACAACTTTCCTAATCTTTTGCCCCTGTCCCAAATTGTTTGAAATGTGTTGCAGTTGTATGTTTAAACCTGGGCCCTATATTTACATATTTTGGCGTGTCAACGATTCACATTTACTGAAAGTACATGTGGTAATGGTCCAGTAGATTGCCTTAGCTGGCTGCCGCGAAACAGCTGCAATGGCTGCAAACATAAGCCTTTGGGGTAACTCTGGCCGACAATGTTACGTCCACTATAAGTGTTTGTTTTTTCTATCAGGCTGAGATTGTTAATCTGAGTGTCTGACAACATTATGGAAAAGATTCCCACAGAGATAGTCCTCTCGCAAGAGGTGAGTTGTCGCAGAAAGATGGTGGTGAAAACATGAGTCAGAGTTGGAGAGAGGAACTGCCTGCAAGAATTAATTTCCAATGTCATGGTTTAAGAGGTTTAGCTGATTTCGACGATCTAAATGAGGCAACGACCGCAAAAACTCACCTCTCGCGAGATTTCAGTGTGAGACTTTCCCTTGAGCAAGACTTGTGTTTCTGCTTAAACAAAAGAGATTTTACTGTAAAACAAAAAAGTTTTATATCTGTAGGAATCTTTTCCCTAATGTTGTCAGACATAAACAATCTCAGCCTGTAACTTTGACGATCGCAGTTGCCCCAAAGGATTACCTTGCAGCCATTGCTGCATCGCATCGCAGCTGCCAGCTGAGTATGAATCATTTGCACATGGAATATGTAAACACTGGGCCCAGGTTTAAAAATACCAGGAATTCCTCTTTAAGAACAGGTCACAAATATATAGTATCATTTTTAAAAGCCAAATTAGATTCATAAAACAGCTGGGCACTGGAGTTCTCAGCAAGCACTGGCCTACTCAAACAGGAGGAAATAAAGCATTTGTTTTCACGGATCAACACATTTGGTTCTTGTGTGAGTGTTTAAGACAGGAGGATATATTTTATGTAGGATTGGATCAAAATAAACAACAGTGCAGGTGTTCACCAGTGCAACATTGTGGCTAATTAATGTGTTTTTTAACCATTTCTGGACAAAATTAGGAGACAATGGCACAATGTAATATGCAATAATAGACTTTAGCTACGCAGACAATACTTGTAAGAAGGATGCATTTATTTATTTATTAGAAAATATCACAGATTGATCATTTAAACAAACCCTTTGCTTAGCCAGAATTTGTCAATCTGTTTTAAACCTCCATCGCAGTTTACAGACCATCTCCATGCTTCAACTTTGACCTTTGACCTGTATTTACGTGTGTGATCAGGGATTATTACTGACATTTTAGATGCATCCATTTTCACTTGTTAAAATGCTTGTTAACATTTGCGTGATCATCAGACTGCTCATACTTACTGCCATCATAACCTATCATAACCTAAATCGACCAGAACGACTAAAATAAGAGCCAAACCCAAAGCTGCTGCACCCTCGAAGAAAGCCATTGGCTCTGGTTTCAGGGAACAGTTTCAGTGTCTCAAGATCTAAATGTCAGAGGCCTTTCTACTGTGACAAGAAAAAAAAAATCAGGAGGAATTTATCTCTCACTCTCACTTGCTGTGCGTGATACACACACTCTCACACATACACACAGTGCAGCGCTTTCTGCCCTAAATCCTTCCTTGCGTGTGGTTTCTTTTGACAACAGAGGATTGTAGGTCAAGGGGTTGTGTTGGCCTCGGAGCCAGTTTAGGAGCACACCGGCTCAGAGCATTGAGTGGAACATGGAGAGCTCCGGCCTCACCTCGATGGAGCTTTGACAAAGAGAGAAAGTCATACAGTGCGCAGGTTTTGAAGTGGCAGGTGAAGTCAGTTGTGAAGAACTGCAGCTTAAAACGGCGCAGTTGAACGTTTTATTTGACTTTTTTTTTTTCAGCACAAATGGGACTCATTTCCATTAAGTGGAAAGTTGAAACATAAGATAGAGTGTTTAATTAATTATCCCCTCTGCCCGCAGGAGTACACCATAGACGTTTTCTTCCGCCAAAGCTGGAAGGATGAGAGGTTGAAATTTCACGGACCAATGAATATTCTGCCCCTCAACAACCTGATGGCAAGTAAAATCTGGACTCCGGACACCTTCTTCCACAATGGGAAAAAGTCTGTGGCTCACAACATGACCATGCCTAATAAGCTGTTGAGGATCAAAGATGATGGGACACTGCTGTACACCATGAGGTAATTCATGTCCAAGAAGCATGTCTGTGTTTGTGTTTAATGTGCTGAGATGGATTCGAAGGAATAGTTTGACATTTTAAGTCATTTGCTTATTTGCTTTCATGCCAAGAGTTAGACGAGAATATTGACACCACCCTTGTGTCATTACACTAAATATGAAGCTGAAGCCAGCAGCCTGTAAACTTCATAATCTGGCACATGACTGTCTGTAAAACCACAACTTGTCATTTTTACACTTTGGTTTGTGTACGCATCAAACAAACAACAAACAGCATCTTGATTAGTCAATGTTAGAAATGTTGGTAGGTTGATTTTGTTACCTTTGGACAGAGCCAGGGAAGCTGTTTTTATTTTTTTTTACGTATTTATTTATTTTGCTTAGCTAAGCCTACAAGCTGCTGGCTGTAGCTTCATATTTAACGTACAACCACGAGGGTGGTGTCATTTCTACTTCTGTGCAGGTTCCCCTGTATCTTACATTTCAAAATGTCGAACTATTCCTTTAAGAGGAACGGCTCGGACAGAACTCTTCCTAAAGCATGTGATAGCCGCACGTCCAGTAGCAACACAGAATCCCATTTGTTCAAATATATTCTTCACGCAACTCAGCGTCCTTTTGTCAACACACATTTCAAGAGAATAAAATCAATTTGAATGACATGATCACTATCGCAAGTTATTTCGGTTGAACAGTGTTTTCTAATGGTACAGTTGCATACAATGCAGTTTCTTATCTCACCATAGACACACAGTAATCTTGTGATTTCTGCTGCTCTCTGCAGTACCTTGTTTACTTTGCTCTGCTGATGACAGTTAAGATGAATTATTTTTGTTTCAAGGCATTACAGATGGGAAGAGTCTTGAATAGTGCATGAGGCTTGTGAGTTCTTTTTTTTTTCCTCTTTAAGTTTTTTTATTTTTTTTTATTTTCTTGAGAGCGTGCCTAATCTGTGCTGTTTGCTTTTCATGCGTTTGCAAAGTCTCCTTAATTTTCTGTGGATTGGATGCAGGTTAACTGTGCATGCAGAGTGCCCAATGCATCTGGAGGATTTCCCCATGGACTTTCATTCCTGTCCACTAAAATTTGGCAGCTGTGAGTAACTCTGATGATGATAGCGCCTTAGGCATCTTTAACTAAAATGCTATTTCCTTTTTTTTTTTGTTTTCTTTTTTTTCTCCTCACTCGTTCTTAGGCGAGTGAGCAGCATAAGAACCGAGTGAAGCTGGAATGCATGGCTCACTTTTCTGACAGTAGCTCTAGAAGTTTTAACAAGATGTGTAGCAATTAAACAGACACATAACTGACAGATAAAGGACTGAGTGGAAATGTCAGCGGGAAATGTGGGGGAAAGAACTCTAAACTCATCCAAATATTTGATTTTGTGAATTTAAATCTATTTTAATCAGTATTTTATTGCCATGGCTTCTTTACATTTGGATGAAGATTTTATTTTTCTCTTTTGTTGCTTTAAGCTGCTTTTAATGTATTGGTTTAAAAACAAGGGATTGATAATAATCAGAGCATCAGTATATGATTGGTCATGTCTGAAATGCCTTGACTTCTCACAGAAATTAAATGTACCATTTACTTTCACTGCATTTATGTGGTGACCTACAGTATAACACATTAATCTTATTTATTATGCTCTGGCAATAATACAATGATCTGAAGCATAATATGATTGGCAGATTATTTCAATAATTGTATATTGAGGAAAACAAATCAGTTTCTCTGTTTCATCAGGCATTCTTAGGTTAGCAGACAAGCTTTCAAATTTCATTTTCAGCGTATGCTGTGACTGATTGAAAAGGGCAAATGTCACTGTGCATCAGTTGCTTGTTGCCGATTTTATGAATTCCATTTTCAACCACTGAGAGATGTTTTCCTCTCAACGGTATCCTTTTCTCCAGAAACCCAGCATCAAACACAATGTAGTGGGGGCTTTTCATTTGGGTCACTGAAATAATTTGTCGAAAAATCATCAATAGCTGCGGCTGCCCCAGATTCATCCTCTGTGGGTTTATCCTCTTCTCTTTCTTTAGATGCCTACACAATCTCAGAAGTGACTTACGCCTGGACTCGAAATGCCTCCGACTCTGTGGTGGTGGAAGGAGAAAGCTCCCGTCTGAACCAGTACGACCTCCTCGGACAAACGGTCGGACAAGAAACCATCAAATCAAGTACAGGTGAGCTTTTGTGAGAATCTAGTTGAAATCTAGAGTGAGGTAAATCCATCTTCTCCGCCTTCTAAGAAAAAGGAAAGAAACACTAGATTTTGGATTTTCAAATACTTAACAAACTGTGAAGTCATAGTGCTAGGTTTTGCTAGATAGTCCCCAGCTGGCATGCAGCAAAACATGCATATTTAAAAGCTGTTTCAAATTCACACTTCAGCAAAAAACAAACACAACATTAACCTGAAAACTAGCTGTGACCTGCTTAATTTCATGGAATCAGGAACCTACATATCTTTATTATCTCAGTTCCAAAGTGTTTCAGTGTGAAAATCAAATTGTGGAGATATTGTGCTTGTTTGGGTGGATGTGAACTTGTCCACCTCCTACACGTTGCAGGAGGCGGCCGTAGGTTGCAATGAAAAACGCTAAGGTTTGTCTTTTTGTTACTCACTTTATTTGGCTTGAAAGATCCAGAGAAACACTTGTTCTGGCTTCGTCTGCATGACAAAGATTCGACAGAACAGGGATTTGGCAGTCATGCACTTTGTTCTGTATTTTGTTAATCTGCATTTAGCATGGCCTGGAGACCCAAAAGCAGCGTGACAGGTGAGCTGCTGCTGAGACAAGCCTTTTCACTTTGTAACCCACCTTTTGGAGAACGAAGATGGGCAAACATTCAAATTCAGCGCAGTTCCTTTGGATGGATTTTAAATGGATGTCAAAAACAGATGCTGGTGCAGAAGTAGACATAAGGGAGCGCATCTGTCTGGTGTAGCTGTCAGAGACACTGACAGAGGAGCTCCAGGAGAAAAGAATAGCTGCTGTGTTCTTCAGTGATTTAAGTGTCTTATGTTGGTGCCCAAAGACTGTCACTCAAAAGTGCTGCGATGCATGAAATGACAAAGAAAATCTATGTTCTGGACCCAGAAAGGGAATAACTTGGTGTGCACTGAAAATGAGGCGTTTCACTCAAATGAACCTGCAGGAGACATGAGCAAGTAAATCCAACAGTGACAGGCTCATTAGTGGAGAGGATAATTAACTGTTGACCCGAGTTTTAAAAGATGGGCTTGAAAAGCCAAGATTTCAAACATGTATATGGAAAAGTGTTTTTAGGGCTGATCTCTCTGAACTACAGTTGGCGCAGCAGACCTGTCAAGCTTTGAATTTTTACAACATGCTGTAGTGGTGATACATGACATTGAAATAGTTTGTCTTTCCACAAATTCAAGAGCAACCAAAAGTGTAAAGAACCTGATCTCAGACTCTGATCTCGTATTTTTCCCCATCATAATTAGAATATTGCAACTAACACTGCAAAAACAGGAATAATGATGTTTCTTTATTCTCATATCTTCTACATGGATCATCACGGATGCTGACTTATTCGCTGGGACGTGTAGCTCCAGCCTCAGTCTTTTAGCTCTATATCATGTACAGTATGTAGCCATCAACACCACATTTAAGACAAACTGGAGACTTTGACAAGTCAGCCAGAGACCACGTGTTTTTAACCGACTCATGGAGCTAATGTCAGCTTAATTATCAATCTTGCTACAACAGATTTTTTAAAAAAAAAGCTGTGCATGTTCCACGGTGGCTAAGGCGAAGGGCTTTGCTTCCTCTTTTAAGATGTTTTTTTTTTTTTTTAATTTTAGGTAAATTTTTAATGCACTGAGAAATGTGTCAGTAACCGGATCCACAGTCATGTTGTTCTGAAGCCTTGCTGAGCTCTGTCAGAGGGTTGTACAGAAATAGAAAGATGCGGTATCCAAGACAATCAGTTGTCACGTTTAATTTATTTATATAACACTTTCGACAAGCACATTGTTCACGAAGTGAATACAGCAAACAAAAAGAGCACAAATACATAAAAAAAATAGGCTGTAGTGTAAAAGAAAGAGATAATGAGGCCTAAAAATAGAACCAACACATTTCATGCAAACAACACAGAGGCCAGGAAATGGGGCCAGAACTTGAGTGTGCATGCACGATGTATGTGTTTCTGTGTGTGTGAAGAGAGGGTGAGGAAGGAGAAATAACTTGAACGATGACATTTATATTGTGGTAAATAAATGGATCTTGTTTTAAATATTGGGACTCTGTGAGGCTAACTGGTGTCTTTTTAGGGATAAAGGTTGGCAGCTGTTTTCCTTCATATGCTGGGAGTGACAGGGAATCTGACACCCGTTGACTGGAGATTATTTGATGGCAGTAAGCAAATCACTGATGACAGCTACGTAATGCATTGTAAGTTAGATCTGAGAATCAATATAAGAATTAATAAGAGCTAAGAATAAATAATGAGAGAGAATAAGGCCGCAGGGTGATGTGTGTTGGTATTTGACTGGATCCTTTGAGGTGCCTCCACAGCCTTTTGAAATAAGATGCTGAAGCTGCTTATAGGAGAACAAATCTGTCATCTACCTTGTGCTGTTTACCATTTATTTCCCGTGTTTTAAGTTTAATTCCGTCTGGAACTATCATGTCACGTAGCAAATAAAAATGGAAATACAAACTGACTCGGTATTATGGTTCCCTGCTGTGGCAATGCATTGTAGCAGAATGAAATACTCGCACAGTAATAAATAACATGCAGGGACCATTGCAAATAATCCCTCCATTGGTAATTAACTTAGAAATAAACGCCCTCCAGGGTGCACACAAACAGAGCAGAACCAAAGCAGGTGGAGTGGAGCAGCAGTAACAGCAGCAAGCACACGTCAGCATACAAAGTGAATGTGAACGTGGATGTGTTTAAATAGGCCGGCAGATCAGTGCACTGAGATGGGATTGCTGTGGTTGTTGTGGTTGGTTAACTGTCAGTTGACACAGCAGAGGGTAAGCACTGTTATGTCATACGATCTATAATAATAATAAGAATAATAAGAATAATGTGAGTGTAAAGGTAAAGAATAACTGAACCCGAAGGATTTCAAAATACACCTGACAGATGAGCCCATTTCAACGGACACACAGTTTATCACACGGCATGTTGCCATGGTAACAATGCATGTTGCCAAGGTAATATGAGCATAAACTAATCATAAAGAACTTTTATAGCACTTCTTAAAAAGAAAATATGAGAATCGTGGGGATTCACAAGAGAAAGTGCTTCCAAGATGATTAAAGGAATGGGAGAGAAGAAAAACGTTTTCTTTATGTCAATTTTTTTTATTTTTTTTTATTTTGCTTTACCTCTTCAGACCTCTAACAGTTATTCAAATAACACATTCTGAGTGGATTTGAGGGGGAAATCACTCTTTGGACAGAACTGCTCATATGCAACCTGTAAGAAGGTGGTCACTAGACACTGCTTCATTTTAGGGGGTTGTAATTCCAAAAAGATTGGAAGCCACTAATGTAAAGAGTTATCTATCGAACCCTGCAGGCTCCTCATACAAATCTGTGTTATTCTGTAGAGTTAGACAGAGTCCTGTTTGTCGTGGCCATAGCAAAGAGCAAAGTCTTGATTAGCCTCAAACCAGTCAGATAAATCTTTTCAAAAACTGATTGGGAGCCAGGCTATGGATGCCTGGGTAATCATATCCCCCCAAAATAGCAATATTAACGGTAAAACTCCTTGCTGCAGCATCCTGAAACAATGTCATAATTTTTTCAAGTAATGAAGAAAAGGTGTCGCTGTAGATGAGAAATAAAGCATGTACACTTCTCTGTTTCACTGAGTGACAGCGCTGGTCTAATTTTAGCAGTACTACTTAGAATGAAAACATGATGGAAGAGGCCTTTGAAATACAGCTCTTGCCGACAGTGATCATAAAAATGGTGAGAAATGTGAAGGTGTGCTTTAATTAGTGGGAGGCATTTTCTCCAAATTGCGTATGCATAACATACAGAAAAGCATCTTTTAAATCTTTTTAGATTGAATTGTTTATTGTTTGCTTTGGTTAATGGTCGGAACTAATGCAAAGAATATACAATTTGTAAATAAACAGGCTCCAACGTGCAAAACCACCGGTATGAAGGTTTAAGAAAAGTGTCACAGATTAGGAGAATGTAAAGAATGAGTCACATTTTTGATGATCGTGAAATGGTTGGAGAAGTTTGTTCCTGGTGGAGAATATTGACCTTGGGGTGATCGCCTCCAGACTTGAACTGTAAAGTTGAGGCAGGAGTAGGTGGTTTACACCCTGGAGTTAGATGTATGATCTGACGTATGATTGCTTGAACAGCGAGTCCTCTTTTTTCTCACAAGCTGCTCCCATTTTTATTCTTGGAACTTTTTTATGCTGGAGTTTTTAGGTTTTTCGTGATATTTTGGATGAAAGCATCAAAATCGATCTGAAATCATCTCTGAAGTCACATGCAGGCAGCATAAACAGGCTACAGTTTTGTGTTACAGTTTCAGATTGTATGCAGAAAATGCACCTATACCACAGAAAAACAGACTTAATAACTGCGTCCCTGTGCCAAAAGCTCCAACGCTATATACTCCCTATAGGTATCAATTACCAGTATGGAGTATTTCCCCAGTGACTACATTCCACTGTCAAGGGAATCCCTGCCTCAGTTTCATTGAGAAAGAATATCCTTTCATGCATTAAATGCTCCTATCTAGGTTAAGTGGTGTATGATGCCTCGGTAGAAGGAAGAATGCCTGCCAGTGACTGTTTGTCTTGTTTAACTAGTCACTCCACATTATCTGATTGGCTGACTTTAAATTAATCATTCATTGCTAGTGTGTCAGTGTTTGGTGTAGCGTACTTGCAAACTAGGTCATTTGGCACGAATGAATGTGCTCTCAGGCTTCACAGGAGCGGACATCTTGCATAAGCTTCTGAACATACCAACACACTGTTACAGAAATCCCACTATTCAGCCATACATTCATTTGTCTCAGTCATGTTCGACTTGTTACTAAAAAGCACTTACAAACACTGTACCAGTTTCAATGAATCTCACTTATGCTTAAAGTGTAAGAGGATACATTATGCATAAAATCCCATGACACACAGCAATATATATA
>JBBPCS010000204.1:716182-726385 GCA_037974645.1 Hollardia meadi | reverse complement strand
TATAATCATGGAATCGTGTTTCTGGCCACTCAGTGAATGTAGGCCTAAGTCCAGTATTCACTCTCCTTGTAGCTCTGATTTTGCTTGACACCAACTCATGTTAAAAATTTTTGGCTCATTAGCTTCTAAACGCTCCATTATGTTCATGACATGACATGTGCGCCTGTAGATTGACGTGAATCAGATAATAGCCTTAATGACGGTGTAACTACAGGTTTTACAGTGAAAATTGATGGCCCTACCATAAAGCACCTGCTTTTAGTTTGAGAGTTTTAAGAGTTTGGTTGAACAGTATGTCCACCTGAAAGACCGCCAGGAGCGCAGGGTATTTCAAAGTTGAAAATTCACATAAATTGAGCTGACCTACCTTCAAATAATGAACATGTTAACAGCATAAAGTAATGTGGAGCTAAAACAGCTATCCAAAGAATCAGCACGCAATGTAATTAGTGCAACATCTCTTTGGACAGACTACCGAAACAGCAAAATAAAGTATCTTAATGACTAAACATGTGACAGATACAAAACTAAATGACCTGGTGATGACCTTGATGCAGCTTTAATTGTCTGTAAAAGGTGCACTCCACCAACTCCTCAAACATTAAGGGCCCATTTCCTAGAGAAAATCATTGCATAGCATCTTTTGTCAGACTCCATCTTTTTCTGTCTACCCTGAGCTTTAGCATAGAGAAAATCATAACAGAGACAGAGTAGCCCATTTGTGAGAGCAGATCAGCTGGACACTGAATGTTGCTGGTGAATGTTGTGCTCAGTTGAAAGCTTGTTGTTCCGTGTAGTCAACCCTCTGTTAACATAGTGCTAACCACAAAGCTAATGTCAATCACATGTTCAGCATTTTGTTTTTCTCTCAAAGCACTAGCGCTTCATCCCAGCGCACCCCAGCACCCGGTCACACTTTACTGCCAGTAAACAACGCTATGTGGACATGTGCACTGAGATCAGTTTGCTTATCATGAGGAGTACCACTCAACCTGTCAACAGCTGTACTTTAATGTCTTCTGTTGATCTGGAGGAGCTTTTTAATTTCTCAGAAAATGATGTCATCAAGGTAATCTCGGCATGGCTTTGGAGACATTTTTAACAGAAAGTTACTAACTGGGGGTGTGGAGTTTGAAAACGTATATCTTTACCCTCCAGGGAGGATCTAACACGAGACAATATGGAGTTGCATCATACTGTATATGGGAGTTGTAGGATCCAGTTTAGTTCGAGCTGTGAGCTGTGGCTCAGGATGTGGCGTGGGTTGTCCACTGATCACAGGGTTGTTGTCCTCTGCCTCCTCCTGTCCACATGTCCAAGTGTCCTTGGCCAAGATCTGATGTTTAGGCCTGCATAGCTCGCTGTCATCTGTGTGTGCGTGAATGGGTGAATGATCGGCAAAAACCCTTCCCATTTAGTTTACTTAGTCTTTATGAAAAAAAAAGCCTTTTAAAACAACTTGCGTGAGGATCTGTGCCCTCTGTCAGACAGTTCACACTTGACAGTGTGTCCTGTATGAGTGACGTGTCAGCAGGAGGAAACATGACATGCCTCCCCTTTCTGTGAAGTGATCACAGGCTTCTCTAAAGAAAATTCAGCCACATCCAGTGGATTCCATGCTGGTACGTCCTCCTCCCCTTTCCACAACACAGGCATCAGGGCTGGCATGCAAATTAAATTACAGAAGATATAGAGGTCTATAGGGTACTAAGAATGCACTCACTCTAAATACCAGTGCCTGAGTGGAGTGGAGAATCAGTCCTCACATAACTGCTAGCAATGCAGGCAATACATCTACAGTGCTATAAAAAAAAGAGGGAATAAAAAAATCTTTTGGGATTAGTCCTTGGAATTGACATCCCCTCCCCCCTTCCTGCTGCTGAAAAGGACTTTCCTCTTGCCAAGTGGCAGTGTGTATCAAGGCCTTCGTTTCAGAATCGCAGCAAATGAGCTATGTTTCTCTATTCTGTTGCCATGGGTAACACATCTTTTTTCTTCTCATGTCTAATCTTGGCTTCTTTTTAAGATATCTTCCATTTGGAAAGCCTGCCTGCTACTGCAGCATTGGCACTGTTTCACGGCCTTGTCAGCTATTAGGGCTCTGCTGGGTGGCTCGGAAACCAGGCTGCCTTCTTTTCCTTGTATCGATGCCTTATTTGATAAAATATGTCTGTCAACTGGCTGTATTTGACTGCTTTGACATCTTTAAATTACATGAGTGTGAAGCACAAAGGGAGGTGTGGGGTTATATTTATTGTATTTTATTGTTTATTTTTGCAGTGACAACACACAATTAAAAGTAACTGTTCCAGCTAGTGAGCAAGCATCTAATTTGCATCTGTTGTCCCTGGCAGAGAACAGCAAATACACTATATAAAACAGCACAATACATAAAAGTCTAAAGAATAAATAATCAGTATGATAGATACAATAAATACAAGGCAATCAATCTATGGTGGTGACACTTTTGTGCTTATTTTAGCCAAAACTTGAGGCTGGTTTTAAACACTGTTTGCCTTTCTGAACTGCAGCACCCAGTCACCCCCAGTAGTCCTACTGCAACTGCTGGGATAGGCCAGGCATTATCTAAAAGGAGGCGGTGCAAGATCATAAACAAGATTAAAAATCAGGAATTTCTTTGTTCAATTTGACAGGTAGAGAGAAATGATCTCTGATCGTTTTGATCCTTAAAATATTACAGTCGGAGTGGACAAAAGCTTCAGTTTCCAACACTTTACTAATTCATTCAACTATCATGGACCTCACTAACAGTTTCTTTATTCTAACCTGAGGAGAGAATGGCCTTTGCTTTCTTATTTATTGTGATTGATATACTTTTTTTTTTTAATTACTCGAAACATAAATCATGTGCACATTGTGCCACAGAAAATCCAGACAAATCCAGTGTTTTCAGGCTAATTTAACAACAGTAATGTCATTAGAGATTTGCAACACCAACAGCTGTGAACAAACTGTTTTACTTTCCTAAAAGTCTCATCAGCTCCCTTTGATGTCTATGTGAAGATTACAAGCATAGAGAACACATCACAGTCACCTTATACCTACATATGTTTACTGAGGGTGGCCTGTTATATTTACAAAGCAAGAATTACTGTACATATGAGTGCATTAATTAGATGCATTAGGTAACTAAAAGTGCTCAAATGTCAAATTATAAATGGTAGTAGCAGTAGCTGCTGCAGTGATGCTTAAAAGTGACCCCAGCTCTCGTCTCCACAGGTGAATACACAGTGATGACAGCTCATTTCCACCTGAAGAGGAAAATCGGCTACTTTGTCATCCAGACGTACCTCCCGTGCATCATGACAGTCATTCTTTCCCAAGTGTCTTTCTGGTTGAACAGAGAATCAGTGCCAGCTAGGACTGTGTTCGGTGAGTGTGTTTGTCTTTGTGAATGGCCGCCCTCTTCCACTTGTTCTTCGTCTTTCATACAAAGATTTATGTCAAATAGACAATAAACCAAATCAAATTTAGGTTTATAAATGTTGCATCTCACACACACATGATGGAGTGAGGAATTCATTCTAGTTTTTTGTTTTTTTTTAAATGGCCTCATAGCGAAGAACTGAATGTTGATGACGAGAACAGGAGTGAAGAGGAAAGAGGACACATTTTTCTGATCCTTCAGTGTTTGTTTGTTTTTTAATCCAGTTGGACAAGCTACTATTGGACTTCCAAGTGGAACTAAATAACAGTGACCTAAGACTGGTTGGCTCTAAGAGAAGAAAAAAACAAAAAACAGGTGCATGAGTCAAGAATAAACTGTGTCCTTTGGCCAAACCTACTGAACCTGCTGAGCATTACTGAAGGTCAGTGGTTATTTGGCTAAAGAAGGCTAACAGTAACCTTAAAGATGCAACGAACAATAATGACTAACACTTATTCTGAAAAAAAGATTTTAAAGAAAGAAGACTCTTTTTTCTCAAAGATTATATTCTTTAAGAAGAATAGAGTGGAAGTGAAATCAGTGATAAAAGTGCACAGTAATGTCCGCTATGGGTCTCTCCATCAAAACAATGAAAACAAAAGTGTAGTTTGATGATTTAGTGAAGTAGCGTGGGATCATGGGAGTTGTTGTCTTCATTGTTGCTGATGAGAATCTATCTGATGTGAACCAGGCAGAAATGTTCACAGACGAGGTGATGTTTTAAAGATTTATTTACGTTTCCTTTACTCATGTTCCTCGACTTCCTTCCTCACTCTCTGACTCTCTCCTGGAAGTGACAGCGACAAGCGGCCAAATGAAACACACTGTTACCTTGAATAAGATAATCATTTGGGATAATGTAAGTAGGTCTAAACAACTCATCAGTAACAGAGACATTTTAATGAGGAAATGTTACATATTTTCTTATTAAGTGATCCATTATTTTCACTAGGCCTACATTTCGCAACACTTGGTCCTCCTGCTTCCTTACATTATGTGTATACTGTATATGTGTAGAACACAACCCTTTCCTAATGAACTGACACATTTCAAACAAATGTTTTCTTTGTGTGTATTTCCAGGTGTAACTACTGTCCTCACTATGACAACACTGAGTATAAGTGCGAGGAACTCCCTTCCCAAGGTAGCCTACGCCACTGCCATGGACTGGTTCATTGCTGTCTGCTACGCTTTTGTCTTCTCCGCCTTGATCGAGTTCGCCACTGTCAATTACTTCACAAAGCGCGGCTGGGCTTGGGACGGAAAGAGTGTTGTGACCGACAAGGTAATGGGGAGAAAAACGTCTTTTTGACAGGCATCATTTTCAAAGAGAACTCATTAGCATTTTACCTGTGTAAGGAACGCAATCCTCACAGCACTAGAAATATTTGTAAGTAACAGGTACGCCTAAATGACAATTTCTGGCCAAAACATCAATGAAGAGTAGAAATGCTACGGTTTGTTCATCCCATCATTCATGGTGATAGATAGAAATAAGCTAACAGGACTATAGTATTTCTAACTGGACACCTGAGGTTTTCTCCAATAAACTCCACTCTGCCTTGCACATGTGATCCCAACACAGTAGCCTGCAAGTTTGAAAGAACAGCACCACTATTGCAGCATTACTATCACAACATGCCATCAATGCACTCTTCTCTTTTAGCTATGATGCACCCTGGAGCAAAGCATTTAACCCGTAAAATGCTGACATGACAGACATGGAAGCAAAATGTTGTAACCGAGCAGAAAGCTATAAACCCTGTGTAAATCATGTATAAAATATTCAAGCAGGTCCAGACGGATTTATTTATATAGTGCAAAAACATGGGGGCTTGGATCAAAGAACGAGTAATTCAAGTTTCATGAAAGAAATCGTTGTACTATAATATTATTGCCATAACGTGATTTTTCTACAACTCTTCAGGGAGGTTTCACATTGCCACCATGAGGCTGGAGATGTGTCAAACGCTTCTATTCTAATTATCTGAGCTCGTTGTTTAATCAAATGTTATGACACACTGCAACTGTGGAATCCCGAATCCTACGGTGTGTCTCCCCTCCAAGAGAACTGTTATATTTGACCTAAATCAGTATGTTGACCTACTATAGTCCCTCCTCCTTCTACTGTAGGTGTATGAGTACCAGTCAACTTTTGCTATGAGTTTCAAATATTCTTTTAAGTGTTAGAAAGCTGAAAAAATGCAAACTGTCAAACTGTGAAAAGTTAAGTTAGACATATTTGGCCCTTTCAGGCCTTCATTCTGACATCATGTGGTGATCAATTACCATAACTTTTCCATGGCTTCCTTCATTTACGTTTTCAACTCAAAGACCAACAGATACTTGAGGCAGAGCAGTGCTGCTCTCCTGCCAGGTGGACAGTGTACGCATAGTGTAAATCGTATCCTATTGTGCACTGGAATCTTGATCTTTTTTAGGTTCTAAACTCATTAATAGATGGTGGCCACTTTCAGGCCCTGCGTGTCTAAGCTTCTTTTTTTTTTGCATCTAATCCTTGTGGTCTTTCAACAGAAAAAAGAGAGGGCATCTGTGGTGAAGAAGAATAATGCTTACGCTGTAGCAGTGGCCAACTACGCGCCGAACATCACCAAGGACTCCAGCACACTTCCAACCATTGCCAAAGGTGGAGCTTCGGATCTCAACAAGACCAAAGTGGATGGGAAAGTCCAAGAGAGTAAGAAGACATTCAACAGCGTCAGCAAAATTGACAGGATGTCACGGATTTTGTTTCCCGTTCTCTTTGGCAGCTTCAACCTTGTCTACTGGGCGACTTACTTAAACAGAGAACCCGTTATAAAGGATATGGTCCCCTCTAATTAGATGCCACTTTTAATGGGTTCTGGGGACTAAGAGACGAACCAAATACCTCCAGCAACTGTGTACACCTACCTTTGCAGAGTGAAGTCCTGGATTGCAGTGTGATCCTCTATCTCCGCCTGTTTTCTACACCGTCTGCAGCACTTTTGAAAAGCCTGGCTTTTGTAAATGTGTATGTATACTTATATTCATGGTTTCATGGTGACATATTGTGTGATTAGTTCAATTAGAGTGCATATTTCCAGTCAAAGTATATGGTCACTGTACATACGATTCAAATGAAGAGTAAACACATAAACATTTACACATACGTTTTATTTAAGATTACTTCTATGTGTTGAATTTTACCGGTAATGCCCACTCTCTTGATATTACAGTATATATTTTTCTTTTGAGTGAAAGGGACTGATTATATCATGTTGTTTACTTCCTTTGCCATCTATGAGTGGCCTGACTCGTTTTTCTGTTCAAGCCAATGCAAAAACACACTTGTATAATATTGTTACAGTGTAAAAGTTGTTTTATTATCTGTGACTGCAGGTATGGGGCTGAAATCAAACACTGACCTCCAGAGTCATTGAAACACTCCAAGAAAAAAAAAAAATACAGAGACACAGATACAAAATTAGTTTGCTTGTCATGCAATACTGTGTAGTTCCGCCAATTTCGATTTGTAGTGGTAACATTTGGAATAACAGGAAAAATGCTATTTGAAAATTAAATAAGAACACATATTGATAAGGAAAGAAATGAGAAAAGAACTAAAAGTCACAACAGATGCACACAATGTTTCTATACTTACATCAAGTCACTATTGTTTTTATTCATATTGAAAAGCAGATATTCAGTCAAAAAACTGCAATTACCGAATTAGTCTTTGAGCGGTATTTTATATGTATTCTGTCGAGCTTTGTCAGCACTGGCAGACTTAATAACTGAATGCCATCAGTTGCATTTGACTAAACAATAGAAGTCTATGAAGTTCAATAGAAACTTGCAGGCTCAGTTGCTAACTTGCTAAACCAAAAGGTACAGATAATTTATGAGATGACAAATAAGAAGGAACGCATGAAGAAGAACATGTTGCTTCAGGATCACACTCTGCGTTTTTTCATTATTCGTTTAAAAAATATTTTTATTTATTTTAAGGAAGATTAAAATCCAAATAATTTCATATACTAATTACTACTGTGTGGTTTAAACGTGCACATAAACACCAGGTGAAAAAAAGTGTTTATTGGCTCACCTCTGGTGGTAGTGACTCTGGAGGGCATTGTGGATTTGTTGGTATGGTTTAGAGCACTGTGGCAGTACTACAGTAATTAGCATGTCTGCCAAAACAATTTTAAGTGATTACTCATTTCAAATGTTATTTTGAATTTGGCTATTTTGAACACACATTTCATGATCCCACAAGCTATTTTTTGAAATAATTACAGATATTAAAGGGACAGGACACAATATGAACTGCAGTGAATCGTGTGTGGATGGTGATGGTCGCGTTCCTCTACCAGCAAATCTTTGTGTGAAAGGCCTAAAGAGAGAGGATGCAGTCAGGATTTGGGGATTTCATATTTTTGATCATGAAATTGTCATAGATTTGTAGTTTCATCTTAGATTCTTATGCAGGTTGATTGTGGGATAAACTTTGGACTAACTCAAAAGCCATATACTGTCATCACTGAAATCCGATTCCATTCAACCAGTTTTGACACAATCGAGGAGACAAATCATGTTCAGCCCCATATCAGTAGCCATATATGGTACTCTACTGTGTTATTATTTTCATAAAGTGATATTTTGCTTCACATCAATATTTTTAACTTAATTTAACTCAATTAGGTTGTTGAGTTAAGCTTTGCATGAAGCTGAAATCTAGAAATTGACTTTTTACAAATTATGTTGTCGGATATTTTTAATTTTAATTCGAATTTTCTCCAAGATCCTGATAGAATCTTACACACGCCAGATAAAGTGATTGTTCATGAGGTGTATGCTTGATTCAGTGCACAGTTTCTAATAAAACACATATCATCGAGTTTGTGCCATGATTCTGAATTAGGGTCTGACTCTGAGGCTGACACTGATATCAATATTTGAGTTTAAAAAATCTGATAATGTTGAAAACGAACACATAGGCAAAATTAAACAAACTTTTTGCTTACGTATTAGCTGATATACGCTGATATCAATATATCTGTTCATATCAGCCATGTCAAGGTTACTTCCTGCTTCTCCCTACACTAAATTTATAACAGTCCAGTCAGATCATGGCAGCGTGAGTGAGGCAGCTCAGTCATCCTGCAGCAGGAGAGGATGCTGTCAAGCAATGTTTCTGTGCTGACAGATAATATCATTACGAGTGTGTTGGTAAAGCCCACAAACAGCCCTGTGGCAGGCACTGAGCTGTAATGCAAAGCTCGCTGAAGTTTCTTTTTCTGAGCCTGATCTTTGCACCACTGTAGCGCTGCACTGCACAGACCCCAGTGTGAGGTCTCCTCGTCCCTGAGCTCCATCTCCTCAATCCACCACTGACCGCGTTCATCCGCTCAGAGGCTTTTGGCCTGACAGACATCGATACTGATGGATGTGAGGTGTCCAGTAGGATGGCATGGCAGAGCTGCGAACATGCATGAGTGGAAATCCTTATAATTAAGGATCATTTACGAATGTTTTCAAAGTGTCTGAAAAAGGAGACATGGACTGCATTTCTCCACACTGCACTGAAGTTTTAAGGAGGATACTCGACAGTAATTCACTTATTCAGTTTCACCCAGTGTTGGCAGCTCTCTACCATCGCAGCTGATCACAGTCACTGTTTTGATGACACAATACAAGGTTTTTTCAGTAGCTTCATGCTGACTTTCCCATATTAGTCAAAATTGATGTTAAGAAAATAGATTAAATTGATCTCATGTAGCACACTTATTTTCATTGCTAATATGTAATTCCTTTATTTTAGGTAAATATATTTTGACCACTTAAAAAAAAAAAATCTTCCACATAATGTGACCCGGTGACTCCTTATCAATATCAAACATTATTACTACACTGGACATGTAGGACACACATCCTCTTTAATGCTTCTTCTCTTTTAAAGAAATATTCTTTATATTCTTTTATCAGAATATTTTCTAATATTCTGCTAATTTGAAACCAACAGCATTATTCTTTTGCCAAAGTATTGATTTAAATAATTGATTTGATTATTGATCAAAGAACTGATTTATTTGCATAGGGGACATTTCCAGTTTCCTGTCGTGGCCTTTTCATACAGTATTGTGTGCTGTCCACTGCCAAACCCTGGGCATTGAACCTTCCACAGTCATCACACTAACTGTGAAAACTGATTCTTTAGTTATTTATCGAGATACTTACTGTATCTATTTATTTTGTATTGAACCACAAGAATAAATGGAGGTGTGTCGCATGTGTTGTAATAATGCTTGGTATTGATTTGGAGGCGAAGAAGATGGAAGGTATTAAAACCATTGATATTATGTCATTTAAACAAATGAATTTATGGATGGTCCCTAAATCAACCCTCAGCTGTTAAGCATGAGGTCTGGGAGGTACTGCTGCAAACACAGGAGTGAATATCTGTAAAATATACAAATTAAAACTAACGTCACTGCCGTCAATTCTCTTACAGATGTTTACGGTTCACTTCACCTCTTAAATAAAATCTAATCTAATCTGGGATAGTTTCAAGCCACAGTTTTAAATTGGACAGTGACTTAAAGATCTCATATCTAAATTACATTTATTCGATTGCAGTATCAGGAGAAGGGCCAGTGCTCTCCTGCAAAATTAAAAATCCCCAGGAATACCAGGAAGGATATACAGCGGGTAAAATAAGTATTGAACACGTTACCATTTTTCTCAGTAAATATATTTCTAAAGGTGCTATTGAC
>JBBPCS010000204.1:661109-678477 GCA_037974645.1 Hollardia meadi | reverse complement strand
TTGAACATACATCAGCGTGATAAGAACTACCTAAAATGACAGAAACCATCTTTGGGAAAAATTTATTTGAAGTGTACTTTAAGATATTTGACCATTGACTCATTTGACCCCATGTAATATCTGCTAACACTGAGGGGTGGGGTTTATGACATATACTGCAGCCAGCCACTAGAGGGCGAACAAGATGTTTTGGTTTCACTTTTGAGGAGCTCTCGTGTCGTCCATCTTCATATACAGTCAATGAGTATGACAAAATTCTAGACAAGGTAAATGCTGCAATCTAGTGTTCCTATCTGTGCAATTTCATTCTTACTATACATCTGGTTCACCTCTGACTTTTGGTTGCTTGATGTTATAAAGACCTTTCAATACAAATAAAGAGGTGAACAAAAAAACCCAACAAACAACAAGTGTTTTTTGTTACAAAGATGACAGGACTGTTTCAAAATGGTAGGAATAAAGTTTTATTTTTCATATGAAGGGGTTGTTTGGGATTTTTCTTCTTTTACAAGTAGTATGTTTTTGTTAAAACTTGCAAAAAATCTTCTAGCATATTCCAAGAATGATGGACATGAAGAGAAGGGAATTTATTGCTGAATGTTAAAATGAAGACACATTTTTATTTTATTTTTCACCGAGTGGAAAAAAACGATTTGCTTGCTGCTTTTTCCATGCACCCAACTACCAGTACCACTAGGACATGCAGAGGAGAGGAGAGGAGAGGAGAGGAGGAGGAGGAGGAGGAGGAGGAGGAGGAAGAGAGGAGAGGAGAGGAGGAGAAGGAGGAGGAGGAGGAGGAAGGACGGGAGGGAGGGAGTTAAAAAAAAAGACAGCTTGACAAACACAAACATGGAGGGTCTTTGTGTGTGTATGTGTGTGTCATATGAGGGTTTGTGTGTCTGTGTGCGTGTCTCAGTGTGTGCTTCTTTATGTGACGAGTTTATGATGTGTGAAATGTGTGTGTGTATGTGAAGGGAGAGAGGGGAGTGCAGGGTGAGGAGAAAAAGGGCGGGGGGTGTTAACAATTCATCTAGCTCTAGAAGCACACTATCCTCACTTGCAGTTTTTCCACATTGCAAATCCCAGATTGATTACAGTGAATAGTAAGACAAAACTAGCCAGACTTTTGGGCCATGAACCCAAGTTATGTTTTTTTTTTTATATATATATTTTTTAAATTTCTAGCATGATTCCCGTGAGGGGTTCATTGCCATTTTTAATACCATCTATATCTGTGATCCATGCATCTCCTGCGTGAAAAAAGAAAACAACAACAGAAAAATTCTACTTATTGGAAATTAATATGGACACATTGTATCTGACACAGTATCATTTTCCTCAGTTAGCTTGAAAGGGTCTCTAAACCCGACGTATATCGGACGTGGAAGAGTTCCTGTAGATGGGGGCCTAAATTTGTCAGCTAGTTGCTTCTGTAGGTCGGTAAGGGGGTGAGAAAGACATGAAGGCGAGGAGTGATGTGGGGTGGAGGGGGCAGACAGAGACAGACACATAACAGATCATCCAGTCAATATGACCAAGCAAAAGAAGCTCAATCAATAAAGGTATAAGGACGCAAATCAATGATGCAGTAACCAGTATTATCATTTACCACCATTTGGCTGTGAGCTAAAGAAAAAGTAGAATCAGACTCAGAAATCCGCTCTCTAGCAGTGTAAACCTGCACGCAGTGACCCGCAAGAGATTTTTCCCATCAGAGCAGTGCCGTCGCTACAGGGGTGAATTCCAGGGGCCCACAGCTGGAGAGGGCCTGTAAAGTTTCCAGTAAAAAAAAAAGAAAGGGGAAGAGGGGGAGGGCAGAGCAATATCCTCCTCTTGGTGGGCCCAGAATTCTTAGCTACGCCCCTGCAACATAGTGAACAGATGTGGTCTCCGTACGCCTTTATCATTGTGACCCATACACAGCGACACACAAGCCCACTGACACACACAGACACAATCTTTTGAAGTTAAAAAAAAAAAAAAAGAATCTCTGAATCTCTCTTCTGATTCCTAGAGTGTTTACCCACGCTCCCTTAATCACGGCCACGAGTGAACGAAACACACCTGACAGATGGACAGGAAGGAGAGTGAGGGGATGTGGATCTGGCCTGCCGACTGAACTGTAACTGAGATGACGTGCGCTCTCTGCTTGGAGTCTTTTGGCTGTGGTGTGATGGGGAAGTCCTGAGACACAGTGCGGCTCTAAGCTGCTGGCATAGGAAAAACGGGCGGGCTGGGCAGTCCACGGGAGGCCAGAGTGGACTCCAGACAATGACTGGAGCTTCTGGCAGCGTGAGGAGTGGTGGGAGGAGCACGTCAGTCAAACAAGAGACCACACCCTCAAAGGCGAACGGAGGCACGAACCAAATGGAGGCTTCATGAGGTGCACGCACACACACGCACGCACGCACGCACGCACGCACACACACACACACACCACCTATGTCATGGCAGCACCCTGAACACTTGCACAGTGTCACCTTCCCCAACGCTCTCGTTTTCACAGAAACAACAACAAATGACTTAGAGGCAGCGAACAAGGACATAAATGACTGATGTGATACAAAAATCATCAGAGACAAACTACCCTACACTTCCGGTTGCGTCAGTGACTAATGTCCCTGTGAAACGAGCGCATTGTGTGGATCATACTCATGTAAACAGACACCTTTTACACAGGAGGAATCAATATTGCATGATGACATAATCAGATCACAGTTCAAAAAGAAGATCCCAAATCAGAGAAAAAAACAACAAAGCAAAAGGAAGGAAGAGGGTTGGTCTCTATAAAAACGAGGAGTCTTCATAAGAAAGGCTACAAAAACTCAATGGGACCTCCGACTTCAGCATACAGCAAAAGGCACCACAATATTATTCTATTTATCTAACTTGTGAAAAAATTGGCACGTAATTCTCTTATTTTTTTCATCTCTCATAATGCTGTAAATCAAAAAACTTTACATATAAATATTTCCCCCCCCCCGTTATAAAAAAAGTCTTTGCTGTTAGCTAGTAGACAATTTTTGCTGAAATGAAAATAAATATTTCATTTGTTTAGAATATCTGTCTGTTATACAAAATAAAAATATTTCTCCTAGGTGCAGGTCTCTAGTCCACTGGTTGTGTGTAGGAGGAGGGGGAGTGTGTGAGGTGGAGGGGGTGGGTGGTGGCAGGGGGAGGTTAAGTCTTAAAGGGGCATGTTGTCAGCCTTTGAGCGCTGCGAATGGGAGCTGCGGCTCTGCCCGTTGCTGCGTGTCCCTGGCCGACTCAGCCCGCGGTGAGTCCGTGTGTCTGCACCGGATGACGAACGGAAACCCGGGACAGTTAAGGGTAGGTCCATGTTCATGTTCTGCATACTAAGGAAAGGCGTGCTCTCCCCATGAGCATCCTCTTCCTCCTCCTCTTCTTCCTCCTCCTCTGACTGGCTAAAGCTCTGTGAGCTGTAGTCCCGTAGGCCCGCTGAACGCTGGGAGATGTGTCCGTTGAGGCGGTTGCGTCGCGGGCGACGGCGGCTCCGTATGGGTTCCCGTGATGAGGCGTACTCCTGCGTGGTCTCGTAGGCCTCGTCATCAGGGAGACGGTAGGGGCTGGATGGTAGACTTCCGGTGCTCTCTGTCAAGTAGGGTCTCCGTGGACGCCGGGGCTGCCTATATAAACTTCCATCCTGAAACATAAAACAGAGTGGAAGATATGATAGAAACTACACTGTCAAGGGAGTGCTACCTCTAAGCAAAATACTGGTTGTCCAGGGCACCACCCAGAGGGGGCTGCCAAAATTACACCAATAATCCTTCCAATAATCTAATCACAACCCCCCAAAAGACCTGCACAGTGTGAAACCAACTTCAGAGAAATCTAAAAGTGTGTCCAAGCAGTGCTTTTTTGGATCACTGGCACAGAGCTACAGTGTAAAGTCCACTTCATTGCAGCCTCCTTGTGGTAAAACACAAACCTTGTCTCTGGACTCAGGAGGAGGAATAACCTAGTTTCTCCAGCAGGTGCCAGTTGGAGCTAAAGCAGATGCTGCCAACCTGACTACTGACTGGCTGACTGATCAATGTTACAGTGAGGACCAGGTGCATATATTGTAAATAATCCCTGTTACTGAACTGTGCGTACATATGCTGCTATTTCATTTTTGATTTCCTGATTCGATTTGTTTTGTGGGGATCCACGGTAAAAGTTGGCAGACTTTTGAGTTGTCTTTCTTTTTGTGGTAGTGAAATGGACTGCAACTGAACTGTTTAGTGGTTAGGACAAACAAGTCTTTCAAACACACACACACCAATATTGCTTTTCTTGTTTGATTTAATGCACCTATTGAAAACTGAATAGAGTTGTGGTCTATTTGTTTTTGTAGTGCTGATTTTTGGTTACATATTTTATTGCTATTTGCTATGGGCTTTATTGTTTTGTATGATTTGATGGAGTTTTTTTTTTCTATTTTATAATTATTATTTGTCAGATGTGACTCTGACTGGCACCCCTTTTCATTTAAAAGATAAGGAAGGAAATTCTTGTGCCAGAGATCATTCCAAAAATACAGCAACAAAGAATAAGACAAAAACAAAAACAATAGAAACAAAAACAATAGAATATAAGTGAAGTATAAAAATATAAAGTGTATAAGGAGTAAATGCAAGAAGACGAGTGCCTAATAGATAACAATAGAAGTAAGATAAGTTAAGTTAAGTAAAAGTAAAAGAGAAAAAAAAGTATTGGCAATGACATTGAAAAAAAGTGGCCAACCCACTTTAAAAAAGTAGTTTTCCTCGGGCACTGAAGTGCTAGCTCCGTGCCTGTATACTGTATATGATAAATATGTATGTTGGTCAGTGGTTTGCCTATTTGTATTGGCAGCCTAAAGTGTGATATACAGTAGCTTATTGCTCAAAGGAACTTCAGCAGGATATGTGCCATAGAGCTCCATTGTTGTTCAAAAACTATTAAAAACATAGTTACACTAGTGAAATGTTCTTCATGAAGATGGGCACTGTAGTTTATTTTGAGGTCATTCCACATTCACCTTCCTGCAGCTTTAAATACGTACTGAAATACCAAATATGTATTAATTTGTGGCTAAAAATAGTCCCCAACAAAGACAGTATTCACAATTGTTTTTTAAACTGAGTATATATTCGTGACCCATTTTTAAAGATTTATGGCCTCAGGCGGAATAAATGGGCTTGGGGCAGCGTGCCATGGACAGGGTGGGGAAATCAAATCATTGAGAGAAGGATTGTTGCATGCTGGTTTTGGGTCTTTTAATGGGATTTGTTGATAATGAATAAATACGGAACAAGATGGCATCCTGTCACCATCACCATGACAGTTGTGTTTATACTGTATATGCATGTACTATATTTTCCTACGTACATCTGGGCATCGTAGCAGTGGCTGATCGTCATCTCTGTGGTAGGCGGCAGCGGCGGGGGGCAGGGAGAGGGCGTGGCTTGTGTTTGGCGAGGTGATCTGGAAGGTGGGCACCTGGGGCGGCAATGGGGGGTAGTGGAACTCCACTGGAGACAGGCGCGCTGGCGTGGTCAGCGCCGACACGTACCTGGACAGAAGGGATGACAGCAGTGTCTGAATCACATGTACATGCACATGTGCTGACATAAGAAAGTCCACCCAAGCCAGATCACAAATGGCCATAAATGTAATGAATGATTACATTATAACAGTACTAAAAGCTGTAAGTGGCAACAAGCTGTTGGAAACTCATGAACTCAATATACTCATGTTTAACATTCTGTTGATCTGTCATTCTTTAAATACAACTTCATATGTATTTCGATTTGACACTACAGTATTGCCAGTGACCTTACAGTACACATCACCAGAATGTTTTAGAAGGCCATTAGATGAATCAGTGGGGGGTCCAAAAGTGAGGGATGGGATGCACTTCTCTGATGCCAGCTAGTCAGTATCATACATTCTGTCAGTGAGTCCCATCCATCTGTTTTCTAAAGCACTTCAGGACCAGGGGGCTGGAGCCTACCTAGCATGCACTGGGCATGAGGACGAGTACACCTCGGACAGGTCGCCAGTCAATCACAGGACTGACACATATAGACAAACAGAGCATTCATAACTGATCTGAAAGTCTTGACCGTGGGAGGAGGTCCACACAGAAGGCCTGCCTGCAGGACTGTTTTGCCAGGGAGCAACAGGGTCGACTGCTCAGTCACCTCAACACCCACTCAGTCATGCTGAACATCCAGATGCAAGGAGTGTCTGACTGCTGCACCTCCTAGAGTTTAAATTAGCTGTTAACGTTTTTACCACATTCATTTAGAAGCTGTGTTAAAAGCACTGATAGAATATTCATGTTCAATATCAAGAAACTGTACTGTTGTTGTGCATATAGAAACCTAGCTAAATAAAGGAATATCAAGTCAGTTTATGAGTCAGAGGGCAGTCCTGTCTGGGACATGTAGGAAAGTGAAAAGTCATTTACAACAGTCAAAAAGAAACCAGTCTTTAATGACCTTCTTAGAATAACCCTGACCCTAATGACACGACTAACAGAGAGTGAAATTATCTTTTACAAACAAAATCCAAAACAAAGAATTAACCAACAATGTTGGGAATATTTCATATCATATCACAACACACAAAGAGCTTGTTTACGTTCCAGGACAGCACTGGTGTATAAAGTCACAATACATTATACAGTATTTGGATGATGTAGTCTTTGACACATTGAAAAAAATATAACATTTAACTACCACTTGAGGTCACCAAAGAGTAAAAGGGCTTGTGTGACAAAATAAAGCAAGCGTTGTGGAATCATCAACAAAGACAAAGTTAACTGGCAGTACAACTACCATCACCACACACACACACACACACACACACGCACAGTACCACCTTCCCTACCTGTCACTGTGAGGCGAGTCTCTTAGGGAGTCATAGGAATCCCCGTACCGCATTCCCAGTCCAGACATGTCTGTACAGCCCCAGTGGGCCGCCCTCCTCGCCATGCATGCCGGGCTGCTGCACTTACTGGTTCCCACAGAGCTGGACAGCCCACCTGACTGGCAGTCTGAGTTCATACTCTCTGTTCGCTCCATGCTCCACGTCTGCTCCTCGTGTCTGCAGGTGTGGGTGTTAGCAGAACAAGTTTAAAAGGTTACAACAGCACTGAGAAGGCAGGAGGATACAGAGGAGGAAGGAATGCTGGGTAAAGAGACTGTAATGCAAAAATATTCACATACATTGTCTATTAAAGCACCATCAAGTAATCATTTTGATTAAAAATAAACACTGAATCAAATCACTCTCTGTTACTTCTGCCGGGGCCATTGACAATCAACAGCCAGCTGTGCAACTGCACACAATCTGTGCTACGTTATATCAGGTAACTATACTGGCAACAAGTCAATCTACAATTATCGGAAGTTTCTTTAAAACTTATGTAAAAGTTTTGGTTCATCCAAATCACATTTTTGTATTTAGTCCAGGTGGTTTCTACCCATGCAGTTAGTACTGGTCTTAACTGTCCAGGTTTTGAGATAGCTGTCTCTTTCTTTGTACTGCCACCCTAATTTGAGTTAAATGGAATTTTATTTTTTGGCAAAAAGGCATTGAAAAAGCTTTCCAGAGATGATATTCCCATTACTCTGGATAACCCACAGACCTCATTGTAGCTACTTTTTTGTTTTTTACAAAAGAAATAGTCCCCATGACAACTATTAGCAACTGAAACTCATCTTATGTAAAGGAAAATTAGGAATATAAACTGTGCTTGAACGTATATACATGCCCATCTGCGTCTGCGTCTGCGCGCGTGTGTGTGTGTGTGGCAGGTGTACCTGGAAGCATGTGAGGCAGTGGTAGAGTGGTGGGAGCGGGTAGACATTCGGCTGCCTGCGTAGTTGCCTGCACCCTCAGCTCCATGGCTGATCACACACTCTGTCGTTGGGATGCTCTTGGAGATGTACTGCAATACACAAACACAGACACATTTTAATACTTTTACTGTGTATTCATTTTTGAAGTAAATAAATCATACAGTCAATATAAATTCTATAAATTACGCTTAGTAAAAGGTAATATCTAATAATGGGAGGATTCTTCTGTACAGATCAGTTATAGCGCGTCATCACATCTCGCTCCTCGCTGTTTTCATTGGTGCTATTATGCTGACTCATGCCCATTACATCTCCAAGAGAATAGTGGTTGTTTTCTGCCCTCTCTTTAACGTCTGTCTGCTATGTGCCATCATGTTTTCCTATGTTGTCAGTGCATCAGAGTTGTATTTACACAAAGACTCTTTTTTTTTTTAAGGCAAACCTGCTCTGACAGCTAAAAGAACCCCTTTGGCCGGGTTCAATCTGTGTAGCAAAGCTAAATAAAATATAGTAATATCAGTAACCCCAGATACGGAGACATGAACCTGGCCGAGGCTCTGTGGCACTTCCTGGGAAGTTTGTTCAAGTGAAGCTGAAAGTCAGCTCTTGTGTCTTCTTCTTCTGTCCCTGCTTTAGCATTAATGAATATCTGAGAGTCTTCTGAACATTTTGACACCCAAAGTCCTATTTATAGGGCAGTTATATTTAATTAAAATCAGTGATATATCTGGGTTTATTGCAGTAGAGTCTGTGCACTTTGATCAGCCTAGCTAGATAGCTAGATAGCTAGATAGGGTTGTGAGGAGGTGAGATTCGACTGTTGGGACTCACGTCTACCATGGGGATCTCCTCGGGTCCAGGCCCGGGATGGTTGGGTCCGTTGGCCAGCATGCGATTGGGTTGCTCCACACACTGATTCTGGTTCTGGTGTAGGTGACTGTGCATCTTCTTCCTCTGTTTCCTGGAGGGGTGGGGATGAAGGAACAACAAGTGATCCGGTAAAAGTGCTAAACTAGAGACAGTGATAATTGTTAATTAACCCCCCCTCCCCCCCCTCCCCCATCTTGCACCTTAGCTTCCATTACTTCTTTTGCTCGAACTTTATGTTCGTGGCAATATTGTCAAAGCACTGACGCACTCTCTCTCAAATGTACCTTGAAGAGACATTTTGGCCACTTATTGGAATTAAAGTTTATTCTTCTGTTGTGTTCACTGCAACATGCTCAGGATTGGAGGGCTAGTGGCGCTACATCTTGTGCAATATCTAGAGGCAGTGAATGTCGTATATTTCACCTTTAATACAGAAAGGATCAATTAAATCACATTGATAGGATCATTAATTGTAGTTAAATTCCGGTACATACAAGTATGCATTTGTATGAATATTCAAGAAAGATATAATGTAGAGAGACAGGGAGGCTTATTACAAGTCTTTCATTAGTTTGGTTCTCCATTTTCAAATCTATTACGTTTGAATCACAATTTGCCAAAAGTAACACAGGCAACAGGTTGATGAACAAGCTCTGCTGTGCTGTTCCCTGTGAGGTACAGTCCTACTACTTTTTCATGTACGATTTTGGTGTGTGTTTATTCACACACTACAAAAAGACAAGCTAGCAAAGTTAGCGTTAACTAGCCAAGTGATGTAGTCGGCAGTCTCCATCAGTCATGCAACCCTCGTAGCGGCCCGCTGGGAGTCTCCCATGACTAGTTGGGGTACCAAATACATATTTACCCTCTAAACCTCTCAGATGCTGATGTTTAAGGTCTAAAGAGGTACAATTCAATTTAAGTCCAATATTCATTAAAAAAAAAAAAGAAAAAAAAAAGCACAGATTAGAGAAAAGTGAAAAAAAAAACCCAACTAAGATACATTTGTGTAGCAGAACTTTTTTTCGTCTCTCCTCCGCAAATCATCTCAGGACTCCTCAGATTTATCTTGTGACCTTTTGGAGGAGCCTGACCCTTAGGTTTGGAACCACTGGACTAAACTGTATGCAAAGTATAAATATGCAAAAGTAGCTCCACCTTGAGCAGCTACAGCAGTAAAATGCTAACACACTGATGCATCAGTAATCAATGATACTTTGAGTACCCTTTGGTGATAATACCTTTTAGTAGTGGTTTTGAATGCAGGACGTTTAATTGTAATGGAGTATTTTTAGGTTGTTGCATTTGTACTTTAACTTAAGAAAAGGTTCTGAACACTTCTACCCAGCCTTTCATAAATAGAGAGTCATTTATCTTTTCTTAAGAGACACATACTTGGTTTTGCAGTAGGCCACGACACAAACGATGCCAACCACCAACAGCGCCACACAGATGCCTGTGATAGTCAGCACCCGCCTCTGGTAGAGCTCCTCAGCCTCTGTGGATTGAAACACACGCACATACAACACACACATATTCACATGCACGCACACATCCATGCATTGCAGACAGAGAGTCACAAAACAGACAAGAAAACAAACACACACACACACACACACACACACACACACACAGCATGAGCGCTACTCCATTGATGGTAACTACAGAAACAGGTTTCTCACTATCATGTGCTGCCACAACTGCTGCTCTATCATGTCACATGAATTTCAGTTTTAACTGTACTAAAGTCACACATAGTTACTACAACACAAGAGTAATTCTACAAGCTCAAAAATATTCTGATGAAAAGCAGAGCTGTAAACCTACATCCTGACATTGACTTCCTACTGTCCCTATACAAGTATATTTACAATGGCCATGGGGATGTAATGCTACAGATGACACTGGAGGGGATCTGAATGCATGCCTGTATGGATGAGATCATTAAATAAGAAAGAAAGAAAGAAAGAAAGAAAGCATTTTTTGTTCAAAGTGTTAACACCACAATGGCCTGAGAGTATAAAAGAATGGTATTCACAAAGCTCACCAGAACAATACAAGGCTGAAAAGCAGTGTTTTCCTGCCCTCTCTGGCTGAAAGCTTCAAGCCTGTTTTACCGCTGACTACGCATCTACGCATGCTGGGTGTGCCTGGAACCACACCCAGCAGTGATGTCATGAAGAGTACTCTTCTACATCAGTGCAGGAGGATGAGAAGTTAAACCACCGGAGGTCAACAAAAACAAGATTTTAAGGGGGTGTTAAATTGCTTTATACATTGTAAACAATATTTTAGTAATCTAAATCTAATCCTAAATTTAATCAACGTTTCCTGTCATTGACCGTCAACTTAACTCAAAGTTGTTTTAATTGCAAAAATGGGACCTGAAGCCGGGCTCAGACTGCAGGAGTTTTAAAATCCTTATCCTTATCACACACATAATGAGAAACTTTACAGACTTTCATCTCTCTAATCTCAAATGTTCACACACTACAAAACGTTTAAAAGATAGCGCACAGGATATTTATTATGATTATGTCAGTGGTCAGATTGTGTCAGTGTCAGAGGGAGCAATAATAATAATAATAATAATAACTTTATTTATATAGCACCTTTAAAAACACAGTTTACAAAGTGTTTTGACAAACAAAGCAGATGCAGGATACTCAGGGGCAGAGTATTCAATGAATCACCTCATGTGAAGCAGATGTAAACAAAATGAAGACCGACGAGGTGCCATCAACCCGCTGTAGTCAATCTGGTACAGTACAAACATCGCTAATGCTAGCCTCAATGGCTACAATGTTTACCATTGTTTGGCAACATCGCCTGTTGCTCTTGGGTGTTGCTCTATTGACTTTTGTAGTAATGTAAAATACCAGATTTAAATAATCGTAAATATCAGTTTCATATTATCTGAGCAGCTCTAATGAGTCTGCAAGCAGTTCGGGAGGTTTAGGACTGGATCTGTAAATGCCTCACATTACCAGAAAATCTGGGCCGAATATTTCCTAGACCAGATTTCTCCTCCAACTATCGGGAGGGGTGGATCGGGAATAAATCAGCCCAAAACTCCTGTAGTCTGAGCCCGGCTTTAGGTGACTTGATATAGTTTTTATTATTAGGTAATTGGTATAAAATTTTAATAGTATAAAATGAGTCATTTTTCCAATGAAGTTGTCATACATTTTATTACAGTAACTTGTGCCCATTGTCCCTCCATTATTACATAATTTATTTCACTGTTTTGGTTTCAGATAACCTCATCAGTCAGCTACAGAAACAAATATAAACTACAAGACTATTAGCAATGAACATTTCCATATAAAGCTATTGAACTGACCTATAATTGCACAATAAAATTGTTTTCAAGTAGCCAAAATAGATTTTTTTGTTATCATATATTTTACTATTTTCTATTTTGACTCTACAAAGCATTTGTTGGTCGCGTTGGTTACAGCACTTTCATGCCACAGTGAGAACTTGCCTTTGAGAACATATTTAGACAGATTTGGATCACATTACACTGCACTAAATTCAACTCATTAAGTTCTAACAGGTCCATAGTGATGCTGTGTGAATACTACGCCATCTTGGTGTATCTAGGTTAATTCAGTCTTCTGGGCCCGCTGTGGTGTAACACTCAGAACGGCAAGCGCACTGACACAATGACAGAGGGAGCAACAAACAGAACCGAACATGAGGGGAAGAGGGAGGGAATATAAGGAGAAAAGGCTAAGGGGTTAGGTAAGAGGAGAAGGAGGAAACATGTAGACAGAGGGAGAGGGAGGGGGCGGGCTGAGAGGGGAGCAGGAGCTTGTCCAGGAGAAAGGCCTATGGAGAAAGTAGTCCCCCAGAAACCAAAGTCTGGCCTGACTTTGTCCCCGTATCAACTAAAACTGGATTATAGAGGCCCTTGGAATCTTTGTTACAGTCAAATTAAAGTCCTTGAAGACAAATCATTGTTTTCCAGTGTTTTCATAAACCTTCTGTTTGTTAACCTGTTGAAACTGCCCACTTAATACTTAATACCACTTAGTGACACGAAGAAGCAATCAATAGCTAAAGACTGTCTATCTATATATCTAGCTGTGGATCTTATGAAATAAAATTGTTTGAAAATAAGGTAAAAATATATCATAAACATCATCAACTGAAGTTATCCAAAGCATTCCTGCATCGAAAACTGTCCCCTTTACCTAATTTATCTCATCTCACCTTTCCCCCTCTCCCCTCCCGCAAAAAGCTCTAGACACGCCACTGAAGGGGGAGGAAAGGGGACGAGGGAGGGAGGGAGATAGGGAGGAAGAGGTGGGTTCTAAATAAAGGGCCTCTGTAGGGATTGACAAAGCCTTACGAGAGCCTTGGCCCGGCATTGTGTGTGTGTCACAGGGTACTGATACAGAAAGGCAATGGGAAATGGGAAGGCGAGCTCGCTGGCACAGTGGAGCCAACAGCAATCGTGATTTAGGACAGGCGAGCTCTCGACTCTGACACTCTGACTCTGAGTCAATCAAGGGCAGAATAATAAGGACAGACTATGTGGTCAGGCCTTTTGCTCGCTTTTGGCAGCACTTTGCAAAAATACTCACAGCTTGCATGTTCTTATTCGACAGGCTGCTGAAGCCAATATACACGTTGCCAAAGCACAGAGGACGAGCCAGATACTTGTATGTATCGATGAGAGAGTCTCTGATTTCTGGACAAAGAAGGTAGCTTTTGCTCTGAAATAGTGTCCAGATAAACACAACTTTGATTTGTATTAGGCCCGTTACTTGTGTTTTAATTCACCTCTGCACTTTCTTTCCTTTATGCATCCTTCCCGGTTAATTTGTCTCTTTCTTTATAATGCCTGCTTTCCGAAACGGTCAGATTGGTAAGAAGAGTGCATGCAGAGACGGGAGGTTACATGTCTTAAAAGCAGGTTAGTGGGCAGGAGAAAAGAGGGACAGGTTGAGGGAGACCCAGTTGTTGGTTTTAGAAAGAAGATGGCACAACAATGTGTGACTGTGAGAGGATCTTGGCAAACCCTTTAAGCACAGCAAAATGAATAATAATGTTCCATACCCATAAATTCAATTCTGAGAAGCTCTGCCAGCGCAGAAAGTTGTCGTGGTAAAAGGAAAGAGACAGATAGGGTCAGGTGTAATGTCCACTTTGGAGCAGATATAGTATTTTTGTGTCCTGTATACGCTGAACCACGCTATCAGGTAATTAGTGCTGTCAGCCATAGCGATTGACATGTGTACCGTCCGGTAACAGACAGACAACTCAGACAGCCTCAGCTCTGTGACCCCCAGAAATGACAGGAAAATTAAAGAACCAAACAAAAGCGAAGGGAAAAAAAATGAACCAAAGGCCGAAGGAAAGAGAAGCCAACAGGCAGAAAAAGGCATGCAGACAGAGACAGACGGACAAAGACAGCAAGACAAGAAGCCACATCACTTACTGCTATATTTACTAGACCTCATTTCTGGAGTAAACAACATTGGACAGAAATACAATAAAAAAAACACATAAAAAAACAAGACAAAAAGAAAAAAAAAAGCAAGAAAACAAAAGATAAATAGCAGTGAGTTACTCTCCAACATAAAAACACAGTACAGTCGATGAGGCTGGCACAGCAAATGGGGGTGGGTGCTTGTTTGACTAATGGCAATTGTGTGCCTTTGTATTGATTACAGCATACCTCTTGTATAGCACTTTGTCCCACTACTGCTGCTTAAAGCTATTATAACCTTTCATATGATTTACAAAGAAATCATCTCAGCATTCCAAATATCCATGGCTTTGCATGCATTACTGGCCATAAAGAGAGATGCCCATACGAAAAAGCCAGCCAATCTTCTGTCCACCATAACCTTAGCGACTCTATATTTTGACAGTGCTTTATGTTCGAACCACTAGAAAAGCAGGCAGTGACAAATCAAAATGGATTTAAAACACCTTCAACTAACTGAAAGAGCATCACAATGCAAAATAAAAGCAGGTCACACAGACAGAGTTCAGCATGTCGACAAGACTTGATGATGGGGTCAGACAGACATTACTTATAGTGTGATATCTTATGAAGTAAAACCTGTTTGTTTAAATCTGACATTATTCAATGTGGAAACTTCCACAACACACAAACGGCAAAGCAAGACAACATGATATGGAGCAACAGTGTCTAACCCCTGCAAACAGGAAGCAGAGGGTCATTGTCATCCCTCTGTTTTACCTCTGTGTGATTGCTGGGCCTTCTGAGCACTGCTAAATGTTTATGCATGTGTCCTGGGATCTCTGGTTACCATCTGATTGTACCAGTACTGACTTTATCTGTTTCAGTGTCACTGCCCATGCAATCACACAAGAGTGACAACACATGCCCCAACTCTGATGTAAAGGAATAGTTTGACATTTTGGGAAAACTGCGTATTCACTTTTTTGCCAACAGTTAGATGAGAAGATTGATAAAACATATCTATATGGTAAATATGAAGCTAGAGCCAGAAGACTGTTAGCTTAGCTTAGCATTCAAATTAGGCATAGGCAAAGCCAGTCATTTAAAATGAAAAATAATTTTAAAAAATTAAATTAAAAAATAACTGCCTACCAGCACCACTGGTTTCCAAGTCACCTCAGGCTTACAACAAGATGGGAATTCACTTTTCCAAGAAATAGTCACATAAGTCAAGTCAAATTTTATTTATTTAGCGCAAATTCACAACAAAACATGATCTCATGACACTTTACATATAGAGTAGGTCTAGACCACACTCTTTATTATTAATTAATTTGATTACTAATTATTATTAAATTACAGAGACCCAACATTCCCCCGTGAGCAAGCACTTGCCGACAGTAGCGAGGAAAAACTGCCTTTTAGAAGGCAGAAACCTCGGAGCAGACCCCGGCTCGAGGTGGGCGGCCAGTTTATAAGCCTCCTGTAAAACCACAACTTGTATATTTTACACATTCATTCAGAATTTAGTTGCAATACAACAAACTAGCTATATATGTTAATTTAGTGAACTTTAGAGGTGCTGGTAGGCAGATTTTGTTACCTTTGGACAGAGCAAAGCTAGCTGTTTTCCCCTGTTTCCAGCCTTTACGCTAATCTAGGCTAACCGTGCAATGGTTGTTGTTTCATATTCATCATGCTAACTTAAGTGAACACTAGCTATATTTCACAGGTCAAACTATTCCTTTGATTCAATTACACTGTGATGAGAAGCAAAACAAGTGACTTTTAGAAGTCCACCGCAGAACATTTCAAGCAACATTTAGCCACATGCCATAATGAGAGATTTGATCAGATGATCCATGGATGCTCAGAGTCAAAACAACAGGTTACTACAGTCACCACTATGGGGTTTTATCCTAATCTCTTAGACAGATTGCACCAATAAAATATCAAGAAACTCCACTTATATGAACATCAATATCAGATAGATGTAACCATGAGTGATGTTTTCAAATCCCATTACATTTAGACTTGAACTTCTGAACATATTGCAACTCTAAATCTCATTCCCAAAATCTATTTGGATTTTGGACACCATGTAGCTTCTATAAAGACTGGCTGCTGTTCAAAACAATGTCAGAAGGACACATTGGTGTCCATCTAAAGCTTTCATCTAAAGCTCCTACTCCAAAAAGTGAAAACAATGACAGATTTTCTCTTTGTTTATGAGAGAGGAACAGCATAGAGTAAGGACTTACTAACTTGTGTTAATAGTTTCTACTCAAAATAAAAATTTTTTACTGCCAGAAATCTAAGCAGCACCAATGAACCATCTACAAAGAAAAGTGGCAAAGTGTTGCAATAAAATCAAATAACTTCATCCTCCTGTATTGTTTATTGTGTTAATTCTCTGTCGCCTCTGTTTCTTTTTGTGCAGTTCACTAAATTAAACTGCAATAAAATTATTTTTTGTGCAATTTACAGCATAATAATATTGAATTTTAAAGTCCCCCTCCAGTCAAATATATGTTTTTCTTCTTGTTCCTCCAGTTGAATGTTTGAGCTTCACTTAGGAGGCAGGCCTACAAGCATAATTTGTGACATCACAAATAGTTTGGAAGCCAACCCTGGTCCAATATTCAGCATACACAAGTGTGATGTTGAAGCCTCCAGTGCACAAACACTAAGAATGGACTTTACAGTGAAGAAGGAGACATCTTGTGCCAGAATGTATGAATATTTGCATATTCATACATTCTGGAATCTTTAGTGAGGGATAATGCATAGGTGCATTTTAAGGATCTAATGTGGTAATTAAACTTTTTTTCTGCAAAAAAATAAGTCATACAGACACATATTAGAGTAATTTTATTCATGCCTCAATACATGTGTGGAGGGGATCTTTAAAATATATGAGTCGACACATAGTAAAAAATTTGGAGCTTATTGTTGAGTTGTCAATTCTGGGGCTTTTTTTTTGCCGTTTTTGAGGTCAAGTATCCAAGAAGATTCCAAGGAGATGAACTAGTATGAAAAATATCTTATGTGTAAATTATAAAAAATGTCTTGATTGTTTGCTTCTGGTGAGACAGGGAGAGGAAGGGGTGGACACAGAGGCATGCAAGCTCACACACACACACACACACACACACACACACACACACACACACACACACACACACACACACACACACAC
>JBBPCS010000204.1:650902-661009 GCA_037974645.1 Hollardia meadi | reverse complement strand
ACACACACACACACACACACACACACACACACACACACACACACACACACACACACACACACACACACACAGAGCACTCCCTCCATCCAACCCCTCTGATGTAGCATGCAGCATCTCAGTGGGAAGAAGACAGACAAGAGCAAATGGACATACTGTAGAAATCGGCCATGACGGAGTTTTGACAGCGGTCCCCCGTATAGTCATTGGGACACCTGATGGAGGGAAAACAAGACACAGAGGGGGGAGGGTTAAAGATACAGAGGGGAGAGAGGGGATAAAACGGGAGGAAAGGGAGGAAGAGAAGAACATAAAGACAGTCAGAGAGGAAGGGACAAGAGAGAGGAGGGGAAGGAGGGAGACATAAGAGAGCAGAGAGATGAGGGGTTAGAAACAGCACAATCCACCAACTACAGAGAAAGAGAGATGACCTGCATACCGTGACATCACCGCCATCAATATGACATCACTACTACAGTTAAGACATCATCACAGTCATGAGGGTCATGTGATGGTGGTGCTGGAAGTAGGAGGGGTCAAACATAGAGTTGTTAACCTCCAACCCCTCTCACACACAAACACAGATGCACGCAAGCACACGCACAAATATACTCACTATTGCCTTATAGTAAATATGAATTCTGATTCATTGCAACCATTTCTTAACCCCTGGACAAAACCACGATAAAACAGCAAAGCAAAGCAAAGGAGCACTCTTAAGTTGATCTGATTTATAATAGACATCCATTTTTTGATGTCCATTATAACATGTGTCTGTAAAAACTGTAAAATGGCAGACTAGGTCAGTTCATACTGATTTCCTCTGCTGTTTAATATTTGTTAAACTTTCTCAGACCCAGGAAAGTGTTTTTTCCACATGATGTCATCCCAATGTAAAGTCTATATGGTATGAGACATGAGGGACATGGAGAGAGACAGAATGCATGTGTTGTCAGTCACACAAAGCAGCAGCAAAGTAAGAGGACAAAAAAAAACTTTTCTGGGATATAAGATGGATGAGTAAATTGTCCAACAATGTCCAAATAAATGGATTTATTTTGAAACAGAGTCTGACATTATCCAAAATTATGAAATCAATTTGAGTGGAGTTGATGGTCATTACGGTAACAAGATCATTTGCACTCATAATGTTAGTTAGGATAGGGGTTCTTTGGTAACTTAAGGCTCATTGGTGATTGTCAAAATATTTCTGAGGACCACTTTCCCAAATAAATGACAAGAAAATTATGAAATGACCAAAAAATGGGGGGGGGGGGATGACAGGATTTTACCACATTCATTACACTGTGCTTTTGGCTAAGCATCATGACGTGCCATTATGAATCCAAATTTATTTTAGTCAGGGTCATATTTCCTCATCACACCGCTCGCTTTGGAGCTTTTACTGGTGCAGGGTTGTCTCATCACTTTTTTATTTCAAAAACCATCTTGTGCCGCTGCAGCCGAGGGAACGTTAGCTAGCTGTGGCAGATGTTAGCTAATAGTATAATAGTATATTAACCATTTGGCAGTACCAGTGCCTCCGCAGCCCACTAGATGATGCTCTGAGGACCACTGGAGAAGAAAAGCTGACCTTGGATATGTTAAGCAACACGTTAGTGTAAGAGTGAAAATGGGATATATGAATATAATCATGTTAACTCATAGGATTAAACATAATTATTCAGACCTAGGTTGAGACATATGTTTAGTATATTCTTATGGAATTGCTATCTATGATCTTGTTTACATATATTTAGTAGTGTTAAGTTAGTTTAAGTTTTAGTAATAGTAAATTAATATTCTGTTATCAGGCATTCCAGCTAGTGGTCGCTGTTCAGGCAGCAGGGAGTGGAGAGGAGAGAGGAAGAGGAAGAGAGGGGACTGTGCAGTGTTGGAGCTCACTAAAGTTATGAGGAGAACCCTGAAGGCATTGGACTGATTTATTCCTTCACACACACCCAAGTTGCTTACATTAGGAACAAGGCCCTTGTTGTGTTTCTTTAAATTAGTCTTTTTTCGTGGTAAAACAAATGCATAACCTGCATTAATTCATTTCTTTGGACAAGTGGGATCAGCGCAACAAGCTGTAAACACAAAACTGACACATTATCACCTTATAATGCTAATAAGGCAACAATCATACCAAAACAACACATTTTGGGGCCAAACAACAAGCATAAAGAAATTGTAACGTTCCATTGAGCTGAGATGACGCTTTAATAATGTGGCTTTGAAAAACTTGCGAGGATAATATGCTAAATGGAATATGTAAACACACATACTGTACTACTGGCTCAGCTATGCTTATGACAAAGCAATGCAGTGTAGAGTCATAGCTGTGGTTAGCACTGTGCCTTGAAGAAGTCAGTGTATTTTGAGGTCAAAGTTTCATGAAGATGAAACTTTGATGCCAAATCCCAGCAGGAAATGAAGGCGGTGTGCCTGGTTTAGTTTAGCACAAACAACATCCTTGCATTGTGTAAATCTGCGTTTGTTTTCTAACGTGAAAGGCTGGTAATCCATCACAAATTATTAATGATTTTTAAAAAAGCCCTAAATCAAGTCTGTAAACTAAGCCCTAAAGAATGAGGACTTGTCAAAAATGATCTTCTGACAAATGCAAAAATGGGGATGTGTAAAACTTAAGTGGTTCCCACAAGAACAGAAATACAGGAGCAGAGAGAGAGAGAGAGAGAGAGAGAGTCCTCCACCGTGTGTGAGCATGAAAATGGCTGGAATACGTCTTGGTATTTCTTGGGCATAAATAAAAACAGCAGCCGTTTGCACACGGCTGCAGAATGTGGTGTTTTGTTTCTGGATGGGTGGCGGACTGTCAGCGATACCACAGGCAGAATATGATTCATATTCTGGCACCAGCCATCAAACTCACAACACTGAACCTAACAAGTGGGCTCCTCACTGCATCGCAGAAAATTGATACGCATACATCATCCAAAATATTTGATGCTCAGTACTGATACTGGCATGCTTTTCTATTAACTATTAACTATTAATTTTCTATTATATTACAGGACCTCATTTCAATTGATGTCCTCGAGAAAGTAAAGAAAAAAAAATCTTTTTGAGAAGAGCACTTTAAATTCTGAAATGTCTTGAGTTGTGTGTTATAATGGGTGTCATGGCTTTTACCCAGCCAGGAATAATTGATTTCATCTTTTTATTGCCATAACTGATAGCAGATCAGCTTTTACTGCAGTCAAATGAAAAATATGCATATTAAAACCTCATCCAAAAGCAGTGTTATGATATTATGGGTGTGGCCCCATTCCAGTCATTATAGGACAACAGAAGCTATCTGGCTCTAAGAAGCATACTGTGTTCATCACAGTGATTTAGTGTCTGGTCAACAAATGTATCCAGTTAAAAAGGCACGCACCTTCGTCTTACCCTTATGCATATACTGCCTATATGACTGACTAGGTATCCTTTTCTCCTCTTTCTCACCACTAAGGAGACAACTTGCATTTTGAATCAATTACAGCAAAAACCCTCGGAAGAGCCCACTCAGCAATTTCCCATAGAGTTATAAATAGAGCAGAGATAGAGAGAGAGGTGGGAGACACTCGGAGCAGGAGCAGCCCTCTGCCGGCAGAGCTTTTACTGTATATCATTTCTTTTCTCTTTCGCTCTCTGCTTCTTCTCCCCACCCTTTTCTTATCTACCCGTGCTTACTTTCCCTTTTTTCCCCCCCAGATTGTACTGTTCTTTCAGCCCTGAGAACAAGCAAAGACACAGACAAAAGCCCCCCTTTTGTTCCAACCATCTGAATTAAAGCAAAGCCTGTGATTCATTTTGTTCAATGCATTACACAAAGGCTCATCAAATTTAAGAAAAAGAAAAAAACACAAACAGTCATGGACGTTATGTTCAGGCATCAATAATAGCCTGAGTTCATGGCATTTGTAGATTAGACTCGATTAAATTAACTTTATTGATATGGCATTTTCAACCTATAGCTGGAAAAACACGGGCTAATGTTTTTGCTGCCAGACTGGAGTTTACAGACAAACTTCTGATTAATCAGAATCAGAGCTAATCTGCAACTCTACACAAACATCTATAGGCTGAAAGGAACATAAGTAAGAAAGACACACCAAGCTTTAACTGCCAACAGCTAGCCACGGGGCATGTTTGTATGTGCCGATCTCCACTTAAACCTCCACACTGTGTTTTAGCCAGGGTGCCTTTCTCTATGTGCTGTCCTCCACTTTAACCTACAGACTCCATTTTGCAGTACAGCATTACTTTCCCCTTCAGGGAAGAGGAGATTATGTGTTTCCATGGTTGACACAAAAGAGCTCGCAAAAACCACCTCAAATTTCAATTTTTGCTGCCTGCCACTGCCATGCATTGCACTGATTTGCAGCTGTTCTGGAGAATCGTGAGTGTCCTCGTGTGCGAGTGTGAGTGGGGGTCTACGAACCGAGCCGACAGTCTACAGACAGCAGTCTTATTTACATCTTGTTATCCACTGGCCCAAACAGACAAGCCAGCAAAGGATGACAAAGCTGAGAAACTTCACTCTCTGGAAACTGCTATCTAGTCTGCTCGGCTGCTGGAGTCTCTTGAAATATGCAGTGTGTCCGTATGTAGCAAACCATGCACAGAGGGTTGTACAATCCTGCACATTTTGCACCCCTGATTACTATACAGCAGCTCATAATGCTTGTATGCACCCTCTCGAACAAAGTTTTCTACTTGTCAGCACCATGAAAAAAAAAATCCTGATTTATCCTTCAGCAATGACCGAAAGATATATGAGATGCGAGATAGAGAGAAAGGCAGGGAGAGAGAGTGAAGAGAGAAAGCAAGGGATAGAAATATACAGAGGGAAAGATGGAAATGCAGAAACAAAGAAACAAAGAGTCTAGATCTGGAACAGACACCAAAGGATCATAGGCATGGATTTCTAGCAGATACATCCGACTGCACAGGAAGAATATCAACAACAAAGCGCTTGATCATGCACGACTATGCAGACTGTCTGTTATCTGCACTGTCAGGGGAAGTGTTTGTTACACATCTACAAAATGACCCAGTATGTCTGGCAAGTTGGAAATGAAAGATTACAACCTGCAGTTTAGAAAATGTACATATCACAAAGTGGAAAACAAAGATTTTTGCTGCACTGTACCGTTTAATGTGTATCAAAGAAGGGCAATGTAATCAGATACTTGCTAATATGATGCCAATTTTCATCACTACTGCACTAGCGTACGATGCTAGAAGTTGCCTCCATGTTAGCCAGAATTGTACTGTTATACCAATTTGCCAACTTGATGGTAAATATTGCATTTTTTTGCTACATAATCAACCACTAATTATGATGTTATGATGCACCTTTTTATTGTATTTTCTGGAACGGTTAACTTGTGATATTTTCATATAAATAAATGTCTGATTCTTTCTGTAATAAGTTGATGTAACACAGCAGTGACTCATCTAATATCCACTTCCACTTGTTTTTTCACTTGCTGTTCTAAACATCTCTTTCTACAGCTCTTTCCTGGGAAAACACCTCCCATTCACAGGAAGTGGTGTATTTTATGTTAACAGGTTATTTCAAATGAACAGAGAAAGAACAAAGATTAGATATATGCTGTGAACCCTGTTAACGTCTTCAAGTCAGAAATAGTTATGGCATCACTCCTACTACAACTACATTTCAGATCCAGCTTGCCGTGAATGTGACCATTTCTTTGTCATGTTTTGTGTTGTCCATACTGGAACAACACAACTGGAACACACAGTATCCCTATACAGAACCAAGCACCTGCTAAACGTCACCCGGGCTGCTCTGTGTGTTTGTGTGTGAGCTCCTGTCATCCCAGACTTGGGTGTTGGCTGGCAAAAACATAGCAACTACAAGGCTTATTGTCACAAAGTAAAAAGCTGAAAAACAATAAGAAATCGGGCATTGTTGAGATGTGGATATAGTAGCTCCTCCTATTAAAATCAAACGACTCTGAAGTCCTGGAAGTCTGAGGTTGTCACAGCATGTGATCACCCCACAGCATAACATCAAGTGTCAGAGTCACAATCACATATAGCAACCAGCAGCAGCCAGATTTACGACAAAGTAGAGGGCAGGATAAACGGGATGCTTTGACATCAATATTTTGTAATAGTTGCAAGAAGGTTGACGAAGATGGATCAATAGAATGACAGTATTGTAGTCATGTGTTTAGCAGCACCAGAGGGAGACAATTTCTAAACAGATGGACATGCATTAAATATGTAAGTATCACATATATTTCTGATAGTGCCTTATTAAAAATGCTGTGTGACCATTGCAGTCGTTTTTCAGTAAACATTGTCAGATGTTTGATGCTTCAGCTTCATGCAACCTCACCTCTGACAAACTGACAGCTGCTAAGCTGGCTGCACGATCTTCTGCATACTGTCAACTTTACAGCTGTCAGCGAATTATAGATAAATCAAATCATTAGTATCAACAGATTATTAGTTGTACTTGAATTAATTCCAGTACTTCACTCCTGGCCAACTTTATTATGAGAATTATTGTAATATTTAGATATTGGTTCATATTGTCAGACTATTATCTGAATATTACAGTTTAAGTACAGTTAATACTTGCACCTAGCTATTAGCAATACTGTGATTATGGTTGCTAAGTAACTAGCATAGCTGCTAACAGTTGCTAAAAATAGATGGTGATAAGACTGTGACAATGAAATAAATGTAGGCTAACACTGGCTTAATTGTGCAGTCTCAAGGATAGTTGAATAAAACTTCAGGACAGTTAAAATCACTGTGAAAGAATTGAAATCTGTCTTGTCTCCCCTCTCCTCTTTAGTTTGCTTGGTGCCCTCTGTATGCAAAGTGTTTTGTGGTCACATGCCAACAGAGTGACCGACAACAGAGACAGCAACTAAACTACTACGTCAGCAGTAAGTCCTTTTTAACTTTTCATGCCTGTGACGTTCTTCTGAGCAATACGGTGCTCTGCAGGGTAAACAAAAGTAGAATCATCTGCCATGTTACACAGGTTACCTGCTTGCTAATCTAGCATAGACCAAGGAGACAAAGCTTAAAAACTAACTTTTTTTCAAATAGCTGAGACCGATATATATATTATTGACCATTACATCAATAAAATTGCCCCACATACATTGTCATCACTCTGCATACTGACTCAAGAAAAAACAATCTTCAATTTTCCCTGGTGACAACAGTGTTATTTGTTTCCACCTGGTTCCACTAGCACACTGCTAACAGGTGGAACCATTGACATATATAAAGATGACTGACGCGTCTCCACTTCGACAGCATCTCTGACATCATCACAATGTAAAGTCTATGGGCTGAGTGGGAACTCGCCAGCAGGGCCAGAGAGAAACACTATACTGCAAATATTCAGTGGGCTACATAATCAGTAAACCCAGAAGCTAGAAAGCTTTTTTGACATATGTATGTGCCAGACGACCATTTATCACTGGATTGAATAGGCACCATCATTGTGTCTGGTATCTAGTTCTTCTTATACATACAGTATATGCTGGATACAAGCCCTGCCATCTTGCAAGGGTGTCATCATTTGGAGCCAGAGTCTGGGCAGTAGTGATCGGGCAGAGGAGTCACAGTTTCCACATGACAGAAACCATCTTTAGGAAAAAAATTAGGAGATGTGTACTTTTAGTTTTTAGTTTGGACCCATCTGCTAACATGGAGGGAGCAGGATTTAGCCAGACACCAGGAGGTGGTCAAGATGTTTTGGCTTCACTTTTGGGGAGCTCTCATGTCGTCCATCTTTATTTTACAGTCAGTGGGCAGGCCACCACTGGTGCCACCAGTACTACTATTTGCATCTCATCTAAATTAGCCTGGGTTCATTACTTTCATTTCTAATTAAAAACTAAAAATGGTAAAGAAATTTACTGGTGTTTATTTTTAATATTTAATATTATAAAAGATTTTGTACAAATTTGATTTTCTAAATATAATTTGTAATGCAACCACACCATAGTTAAACTGTTCATTGTTTTTCTTTTCCTTTTTTTAATGACTTCCTGCTGCCAGAAACGTTTTCTGAGGATAAGATCATAGGCGCCGATCACGTGCTCGAGCATGGTTGAGCACAAGCAGGGAAGGCCGATCAAAAAATAAATGAAAAGGCCTACATACATAAATGAATAAATACGGCATCTTTAAAAATGGATCTGTTTATTCTACTATTACTATTATTGGTGCACGTGTTAACTGTGAATCGCATTATCCAATTAAAATGGTTACAGCTCTGCAAATGTGTACGTTAAGGGGGTGTAGTCACATAGCCAACTACCAATGTAATGTTAGTTAGAGTCAGCTAAACCGTTTCTGTAGCTAGCTACACTGTATGTGACAAAACTGGTGATGGGCGGGTGAGAATGGACAGAATTTTGGTTAAAAAACAGTAAAAGTGAGGCTTCCACCAAGAACGATCCCTCAAGTAGCAACAGCATCAACATGGAGAGCAGGAGGAGAAACATGCAGCAGCAGCGGAGATAGCGCCACCGATTAGTTAATTAGGCCTCGTAAAGGAAGAGCAATGAAAGAAATTTTGCAATGGTCATCACTAGTGGTATTCACTTAATGTCGGCGCCCACAGGCGGAAACATAAATCGGCGCCTATGCTTAAGGTATAAAACAAAGTTTTAGTGCATGTGGACATAATGTGGAAAAAAATAAAGTCAAGATCTGTTTAAATCAACTTCCCCATGCAGAAAAATATTTTTTTCTGTGACAACTGGTAAAAACTGGTAAACAACAAGCCTTAGAAAACATGAGCTGCAGGTGCATGTATGTGTAAACAGAAGACAACTTAGTGCAGTGACCAGCGACACAGTGACTGAGACCAGAGAGACAGAGAGAGGCAGACAGGAAGGAGGGTTTGAAGTAGGAGAGACAGGGGGAGTGACTACACAGTGATGACTGAGGGGCCAACTGAGCAACCAACTTACTTGCAAGACAGCTGGTTAATACCATGTATGAAGTAACAGTCTCCTCCGTTGACGCAGTAGGTCTTCTCCGAGTCGTTGCAGCGCCTCGCATGACTCACACCTGGAGACGGGGTGGTGGTGGTCACTACGAGGAGGGCAGTTAAACAGGAAAAACATACAAAAAATGCTCAATGACACCTCTTTGTTAAAATAACACGGTGTCATGGCAAATGTTATGGCAGCCATAGTACTACACATCATTACCACAGTGTGCCACATACCTTTCAGACCTCCTTAGTGAATTTGAAAGAGCTTAGTGTGACAAATCTATCTACATTTTGTGCAGGCATCAGTCACTGTCCTGTGCTCGCTGCAGCTCTCCAGCTCACAGCTGCTGGTTTTGTGAGTGGAAAGAGCCAGGTTCAATCGGATACACCTGCACCTGCCCAAACCCAGCACACTTCTGTCTTCTTCCTTTCAAACTTCAAAAACTTTTACACTTATTTACGAGGAATATAATCTCTTTTCCCTCATTTCTGTTGTGTAGCTGCTGGGTTCTCCCCAGGCAGACTTCAACAGCCTGTAAAAATCGTCTGACACAAGATAGAAGAGCTGGACAATAATAATATACACTAACAATATAGTTTAACCACATAACAAAGCATAGTTTGACCACAGTCGACAAATTGGGTTTGTCGATCAGGATCAGTTTCCTGCATCTTTGATATTAAATAGCTTTTATAATTAACACGTGATTCTATTCTATTCTGACCCTTTTATTCTGAAACGCTCCGTAGGTGTGCTATCAAATCTTTGTGGAAAGTTGAAGATGCCGATCACTAATTGAATTATTGCTCTCATATTTTTGTTAAAATACAAATTTTGTGATCAAATTTTGCTAGCCAGTACAAGAGTAGATACTCATTGATCTTAGGTAATGGACGGCAAACCCCAGTATCAAGTTTTCAGAGTGACAAATGAAAGAAATCATATTTATGAGCAAAAGCCTGAAGAACAAAGCATATAAGGACATTTGTATGTATAGGTAGGTTATAATAGTTTTTAAAAATTGTATGGATAGATAGATAGATAGATAGATAGATAGATAGATAGATAGATAGATAGATAGATAGATAGATAGATAGAT
>JBBPCS010000204.1:630034-648208 GCA_037974645.1 Hollardia meadi | reverse complement strand
ATAGATAGATAGATAGATAGATAGATAGATAGATAGATAGATAGATAGATAGATAGATAGATAGATAGATAGGATGTGCAGAGTTGGTAATGAATAGTTAATGAAGGCCTTGCGGGCAGAATGGTGGGGAAAAGCTATTCTCTCTGTCTCTCCTTTCTCCTTCTGCTCTTTCTCTTTCTCAGGGCTGGGAGTCGTGTGCAAGTCATTCTGCGCCCCACCTGTCCTCCATTTATCTTTTTTCTTTCCATCTCTCTTACTGCCCCCCAACACTTTCTATTCTTTGTCTCACCTCTCTCTCTGTTCCTCTCATCCATCTATCTTCCCTCCTCTCTCACCTCTGCCTCCTTTCAAGTTTTCATCCATCCTGCTCCCTCAACTCTCCCTCCTCTATCTCTGATCCTCCACCCCTCACCCCACCATTTCTCACCTCTCATCTCTCCCACCACACCCCCACCGCAACGCACACATACCATTAACTGCAGGCTTGTAAAGCAGACTAACAGACACAATTCTCCTGATAAGGGGATTGAAACATTGATCACATCCGTCCTCCATGAGGAACTAAAGATTCTGCAGAAGAAAGATGTCCCACTGCCCGTTTGAGAGACCAAACAAAGACACAGACAGAATAAGATGCCCTACTGCAGCTTTAAAAGACAAAACAAAGATGGTAAGATTATTTCTTGTGGTGTCGCCCAGGGTTCTGTCCTTGGTTCTAGTTTTTTGTCCTTTTATGTTTCCATGAAGTTCCATTAGTTGTAAATATGATATAGGTTTCAACTGTTATGCAGATGACAGATAGCTCTACATTTCACCTGAATGTCAGAGAGATGTTGACAACTTTAGCATTTCTGATATCAGTGAATGGATCGTACAAAGTGTCTCACAGTTAGAGAAAAAACAGAAATTATAACTTTTAAAATGGCCAAAAAAAGAACCTGATTGGACCACTTAAAAACCATCACCAACATTGAACCATTTATCTTATAACTGTGGGGCAGCTGTGAAAATCTTTTCCACACTTTTCATGACTACTGCAATACACTGTTTGAAACCTTTTCTACGAACTTGATCAGACAGGATCCTTACCGAAAACAAAGTGAGTGCACATATGAGACCAACACTAAACTCCTGTTGGCTATGAGCTAAAGAATTGATTTAAAGTACTGAGATCTCAGAAAGCAGTGACAATATCTAAAAATAAATCAAACGAAACAAGAAACAGTCAGTCACTCAGTCAGTCAGTCAGTCACTTGGGTTAAAAACAAACACCAGGTTAAGTCCATGTATTTGAAAGAGAAAGCAAAGGTAAACAGTGAGACTGAAACCCAAACTGTACTCAATATCAAGAGCAGTAGCAAAAGTACGAAGAACTACTGGGCATTGCCTGAGAAGAAGCTCCTTCAGTAAGTGACAAAAGTGTAATTTCAGTATGAAGCATTTATGTTAAGTACATGTGTGCCAGCTTTGCATCCATTAAGAGTTACTCCACAAGACATTTTAACCTTCTTTGACTGTGTTCTTTGAATGTGTGGGTTGTTAAGCAGACTGTTCACTACAAAATAGCAGAAGAGCAAAGAGAGTTTTTAAGAGGGACTACTGCGCTTTATACTGTGGGTATATTTGAATTTGACACACTTCTAGTTTTCTTTATTTCAGAAATGTCTTCATTAAGTATGACACTAAATTATATAAAAGATTTTTTTTTTTAATTAAGTCTCACAAGTGTCTTGGACTTTTGTTTGACTGGCACTACTGTGCATTCAAGTCTCACTGGTATTTCCATATCCACTAAAATGAACGCACTTCACTGACAAAGGTTTTTTGAGGCTTAAATCTGCACTTGGCAACTTTGCATGTTGGCAGCAGCACATAGCATTTTTTTGTGTTTGAAGTTGATTTCCCAGAAACCCTGTAGTGTAACCTTACTAAAATCATCACTACATGCTCCTTTATCAGCCGGTCAGCCTCTAATGCTTCACACCAAGGAGACAAGCGCGACAAAACATTCATTATGAGGTAGTCCATCTTTCAATGAACAGTGTGTTCATTTACTGCTGAAGAGTCGGTTTGTATCTCACTCGTGTTTGATCATTTCCAGTTGGTTAAAGGAACAGTTCACCACAAAATCCAAAATACATTTTTTTCTTCTTATCTGTAGTACTATTTATCCATCTAAATTTTGGTGTGAGTTCCTGAGTTTCAGAGATATGGGTTGTAGAGATGTTTACCTTATCTTGAATATAATGGAACTAGATGGGACTTTGCTTGTGGTGCTCAAAGCACAAAAATAAAAACTACACAGCAATGTCTCTTTCCAGAAATCATGACCCGTTTACTCAAGATAATCCAGAGATGTTGGTATGAGCTGTTTGATGTAGGAACTATTTTCTTTCTACCAAACTATAAAATATCACAGCACAGAAGGAAATGTACATCTACTCCAAAACTCAGCAACTCACACCAAAATAATCTAGATGGATAAAAAGCACTAAAGGAAGACTAAATAATAATATAAACAAATATACAAATACAGTATAATGCATGTATTGAATATAAAACAAGGGGATATGATTTAAGGTGATATTTTTACATACAAGTCTGGTTTAAAATATACTTAAAGCATAAAGAAGAAAACGGGGGTGTTACAATGGTTAGCTACTTTGAAATTAATTAGAATTATTAGCTTTTACTAATAATTTAAGACAATAAGAACAATATAGGGAACAAAGTGGTGCCTATACTACACACCTCTGGATTATTTTACAACATGATTATAATTACAGATGACATAAATACTGGTGATCTATTAAATCAAATGGAACTAGCGCACATCGACTGTATATATAAAGCTGAAAAGTATGCACCGGTACTCAAGTGACACATGGTAGATAAATGGTTGACACTAATGAAGACACATGGTAGATGTTAGTGAATGAGGTTAATAAAGGTGACATACTAGACCAACCCAACCCTGAAAACATCAGAATAATTATGTTTATTTTTTTTCTCCATCACCTTTTTTGATGAATTCTCTACAATTACAGGGGCACAATTGCATATTCAAACATATTAACTAGATAAACCAAAACTTATTGACCTAAATTATATATAAAATAATTAAAAGGAAGGTCGGATGATATTCTGTTTTGTTTTTCTTATTATCAACACATCCCACAAAGAATACTAAACTCAAAGCCCAAAAATCCTTTTTTTAAAAAGAAGACCAAATCCAACAATCAGAGCAAGTATTTGTGTTTCTGGGCACTGCAGAGATATGTAATCCCTCCAGTTCTGTGGGAGTCTTCTCCCACTTAGATGTCTCCAGAAAACCTCCAAAGGGAGGTACCGAGGAGGCATCCTAATCGGACCACCTCAGCTGGCCTCGTTTCTTTACTCAGAGCTCTCTCTGGATGTCCGAGCTCTTCACCCAATCTCTAAGGCTGAGCCCAGCCACCCTACGGGGGAAACTCATTTCAGCCACCTGTATCTGTGATCTCTTTCATTCAGTCACTACCCAGAGCTCATGACCATAGGTGAGAGTTGGAACGTAGATCGACTGAAAAATCAAAAGCTTTGCCTTTCGTTTCAGCTCCATTTTCACCACAAAGATCCAATACAACGCCCATATTTCTGCTAACGTCACACCAAACCACCTGTCCATCATACACTCTATTTTCCCCTCACTTGTGAACAAGAGCCCGAGATACTTAAACATCTTCACATAGGGCAGCAACTCACTCCCAACTCAGATGGAGCAATCCACTGTTTTCCAAGAGAGAACCATGGCCTCAGACTTGGAGGTGCTGATTCTTATCCCAGTCACTTCACTCAGCTGCAAACTGCCCCAATGCATACTGAAGGTTACGGACGGATGTAACAATCAAAACCAGGTCATCTTAAAAGCAGAGATGCAATTCTGAGGTTCCCTAACTTGACACTCTCCTCAGCCCGCACCTTGAGATCCTGTCCATGAATATCACAAACAGAATCGGAGAAAAGGGGCAACCTTGGTGGAGTCCAACACCTACTGACGACGTGTTTGACTTCGTGCTGAAAATATGGACACAGCTCTAACTTTGGTTATATAGGGACAGGATGGCTTGTAATAACGGCCCTAGTACCCCTATGTGCCCACAGTACCCCCCACAGGACTCCTTGGGGACGTTTTCAAGTCCACAAAACACATATAGACTGAATAAGCAAGCCATGAGTGTGCAGTGCTTTTTCTTGTTTTCTCATATTTGAGCCTTGCTGTCAGTGCCAGCACCTCAAAAGACTTTGGTGTGCGTTTGCCTATCCTCTTATTATAGTTACAGTATCTACCACATGCCTATAATAGTCCCAAGATAACATCTAGAGAGACAGAGGAGTACATCTGGAAGACAGATGAAGATGCTCCACCTGTCACCATCAAAGATCACCACAACAAATAGAGATAAAGATAGCGCATCTCTCTGAGCTAAAGATAGCCTTTTACAGAATAAAGGGGATGTTTTAACCATTTTCTTGCTAAAAAAATGTTTGCAAATTCTACAATCTCTGTTTCAGTAATATGATTCCTCGGTTTACATGGAAGTTTACCACAACAGCACCAGTGTTGTACTCCTCTGAAACACATTTCATCAGGTAAATGCCCTGCCCAAAAGCATCTTGGGTGAGAGAGCAGTTCTTGCTCATGAAATGTTTCCCAGAGTTACAGTTGAACATTTTGCAACTTCATGAATATGAGGCGTTGCTGGCTGCATGCTTACAGTCAGGCACAGCAGGGCTGCTTGCAACTCATCAAAACAGTAGCAAATTTGACATTTTTTAATGTTTTGTCTGGAATAAAAACAGGAACATTCTTGGCATAACCATTTTTAATTATTCAGTCTCGAGCTTGATGTCTAATCTAATTCTGTGGTAAAATAATCAGAGCAGAGAAACAAAGAGAGCATCAGCCAAATCCATCTCGTCTAAAACACACACTTTGCTGATGCAGTGAGGAGGATGTGTGCATCGGCAGCCGCATTAGTGTGTGGGTGTTGTGTGCAGTCCATTTGCATGTGCGTACTGGTGTGTTTCTGTGTGTGCGTGTGTGTAAATGGGGTTTCTCATTCACAAACTGAGCCATGTGGCGCTAGGCTGCCCCCTTTAAGAGGCATGTGTCAGAGTTTTCTACTAAGGCTGACTGCTGGAAAAGATGAGTGCTCATACATTATTCACAAGCAAGGACACACACACAGACATACACACACTCTCTCACACATGCTACATAACTAAAGGACATGTATACGAGTTAGGCAGTAGTGAGTGTGCTGAGCCACAGAGAAGTGCGCTAATACACACGTCGACAAGCAAAGTTGATCAGCATAATGTCAGCTGTACATAATTGACTAAAAACATGTCCTATACATCCTCTCTCTATAGATACATGAAGGCAGTAGAGGGGAGAAATCCTCAGCCTTCTGTTATTCAGTGTGCATAATTTATAGCAGCCCCAGATCTCCCAGCTAATGACAGCACACTGGGGTATCTGCAGCACAGCACAGCAGCAACAGCAACAGCTAACTGGCATGGCTCTGTGTGTGCATGCGTGCGTGCATGTGTGTGTGTATGTGTGTAAAGGTATAATGCTCTGTTGAGACAAGGACAGTGAGAGAGACAGGAGGAAAGAGAAACGGAAGAGAAAGAGACGCACAGTGGGTGTCTGAAATAGACACAGATAACGCAACAAAGAGGGGAATAGGATGAGACAGACAAGTGAGAGACCTCTCTCTCTCTCTCACACACACACACACACACACACACACACGCTAAGCCTTGTCAAGTCACTGATTCAACCAGTGAATGTGCATTCACTTTAACATACAGTATGTATGATATTCTGAGCGCCACCTTAACGCTGGCTTAAGGTGGAATGCCCCTTAATGAAAGACTTCACAATATTGTTTCCAGTTCCGCAGAGAGGGCCCTAAAAATTTACAACTCAGATTATGTTATGGCTCCACAAACACGTCTCTCTTTCATACTTAGTTAACCATTGTTCACTGCGGACTTTAAGAAAGCCATAACGAGACCTTACATTCACTTGGATTGGTTTAACAATTTATTCAAGGGTGTGGCCTTGGCTGTATTTCCTGTTGCAGGGATTATTTTGACATGCTGCCCCAGAGAAAAAATTCTAAATTCTTGGATTTGGAGATCACTGCCACAGTAATTCTGCCCTCCAGCTGCTGTACACACTGATGCAAGCATGAGCTGAGAGACAGCAATGCAAAAATTATACTGCAGCTGATAAGGTGCTGGTGTTAAACACACATGCAATCAAAGTCCATTATGCACAGGTCAGGCAGTCAACATAGGCCTCATATGCCTGCACACTAATCTGCAATTACATTTTGTATACACATTTGATACCACTTATACATAATTATACACATTTTGCATGAACATACACACACAAACACACAAAAAATTGTAATCATCAATTTGGTTCATTATTTGATAGTTGTGACTGCTGTCATACACAGCTTGGTCCAAATGATCATTTTAAAGGAATAGACATTTATTTAGTCCGATCAGAAAATTGATACCACTTGCACGGTTGTGTGTTAGAGTAAGTACAGAGCTGAAGACACGACGTGGTTAGCCCGGCTTAGGATAAAGACTGGAAATGGGGAAAACATTTAACAAGACTCTGTTCAACATGAAAAGAAAAATTACACAAAACCCAAACCTCTGAATCCCTATAATTCACAGTTTTATCAGGAGTTACATGCTGTAACTATTTCTCGATGAACAAAGGTTTATCCATTTGTTCAGTACTGTACAGCTCAAGCACAGGTTGCCAGATACAGTCACTGAGCACAAGTTTTGGTTTTGGCTTCTGTACAGGCACAATGGTCCCAAACTTGGCAACCTCACTGTAATGACAAGACTTAGGAAAAGCACAGCTCAAAGTGTTGCTTTTACATTTCTGTGTATGTATGGGTTACACAAAGGAGAAGCCTATCAATTAGTATGCTTAAGAGGAGTCAGTAGGCATGTTTTTAAATTAACTGTCTTACGTCATCAGGCTGACTCCAGTACCTTGACGAAGATTGATATAAAATTTCTAACTAGAAATCTAATAAGCATATTTCCCAAAATTCATGTAATGCCGCTAAACAAACCAGCACTAAATGCATGATCAGCTTGAACTATAGCAATAGCAACTGTAGCAAATTATGTAATAGCGGTAAATACATTTTTATACATTGTAGATACAGTAAAACTATCACTAAACTTACTGTTCTCACTCTCAATGAGGTAAAAAAGAGAGAGCCTGGCTATTATTAGACGTTTTACAGTACGCATTATTGTGCCATCTATTTGTAATCTCAAAACTAAAGACCTCTCCCTCTCACTCCCTTTGTCTCTCTCCTCCTCTGTGTGGCTGACTGACAGGAAGGCCGGCAGAAGCTGAACCACACACTTCAGCTACCGTCAGCTACAGCATGTGGAGAGAGAGACAGAGAGAGAGGGAGAGTTGAAGTATGCAGCACTAGATACAGCATCAGTGACAGGAGCATGTTTGGGCATCAGATAAAGCTATTTTAGGAAGAAGCTGTCAATGTATCTCAAAAGGCATGCCAACAGCAAAGATGAGAGAAGACCTACATTACGCTTAAGACTGCCTGGGATGTAAGATAGGATTGGTTTTGTACTTTTTAAGATGGGAGTGTGAGCCGTCCACAGACTTATGTTATTTCTACTGAGTAAAACAGATAAAGAGTAGTGAGGGAAGTGAAGGCCAGAGACAAACCACACTGAGTTGAACTCAGTGGAGACATACACCTACATGGAGGCACATGTTGTCCAGGAGAGAACAGAAGAACAGAAGACGATTCCCTCATCACTCAACTCCTATAGCCTTGAATCCTGCGTAAAGTTTGTTCTCTTCTTTCACATTAGCTGTTGTAGCCAGTCTGATCTGCAATGTTGCCTCATCAAGCTAGATTCTGAGTCTTTGATCACAGGTGTGGATTGGGGTGTGGAGAGTGGAGAAAGGGAAGAGGTTATTAGATTAGCTATATGGCAGAGCCAAAACAACATAAACAGAAAGAGGGAAACCTGACAGCTGTCACCATTTAATTAACATTGGCTCTGCTTTTGGAAGATGGCTCTGATATCTTTTACAATGCAAAACAGACTTACTGTCTCATGACTTCTGTCACAGCGGGGGGTCTGAGCCTCTAGCTTTGCACACCCATAGCTTGCTATAAATGTCAACATTCATTGGCAGACAGTCTGAATTAAACCTCAAGACAGTAAGCTAATAATAACCAGTTGTTTTATATTAGCTGAGTATTTATATCATTGTCATGATTAAAGTTAACAAAGATGACACATGTGGCTTATTCATATTCATGTAGACAAAACATATCAAGAACAGGTCTCGAAATTTCACAAATATAGCAAGCGAGCTGAATGATGGAGCTATAATAAAAAACAGTAAATAGTAATGTTATATTGGGAGCTACTGTAATGTATAATCTTTATGTTTGGCACTCTGGTGTAAGGATGTCAAGTATTTAATTATTGATACTTTTTCGATACTGTGTTTAAAATGACACAATATCCACATTTGATAATATCGAAAGTACCAAAGCTATAGAAAACATTACAAATCTCCAATCAGATTTTCATAAGGCTCCACAGATATTAACATAATTACACATGTGTTGGTGTTCGCTGACTGTTTTTGTACCAGCACTGTGTGTAGGTTGTTAATAAAAATCCTATTTTGTGTAACTAGGTGATAAGTGTTGGTTTTTTTATACTAGCACTACATCAAATTTTCCAATTCCGGTGTAGGGGTGTCACAGTATACTGATATTGATGACAACGTGATATTATAAAATGAAACACTGATATCATGTTAATAATACACATATGATAATATTGTGGAAATAACCCAGTGCAGGTGTTAGGCATTGTGAATCTTTTGTTTATCAGCTCATCTGGTTGCCTTTTCACTATAGTCATTTGGGGAAATTGATCTTTTGGTACAGTTATGGTTACAGACTCTCTCCCTACACTTGTATTTTGAGTGTAATTTATTTGTCAAAAAATTTGACAAAACACAAAAACAAAGTGAAAGATGAATGTGAATGATAACATAATTTTTTATCATTAGTTTTACTTTCTACAGAAATTCCAATAATACTGTTATCCTGAATTCTTTTGACCACGTAGAGACACAGACCAATCGTGGAGTAAAAATCTGATATCGTGACAACCTTACACTTGTGTTGCTGTTTGTTAAGTTTGTTAAGTTGTGTCCCTTGTCACTAATTGTGCCACTCAGTACAGAACAGCTGTATTTTTGTTTATTAAGAAAACATAAAGCTGCATCCTCTATCTCTTCCCATTCATTTCCCCTGCATTTTACACCAAACATTCCCTTTTGCTGGGTTATATCAAAGTGTTTGAGAAGGGGCAGGTGTGCCTCCACTAAGTGGGTACACACCATTCAGACATTAAAACAGAAGTGGACTGTATAAAATTGTCTGTAAAAATTTTCAGCTAGTCTCACATGAAATGATATGCTCAATACAACTCTTGACACAAAACACTGCTTTTTACAGTAATACTAAATAAATGAAATAGATAGTGTTATATGTGGCCAAAACCACCACTGAAATATAAATGTATTTACAGAAATTGGTAGGTGTGTGTGTACAGAAATGGGCATTCCAACAGTCTGACTGTGATTGGCTGGTTGTGTTTCGACTCGGTTTGGGATTGGTTAGGCTTGGGGTATGTGTCTGCAGACACGCCTCTTACACCAGTGCTTCTCTAAGCTGCAGTTACTTCTGTCTCAAATTCAACTCCCCTACAGTATCCTGTCATGCACATCACCAGCCTGATCACCAGCCAGAAGTCGTGCTCAGCCATAGCTCATTCACCAGCTACCCTGACATTACTGCATCCACCCAATGAAAAGTGTCAGCATAGCCCTGAGAGAGCTACAAATGAGGAGGAGTTGCTGGCATTTTGCAGAGGGAGGGGTTATTCTGTAATACTTCCCTTAAAGACGTGCTAAGCTGCACATCTATTGCATGTCTATGCTACAAAAAGAGTTCTAACATTTAATACTGGTTGCGTGCTGTTTAACTGGGTCCTCACATGCCACATTCACCCATTCATACAGAGCTGCTCTACCTCCTGAGCCACAACCGCTCCTAAAATCTTGTTCTAAGTAAATTTGAGCCTGTGTCCCTTGTTCTTATTAAAGACATAGTCTCACACACTAAGTTGACTACTATATGTCTCCCTTGGACAGTATTTCTACATGCCTGTTGAACGACATGTTTGAACCTGTAGGTCATACAATTTCTCTCATCATAAACAGTAGTCTAGCTAATGGCTCTGTTCCCTCTTGATTTAAACATGCAATAGTACATCCCATTATTAGAAAGTCGAACCTTGATGCAGCTTTTCCAAATAATTTCAGGCCCATTTCCAAGTTACTGTTTCTGTCTAAAGTCAAGGAAAAAATGTATTTTCAGCTGTTGTCCTTATTAGAAAATAATAATATTATGGAGAAATTTCAGTCAGGGCTCAGAGGATGTCGTAGCACAGAGTCAGCTCTCCTTAAAGTCTCCAATGATTTGCTGGTGTCTCTGGATTCTGGTAAATGTGCCATAATAATTTTACAAGATCTTAGCTCTGCCTTCGATACAGTTGACCATTCTATTCTCCTGAACTGTCTCGAGCACCAGGTCAGTATCCAGGGTAGCGCCCTCCAGTGGTTTGCCTCCTACCTGGCATAGATCTTTTTCTGTCAAAGTTGGACACCTCTGCTCCTCATCTGCTCCCATCAATTGTGGAGTAGCTCAAGGCTCCATTGTAGGACCCATTTTATTTTCCTTATACATGCTCCCTCTATGCTCTATTTCCCAAAAATACAATATCTCCTTACATTGTTACGCAGATGACACGCAGCTATACATCCCATTAGAACCTGGTGGCAATAACAATAATATAGTTAGGTCCCTTCTTGACAAAAAACTTTCTTCAATTAAATGACAGTAAATATAGAAATAAAGTCGTAGAAGGTTGCTTTTTCCAGCTACGAAACATCGCTAAACTGACACTGTTCCCCTCATTTAATGACTTGAAGATTATTACAACTGCCTTACTTTCCCGTCCCCTGGATTACTGCAATACCATTTCTTTGGGAATTAGCCAGTCTCCCTTATCTCGCCTGTAGCTTGTACAGAATGCTGCTGCTTGGCTACTAACTGGTACCAGGAAGAGAAATAGTATCACTGGCGTCTATGCATTAGCTACCAGTTAAGTATAGGTCTGAGTTTACGGCTCTGCTATTTGTTTTTAAAGCTTTACATGGCCTGGCCCCTCAGTACATCTCTGAGCTCCTCTGCCCTTTTTCCAGGTCCACAGACCAGATGTTTCTGGTTGCCCCTTGGTCACGACTAAGGGGTAAGGGTGATTGTGCGTTTCCAGTAGCTGCTCCAAAGCTTTGGAATAGTCTACGATTTTCAATCAAATGTTCCCCTTCTGTAGAGGTTTTTAAAGCTAAACTTATTATCAACAGTATATGTTCTCTCAGGCCTTTGAGTGTCCTTAATGTCTAACGCCTCACTTTTACCTTTCTGTATTAATATTTGCTGTTTATGGGATAGTACTGCTACGTTCTGTCTGCTGCTGTTTGCTTTTACCTTGTTTTCTCTTATTGTTTTATTGTACAGCACTTTGGTCAACTTTGGTTGTTTTTAAATGTGCTTAATAAATAAACTTGACTTGATAAAATCAACAAATAATTTATGATGTAATATCATAGATTAAGACAAAACTGATCCTGGAGGGGAAATTCAGAAGCTACCCAGTAGATAAACTATTTAAATTAGTTAAACCACCTTTACCAGCTCCAATAATAAAGTGATTAATACATAATACTTTTGTAATTTTACTTAAGTAAAAATTTAAACACATGACTTTTACTTGCAACAAAGTATTTATCCACCTTGGTATTGCTACTTTTACTTAAGTAGAACATCTGAGTACTTCTTCCACCTCTGAAAGAAACAGAAGTGATGATAGAAAAAAACATTAGTGTTCTTATGATGTGCTTCTATTGTCTCACCACACACACTGTCTCATTAGGTAGTGTTTATGTGTGTGTGCGTGCGTGCGTGCGTGCGTGCGTGCGTGCGTGCGTGCGTGTAAGTGAGTGTGTGAGTGCGTGCGTGCGTGCGTGCGTGTGTGAGTGCGTGCATGTGTGTGTGTGTGTGTGCGTGCTGGGTGATAAGTGGGTATCTCCTCCCCTGAGCTTATCCCTGCCTGTAAAATGTGTTTTAGACTAAAGCCTGGTTGCAAAAGCACTGTCATAAATAATGACTTGATAATTTTAGCATGTCACTGAGGTGAAAAATAGAACATCACGATGTTAGCTCAAATGCTGGATGAAGCTTTTAATAAGACATCTGAGTTTCCTATTACATATTAACACTTTACAGACACTGCTGGTTTGCGTGGAAATTATTTTAATTCTAGATTTAAAGAACTTAAAGGTTGAAAAGGAGTCACATCGTTTAAAAGTTTTGTCCTTACAGTCATGTAACAATGATGAACCCCTAAAAGGTTTACAGTGGTTCTCTTAAAGCTTGTATTGGAGAAATGTGTGACACTGTTAAGATCTTATTGCCCTTTCTTTTGAGCAGTAAGGAAATAGTTCCTTCCTATCTGTGTGTTTCTCCACTCGGGTTTACCACAGGACAAGCAGGTGCTTTAACACAGTGGCTGATGGTACTAATTGTAGTTAGATCATCTCAAAAGCAGTGTAGCACTTTAAATACTGAAAACAACAGGTGGAGTGGATCATATAGACAATTTGCCAGAAAGTCTGAATTGTTTTTTAGGGAATATAGTTGAAAGTAAGAGACCTGAGAGCCTTTGCAACTAGCAGATTAAATAATATAGAATATACATGAATCCCACTGTTTAGGAGCTTAGTTTGTGTGTTATTTAAGCTGAACCTTTACCTTTGTTAAGAAAATTTGTTAATTCAAGTCTTTTTTCTCCCTTTCAGACAGAAGTGAAGGGAGGAAAAGTAAGACAGAAAAAAAGTGCACAACCCTCATTTTAACACTATGGCCCCAGGTTTTCTTGTGTCATATTCAGATTGTTCATTTCTAAAAGTTATTAATGTGACAGTAAGTTAAATAGAGTTTCTCACAGGCCTGCCCAGCTGCTGCACACAGTTTTAGACACCTCTCACAGAAACATGTCATATAAAATCCAGGAAGTGCTACAGGAGTTTCCCGTTTGGTGTTCTGCAAAAAAAGAAGCACAATTTCAGACATCCATGGTGGGAACTTGCAACAAGTTGAGAGATCTGAACAGTTACCACCATCCACAGACTGTCACTGCAGTCAACACTGGCACTGTCAGGATTTTGCCACAGTTTCTGACATAAAACAGCAACAGATTTGACATGTAATACTGTCTGTAGGCAGCTAGTTTAGAAAGGAGGTTACCTCAAGACAAGACTGCTGTCCCCGATTCCCATCACATGCTCTGCCTAACACACACATGCATGGAAGCCACTAGCTTGGCCCATGTTCCACCATCTACTTCACTGTCATATGATGATGCAGATCATGCATTCAACATAGGTTTAACTAAGAGATTTAATATCTCTCTCTCTCTCTCTCTCTCTCTCTCTCTCTCTCGCTCACACACACACACACACACACACACACACACACACACCCTTCTCGTTTCTTATTTCATTATGGGTGACCGGGTTATGGAGGATTGAAGTGTCAACTGTCTCGCGCGCATGCATGTGTGTATGCACGCTGACACATTATATAGACTACGTGCGCACGCGCAGCCACAGAGCGGTGACTGTCTCCCTACATCACCATGGCAGCTTCAGTGGCCCTTATAGTGCGGTGTGAGTGTATGGCAGGTAGAAAAGCCTTAAACTTACCGCAGTCCTCGCACAACACTCTCTCCACATCCTTCTTCAGCTCCGGCTCACTGGCGTCCACAGGGGCGTACGATGCCTTGAATACCAAGGGCTCGGCGGTCGGGTCCATGAAAAAGATATATCTGTGGTCCTTCTCCACCGTGGTGCACGGGGCCTCGGAACCGAAGTCCCCTACGGTCACGAGCTGCTCCCTCTCGAGGCCGCCGCTGTTGACGGGCCACACGTCCAGCACTTTGACATTCACACTGTAGGGCTCTCGAGAGGAGACGTTCTCCGGGGAGGAGCGCACCTCGCCCTCGATGACCACGGCTGATCTGTACGCCTGGTCCTGGAGGGAGTTGAGACTCGGGGCGTAACAGGCGAAGGAGACCCCGATGACCAGCATGGAGAAATGCACTGGATCAAGCCTCATGCCGTCAGCCTGTGCTGTGCTGCAGTGCTGCTGGGCGGCGGAGCGAGCTGGAAGAGAGAGACGGCGGCGAACGGGCTCCGGCAGAGCAGGCAGGGCAGAGCGGCAGACCTTTTGGAAGTGTCCATGCCATCTGTGTCTGCCGCTGCTTTCCCCATACGGCTGCTGGCCTCGGGTGGAGGGACACACCAGCCTAGGAACCGGAAACGGCCCGCTTCTGCATGCTTAAAAATGTGATTGCTGCATTCTCCTTCACCAACCACCCTCCCCCTCTTATCTCCCGTTTTCCTGAAAGGCAAAACAACACTCGTAAATTAGCCTCCTCTCGAATCCAGGGCTGAAACCCCTCTCTCTCTCTCTCTCTCTCTCTCTCTCTCTCTCTCTCTCTCTCTCTCTCTCTCTCTCTCTCTCTCTGTCCCCAGCTAATAGGCTAGCATCGCAGGGGTGGGCGCATTGCCTCTCTGGAAGGAAAAAAGCACCTTGCGCGTACAGGGGAATCACAAGAAACGATACGCACTCCACGCACACGCAAGGTCGGTCTCTTTATCCACTTATTTTGATCGTCAAAAGAGTCCCACTCCTGCGAATCCGTTGGTCGCTGAGCAAAAAAAAAAAGAGTACAGAAAACCGGGGAGGAACAGACGGACAGAATAAGATAGCAGTGGTTATCCTGTGAGGCGATGCAACAATAGCGCGCACCCTCCAGCCGCGTCCCCTGCGCCCCTCATCAAACGCCAGCGGCTTACGTGAGCAAACATCACCTGCCCGGTCACTGGCGTCGGCTCGCCACGTCCTGCGCAAACACCCTAATGACCCGGGCACCCACCGGTACACCACCACCGACCCAACCAGCATGTGACCATGCTGGTCGCCTGTGTTAAACCTCTGCGGGTGGGTGCAAGAGAAATCACGCACGCGGCGCACAATCACACAGCACAGAGTGCGTCTGAAGCCAAGCCCTGCACGGCGAGAACTGTGGCTCTCCAGTGCAAGAGGTGCAATAGAGGCTATAGGCGACTACTACACACACTGCGGATAGTTGTTGCGATGACTAACGCTGCGAAATTCTCTCAATGGATTCCTCAGCATGGCGAGGCGAGAGTTTCGAGACTTCAGCTTTAAACGCTCCCAGACATACAGTATATACGCTCCGCGCACGCTGCAGGAGAACACACCCAAAATCTGACATTTTCCACACTATTATTCAAGTCATCGCAGTTCAACAGTATCGCCTTGGAATACTGTACAGTTTAACTACTCAGTGGCAACACGTGGGGGCATCAGTCTCCCCAACCTGCAGGTATTATGCTGGAAAGACGTTCTACGCAAATCTTTTGCCAATCCTGCTCAGCTACAGCTAATAAAACCACTTTTTTCATTGAATACATCTCCACCAATGAAACGAGAGCTTTGCACAATATGCTCAGGCTTTTGATGGTGACCACAAGTATCCCCTCCTCCCTCCCAGCCTCCATCTCTATATCCATCAATCAAGCCATTCATAAGATTCGCCTTTCCCTCCCTCTGAGGAGCTGTGCGCCCTTCACTAGAGGTCAGAAAGCCTTTCATCGTCCATGCTGAGAAAGGGATAAAATAAAATGTCATATAGGGGACATGTGGAAAGCTCCTTTCTTACACTATACATGATTGAGCTGATAAAGAGAATGTATGAGAGGCCATTTCATTACAGTATGCACCTACATCAGGGCCTCATCCACCTGTTTCACCATCAGCAGGGTCACATCAGGGCCAGTCTCTGTCCATGGTGCTGAAAGCCTTGACAGGTTTAGTGCTGTGTCTCAACCGGCCAATCACATGGTGCCTCATACAAACTGAGGGCCGCAGTCAGATTGCTGCTGAGGGCTGTCCCCTCAACCTAAGATCCAAAGAGTGAGCCTTTTCTACTGGGAAGGAAAATACAGTTTCAGTGCTGCTGCTGCTGCACTGTCAACGCTGCTAAATGTTATCAAACGTGCAGGTTTTTATCTTTTCTTAGTCAAATGATGACCATTACATTATCATTACTAGGATTGCTTCTCCAGTTTGGGGATGGCCACAGCGTTTCAATAGGGAAACAGAACCCATCAGAGTCTGTGTGATCTGTCGAGTGCCCACCCCCGCTTCTTTACCCTCTCCGCCCACTGCCCACCCATTCACCGATCTGTCTCTCCTTCATTCATTCAGCCACTCATGCATTCATTAGAGCCATTAGCCCCCCCCCCCCATCACACCCAATTTAGGAATTTCCAAATTGGTCTCGAAAGCAAATCATTTGTTGACAAAGTGAAGGGGAGTAAAACCGATTCCTGCTGACTGACCCAGGGAGGAATGCCTCCACTGCCACATCCATGATTCCCCTGATACTCACGCTGAACCCGAGGGAATTTGAGGTCACTTGGATTGGTCTCTCATGATAGACTTGCTGTCCAGGGTAATGCTCTCTATCTGCAATGTGACACAGTGGCCATTTTTGTTACAGTTCTCATGCAGAATATGTCTTCATACATTTGTCGCAGATTTTCTCTTTCCCTCATTTCCTACACACTAATGAGCAAACTCAAATCCCATTTATCTTTATGCCCACCGTCCACTGTACGTGGTTCTGAAAAATAGACACTTGTGACTTATCTGCTCAGACTGCAATAGAAATGACTGGCCTTGTGCAAAAGATATTTAGGCCCACCTTTACATTCCAGATTAAATTCTTTTCTTCTACCAGTTCATCAGTCAGATCACACTTAAATATGGGGTTAAATCCATGTTAGGGGGTTTAATTATAGACATATGTGATGCTTGTGAGTTTTAAAAGAATTATTATCATTTATTATTGATAATATATTATTATCATTCAGCTTACAGTGGGAATTTTGTCATGTATCGACTGACTGGGAGTTTGCTGACGGACACGTTTTCATTTCACACATTTCCTTAAATAGCCTGACCCATAAACGACACAATTTTAAGTTTAAAATTAAAATGTATTACACTGTGGTCCTTTCTTTTGTTAATTTATATTAACAATATTCCACAGCTATCTAATCCCACCAAACTCTTATCTAATCAACATCCATCAAGTCGCCTACATCATTCTTCTACTAGGTCTCATGACTTAACCTAGGACATTCTGTTTTTATTGTTGTACCTTATATGGCCTTTACCAGCAGGATTCAGTCGAACACTAAAAAAATAAGACAAGAAAGTGCTAAAGCAAGACAAAACTGAGAGAAACAAGAATGTAAGCTAAGCGGTATAAACTCATATCGAAGGAATTGTAAATTGTGTAATTACACTATTCATTCCAAAATTTAAACCCTATTTAGATGGGTTTCTACTTTGAATTCACATTGTCTCATTATCTCTGATAAGTGGATTGTCCAAAATAAAACTTGGTTGTTGTCTTTTTTAGATTAAACAGTTGGCTTTTCACTGGTGAACCCTTGCATGCCACCAACCCACTGAGCAGCAATGGCACGCAAGCAGGTCCAATCATAGGGTAATGATTCATGATGCTGCTTCACAGTGTATCAGCCCCCTCCCACAGACTCCCACGCAGCTATCGTCTACTGTTCATTCACAAATTTCCCTTCACCCTTCCACAGTGACTGTCCGGGTTCGCTGTCCGTGGTGCTGAAACACCCAAACCAATAAGATCTGGCTTTTGTTCCTGTTCTCCCTTTACTTTTTAGATACTGTGGAGACAGGTGTAATCTATCTATCTATCTATCTATCTATCTATCTATCTATCTATCTATCTATCTATCTATCTATCTATCTATCT
>JBBPCS010000204.1:616040-627714 GCA_037974645.1 Hollardia meadi | reverse complement strand
CCCCCCCCCCCCCCCCCCCGCAAAAGGATCAGGAGCGCGAGGCGCGGAAAAAAAGACTCGTCAGCGCAGTGAGGCAACGCAACGCATCCTCTCTGACGTCATTACGACCCGTGCCTTATACACTCCACTCGTTTACGTGTTCTCACGTGGATGGTCTGTGACCTCGACCACTGTACGTTTTCATTTACGAGTGCTGTTATGTAGGCTGAAATATATACTCACCAGGGCTGAGGGAGTCACACCCTTGCGGTGCATGGAGCATGGGTGGCAAAAGGAAGCTGAAAGGCTGCTGGGAGCTTGAGGGCCAACATTGGAAGTGGGCACAAACAGAGCTCCAAGCCCACCAAGATGAGCTGCTGGAAATTGGGTTTTGGAAGGGGGCCAGTGTGTTATGGCACCATGGAGTGCAGAATCCCTAGCAGCACCCCTGTCCTGGTGGCCCCTCACAGAGTAGAGATGTGTCTCCCTGGAACAGGAGCACAGCCCAGGATACCGCCTGTGGCTGCACTGGGTCTGACACCCAACAGACCCCATGGAGTTTCATCTGGGGATGTTATGGTTGGCTTTGCACACCATATGCACCACGATGTAAAAAAATAAAATAAACTAACGACAAAAAACAAAATCAGGAACGATTGGATGAGGCCATTTGTCAGAGCTGAGATGGCTGCCGTTAAAGAGCCGGGCAGGCCAGCCGGCCGGTCCCATGCCATCAGTCTGAGTGCAGTTCAGTGGGTGTAGAGGCCTGTCATTGCAGGGCCAAGGCAGTATCTATCTCTTTATGGTGCTACAGCCCCCTTGATCGCTCCACGGGGGTCTTGCCGCTCAAAATATGTCACTTTTGGATTATTTTTATTCCGATTATCTTTTTTTTTTCCAAAACTCTTTTGTCCAAAACGTGTCAGGTTTTTCCCCCCTCCCAGGCAGAGAGCTCTGACTAATGTAGGACATTTCATATTAGTGTGCAATATTGTGTACGTGCCAATAGCGGCATTGTATCACGTGTATAGACTTATTAAAAGACTGTATAGGCCATGTGATCAGTAGATATTTGAAAGCATGACGATGAGGCTGATGCATCTGCGTTATATTTCCGAAATGTGAAGTCTTTCTTCTCAAGCACTTGCTCAAAGTGAAAAGGGTATATTTCCTGTCACGTTCTGTAAACCAGTAGGCTGCCTTGTCCTTCGATCAGTGCACGTAGTCTAGTCGGGGTGTTTTCGTCCCCAGTCACACCAGAAACAAACCTTTTCCCTCCTCGTCCCTCCCGTAACACACACACACACACACACACACACACACACACACACACACACACACATACACACACACACACACACACACACAGTCATATACACAGTCTCTCCCTGTTGAGGCCTCCTGTTGCTTTCTGAGTGTTTGGGAGCCCTCTAAAGTAATTTTGAATGGTGTCTGGAACTGCACAAGGCCTCCTGTCCTTTGAAGCCAGGAAACTGTGTATTTGGAGCCTGAACGCGACCCGATTGCAGGACAGATGAACCATGATTTGACTTTGGTTTGTCTGCGGTTTCACTTGAGTCAGGCGATAGTGATCAGCCGCCGCAGACCCAAAGGACAGAGACATATGTTGTTGTTTTTATAATGAGGATCACAATCCCTCTCTCTGGTACGGGCAGACTTTGACCCCCTTCCAAACTCGAGATTCAAAGCTTAAACACGGCCCGCCTCATTGTCCACACAGCAAATCTTGTCCAAATGGCCAAATATGCTCTGTCAGACAGACAGTCCATTGCTTCTTTTTGACCCGATCAACCTCTAGGCTTACATTGAAGTGCTAGTTAACAATCAGTATGGTTAGTTCACCCATCAGCTTGATTTAAAGTAGGTTGGCAACTGAGCCTGGTCACAGGCCCTGTCAGAGTGGTGCGCCACCTAGGTGGTATGAAGGGGAAATACTGACTGCATGGATTGCAGCTTTAGAGGCCTTATCTGGATAAAAGCTGATAATGTAGTTACAGCCTGGGCCTGCCAGACATGTGGGATTGCTGAGGCCAGACAGAAGCAGAATTCCCCAAAGCACACCTGGGCTCACATGGCAAAAGAGGTCCTTTTGAATCCTTGCTTTAAAAAGTTGATCTGTGTTTGATTGGCCATGCCTGTGGCAACAGAGCCAAGAAATATGTTCCAGAAAATCCCATCTGTTCCACGCAGGACGTTTTGGCGCAGGTTTGTCTCCAAGTGTTGGTGAAAGGCCTGATGAAGTCTGGCACCGCACTGTGGGGGCTTACTGGCAGCAGCCTACCATGACCTACTGACCCAGCTGTTAGACAGATCCAGTTAGGACTTTTTCTCTCTGTTTTGCCGAAGAACAGGAAATGTCTCATATATTTCCTCACACTGCTCTGTGAATGATAAAAAGCCCATTTCCATTAAACACACGTACAAGCCACCTACGACTATGTGCCCAGCAAAGCACATCTAAGGTCAATCTGAGTTCATCTTGAGTTCAATGTGAATCTGGACTGTCTGTTGTGATACTGCACTTATTACCCAAAGTGTTCTAGCTTTAGCTTGATTAAATTTATGCCTCCAGGAGGCTCATGCTACATGAAGACTGGAAATACAACTTTCTCTTTTTCTCTTTCTCTAAAGGCCATATATAAGGAGAGCCTCGGTCTGCTCGTAGAGTTCACTTTGTGAAAGCCTCACTCTGTGAAATGCACACTTTTTCTTAAAGATTAAGATTGTTTTGTCACCAACTATAATTGCCAGGTGATTGTGGGTCAGTTGTGTTCAGTTGTGAAACATACTCGTCCATTTTGGGTGGTAGCTTCATCTGAGTTACAGAGGAGGGAGGCACTTGTGGTTTTCTTGAAGACAGTGCGATCAAATCTGATTTTTCAGCTTATGAGAGCTCACAAAGTGTCACAGCAAAACCTTGAGTGACCTTGCAGCCATGTTGTGCCCGCATTACACGCTCATCCATTTCTGGGACTCAAATGCAAAATGGTAGGCAGATGTTTTTTTGTTTTGTTTTTTATTTTATTTTTCTGTTTAAAGCGTCAGTGGTCTAGCTATGTACTGTCCTAAGTGGCTCTGGCTAAGTTCAGTGTACATGGGTGATGATGGTGCACAGAAACTGTTAGCATTGACAAGAATCATGTGTTGATTTATTATACAGCAATAGCCATCGTAGCAATCCCTAATCATGATGTTATCCTGCTTTTTGTGTGATAATACTGCAGTGTTCAGTTAGTCAAATTATATTTAAAAGAGCTTATTTTTTGTTGCTCAAGCAACAGGTGACCAGACTCTTCCTCACACATTTCCAGCCCAGTCACCACAATAAAATGTTGGCACTGTACATTTCTGCAAAACAACAGATATCAATACACGTCTTTCATGTTCCGATTATGTGTATATGAACTGATTTTCCTATCTGGAGGTGGAGTGGTCGGAGGTGGTGTGTCATCTAGGCGCACCAACTGCCAAGCAAGAGACAACTGTTCGAGACCACTTGAACAAACCAACAAACCATTTTAGCAACTACTGGGACATTTTGTCACCATCTATGTGGTACCAAAAGCAGATACATTCATCGACATGTCAGGAGATTATCCAGCTGTGTTTGTGTGGACAAAACCAGGTATTTTAAAGCAAAACATGATCTTTTCCTAACTCTAACCAAGTGTTTTCTGTGCCTAAACCTAACCAGACGTTAAGCACAGTGTTGAAAATTGAAAACTGAAAAGTTAAGTTTCAACATAGTCCTTGGTTTACAGAAACGTACAGTGCCAACATTTAATCTGCTGATTGGGTCGACATGCCAACCGATGGGAACAGAAGGAAAACTGAATTGCCGACGTAACTCAAAAGTGCAGCAGTAGCTACTTGTTGCATGTGCTTAAAGTCAGATTGCTATGACGGCTCCAGCTGTGCTTCATCTGCCAGTTCCTCCTGTATTGAATGGGGAGATAATTCACGTTTCTGACTGCATTCAAACAGCCTCATGTACATGACTTTTAACAGCAAACTTCCTCAATTGAAATGTGGTGGTGGCGACCAAATTAAAACATACTCAATTTCCATTAGGTGTTCTAGACAACCAAATATGCTGTTTCTGGTTTCAGTGTTGTAGTCTTTCATTGGCATTACGGTTAATCACACAGCCAATCGCAGCCTCTGGTCAAAGCCAAGCACTACATGACTCATCACAACCCACTGACAGAGGAGCTCATTCAGCACATCTTCTGTTTGCACACACACCGAGTTGTAGGGCCCATCATGTTTGCAGACTGTACAGGCTACTGTTGTGTATAGTTATAAAGATGCTCCTTTAGATGTTTTGAAGAAGTTGGGAAATGGATCCTGGATTTTAAGGGGTGGGGTCAATGCACAATGAACATATCCCATGTCACCGTTTGGTCTGAATCCCTTTACCATCCCCATATGAGATAATATGTTGTATCTTTTAAAAAATATTTTATCTGTGGCGTGTGTGTGTGTGTGCGTGGGGGTGTGCGGGTGCGTGCGTGCGTGTGTGTGTGTGCGTGTGTGTATATATATATATATATATGGTTTGTTATATATGATGCTCCTCCTTTCAGAAAAATATAACATGTAAACAGGAAAAACATATTGCTGTTTTTTTCCTTTGGATTTTATACTTACAGAAAGCATTGAATAAAAATGGATAAATACTTGCACTTTAGATATATTAAGAAAAATAAAAATCTGCATATTATTTTTGATAGGGATCTCACATTCAAAGAGTATAAATTACAGGCTTTGTGACTATTGCTGGACAGAGATGTATTGAGTTCTACTTATTGAAGTATATTTTGTCTGTGTGTCAGAAGGTTTACTAAAGTAAATTGCATGATAAAGTAGTGCTACACCGATATTGTTCTTTTTTTTTTTAGTTGGTAAAAATGTCTGAAAACTGTGATAGCAACCCTCTTGTCTCATGTTTAACCTCTCCTCGCCCCTTCTAAAATATTTCTTACTGAAATATGGCCTTTCCTGACTACATGACGATGGTGCTTACTTTGGCTTTGACATCAAGCTCATCCTATACATCTCAACATCATCATAACTCACGTCCTTACATTACTTTCTGTTATTCTGTATTCTCACTACCTTATTAAATTTTCGTTGATGGCAAAAAAAGGTGTGCTGTTTTGTACATTGCTGTTTGTTTTAATGTTGGGGGAGCCTTGTTGTCTGAAAAATGACTAATCTCGCAATAAAAAGTCATTCCACACATCCCTGTCTCCGCACAACTGTCTCAACACAACAATCAACCATGTGTAGCAGGGATGGGCTCAGTAAGTATAATTAAACAGAAAATGAAAAGAAAAATAATAGAATATCCATCATCTGTTGGCTGAGTGTTGCAAATGTGAAAATAGCCCTTAATTAATTCCGTCTGCAGGAGGCAATTGGTCAGTGCACCAAAACAAATAAAACTGATGGCACTTCACAATAAATTCTCAGTTATTGTAAACCAAACATGATAACCAGCAGATCTGGTGATGTAAAGAACAGCAGGAGTTGTTGTGGGAACAAAGTAGGCCAATGATTTTAAGATGACTCAAAGCTGAAGTGAAATTTTGTTGAAAAAATTCAGAGGACCATCTTCCCAAAAAACACAACATAAAAATAGGGGAAAATATACTGTAAACTAGGGTGTGGCAGTATTTCAACACCCTGCTCAGTTCAGCATCAGGGCCTGCCATTATAAAACCATATTTAATATATTCAATCTTTCCTCACTACAGGCTTTGGAGCTTTTCCTGACGCAGGGTTATTCTTCCACGTCACAATTTTGTTTCAAAAACTGACCCATTTTGTGTCACTCCATCCAAGGGAACATAGCTAGCTAACAGATGACAAAATATGTCTATATCTCTACCAGATGATGTGTCATGATTGGTGGTGATATTCAAACGGAACTAGTCATTGAAATTATGCATTTTAATTTGACGTTTTTTATTTATGTGAATTCTTGAGAACATCCAGAGATAAAAATAACTAAACCACAAACCACTGGTTGCTCTTGCTCTCAGGCCTACCTGCATGTCTACCTGCACACCTACCTACCTCTGCGGATTCTGCCCTCATTGCTTATGACGAGTCTTCACCAAGGCTAGGTGGATATCATTATGACATTTAACAGATTTGGATTTTATTATATTTATTATACAAAAAAAGCTAGGAGAGCTTGTTGAACATGGTGAACTCGCCGCTCATACGTATCTCCTCATGGGAGCTACAGGGCAGTCAGTGTAGTCAGGCCATGCGTGCCCATATGTTTCATAGGACTGGCTTTGGAGGGAGCCATGAAGGGAGGGCTTGGGTTTTTGTACTCTTGCTTGTTTCTCCAATCTTACCACCCCCTGCTTTAATTTTTGAAAAGCTGTAAACATATACGTTTCAAGGAGTGACTTGTTTGACATGTTAAATGCTGATTTAAATTTGACCCTTGGTATTACATTGACAATAGCATTGTGATAATATATGAACATTCTAGAGAAGTATCTATTTTATTTGAAAAATACAGGCCCATCCTTTTTGAATTGTGTGGCCTTTCTGCAGGCGATCTGTTCTATATCAACCTAATGCGATTACATTTCAATTAGGTTTAAGTACATTTTGGGTTTATCTATTGGCTCCAGAGTTTGGGCTCTGTTATAAGCTAGGTGAGGTTATTTTAAAAGCTTAAGAAGCAGATATACTGTTCTCACCTTCGCCTTTAAACACAGTGGCTACACAAAAGAGTATTAACAACAAGCCATGTTGTTGAAAACGCAATATCAAGAGAAGAAGCACCTCTGTTCAGCCATGTGTCAACATAACCATTACATAACTAGCTAGCTGGCAAACTAGCTTGCACTTTATTTTGGTATCTGAGAGCAAGTTACCCTAATGAAAAGAAAAAAAATACAACCCTGGTTAAAACATGAAACCCCTGTTAAAACATATGCCAAGGCCGACTAATCAGGAGAAATGGAAAGACAACCGGTGGGTTGTCTTTCCATTTCTCCTGACAACCGGGCTCGTTGTTGGGCCTCAAGGGCCAGTGATTAAAAATCTAGTCGGAGCTGTCTTAAGTCAAGATGAGAAAAATCATCTTGACGTTCCAATAAAATCAAACATGTTTAATATTATCGAATGTTTGTAGTCTTCACACATGCAAATAAATAGAAGTTCAATGACGTGAAGATTATCAACAACCAATAGGTGTGCTCCATCTAGTATCAGGAAGTAGCAAACTGAACAGATAGTAAACATGGAGGGGACTCAGAGGAGGTACAAAAACGAGAACAAGTCTCTGTTTTCTTGGACTGTGGAAAAGGAGGAGAAACTGATGAAGTTGTGGAGTGAACAAGAGTGCCTCTTTGATGTGTCCTCCCATTTTTACCCCAAGAGTGGAGAGGGAAAAAGTGGACAAAAATCCCCGGTGAGTGTGCTATATGCTATAGCTAACTAGGATACCACTGGGGCTATTTGCAAGCTAACGTTAGCTACTGAAATGTTTACAAGATATTGGAAAATATATAGCAGAGGTAGCCCTCCAATCCTTCACATGTATTTAAAAAAGAGGGACAAAGTTGATGGGGAGGATTAGTTTGCTACTGCAACCAATGAATATGTTATCCTGTTATTTCAGTTGAAGAGGTGAAAGTTTGACTTTGAGGACACAGTATTACAGTCTGCAGAACCACCTGCTGAGTGGAAGAGGAGATGAGCTCCTCGCTTCAAAGCAGCAGTGGATAAAGAGAAATCTTGACCTTCAAAAGTTTTGAAGAAGAATGACACATTTTGCAATGAATGTGTGTTTTATAAGGTGATGTTCTCGTTGTAATAGGTACAGTATTTTGAATGTTGGTTGCATTTTGTTTGTACTGCACTGCACTGTGTAATACTGTTCTACAAAGTTGAATAAATACAAATCTTGCAAGAATTATGCTCTTTATTTCATTTATTCTATATATATATATATATATATATATATATATATATAAATTCAGTTTTATTTATTGTAAATTTCCACCTGGAGCAGCACAAAACCCCCGGACTGAAAATAACCCCCACTCCTGCTTTTCGATAAAGACCTTTTGTGGATAAGACACACTTTGAATAAAACAGCATTAACACCACAAAATGTTTTAATGTAATTATCACATTTAGGTAAAAATGCAGTAGCTAAATCAATAAAAACAAAACACCTAACAAAAAGTTACATTTAAAAAATGTTTTACCTTTTGCAATGTCAAAGAGAATTAGCATTAACTAGGTGATGCAGCTGTTTTGTGATTTTAAAGAGTTTAAGTGAAATAAGAAAAAATACTTTTTACAGCAACCATTTTGACAGGTCACAGGAGGAGAAGCACAAGTGTTACGAATGAAATTAATTACAATTCGCTGCATTTCATTTTACAAGCGTACACTATTTAACTAGCTCACTTACACAATTTTTTCATGCAGCTTACTGGAACAACACAGAACTCAGCCAAGTTATTAGAAACACCTGTGTACTATGAAAAGTCAAAATGTCTGCCATATAAACCACCCACAGCTTAATCCAGCTCTTGACTATGGCAGAGTTTAGGGTTCTAACTTTGTCCTGCTCTTTACTAAGGTTCAGAAATTTTACTCATAATAAATTTGCCAAAATCCTCAGTTAGTCCTTATCCGTTATGTTTTTTCTTTAGTCAAGTTTAAAGGTGCAATGTGTAAAATGTTGAGTGTAATTCCCATGTTATCAAATACAGACGCTTTGGATTTCCCAGGCCCTCAAATACTGAGGCTTTGGGTTGATAGTTCGGACCGGCCAACAACCCATGTGACGACCTGGGAATAAGACTCAACAGTCATCTATTTTACACACTGCAACTTTAAACATAGGCCTTTTTTGTTTTAGTAAAGAATAAAGTATAAATCTTACCTTTGTCTGGCTTTCCTTCATCCTGTGGTTCAGTCATATATTCATACACAGACAATTGTCTCAAACTATTAGCAGGTTTTAGACCTCCCTTTTGTGCTCTTCATCTTGGTATGAAATTGTACACACTTCCGATGTCCTAAGTGGGCGTGGTCTCGAACAAATGTAATTTTCTCCTGATTTGTTTGTCTTTAAATACTATTTTAGTATCAGAATGTCCAGAAGATATGTGGCTTGTGATAAATGGGTCCGATGTTTATGTTTCAGTCATATTCTTTGCTCACCTTCAGTTCTCCCATAAGAATAAATAGACTCAGGATCTGCCACTCGTCTCCTAAAGGGGCGGGGCAGTGGCAAAACCCACGTGACACAGGTACAGGAAACAACTCGTCAGTGAACCATCTCGGTTTCTGAACTGTCTCTGGCATTACTCACGGTGGGCAGACTCAGATCAGGTTGTGACAGACATTACAACATCTTGTTTAATTAAAGAATTTGGAAGATGTTTTGTAGTCATTAGAAATGTCTCAATGACAGCAAGAACGGTTTGTAGGTTAAAGTGGGTTTTCTAGACACTTGTAGGGCTAAAAGAAAACTTTAGCCAACACAGGGAAGATGGACAAGTAGTAACAAAGATGCTCTAGCACAAAGATAATGCATTACAAGCCATGCCAATGGTATGAAATTGTATACGCTCCTGGTGTCCTAAGTGGCCTCTCCCCACTGGGCATTTTTAACACTAACATTACAGAGGACTACTGCTTGTCAATGTCAAACAAATAAACACTAGATACAGTCATAAATTTTGTGTTTTAGTCTTTTTTTCTGCTCATTTTTATCTGCTAGTTTAATAAGCTTGCTACAGATCTCGCGAGTTTGTTGCTGAGACAGAGACATGTCTCGAACAAACTTTTTTTTCTCCTGGTTTCTCCCTCTGCCATTTTATGTCATAATGTGTCAGACGATATATGGCTTGCAAAAAATTGGTCCAAAGTTTATTTTGGTGAGTGTGGGCGGGTCTAATTGTTGTTTGGTCTAATTAGTTCTCCTATTAGTCACTATTGTCACCTAAAGGGGCGCGTCAGTGATGAAACCCATGTGACACAGATACAGGAAATAACTCGCCAGTGAACCATCTCGGTTTCTCAACTGTCTCCATGAATGTATCATAGAACTGGATACAGTGAGAGCGCTGTCTTGCTTCCAACTTTGCCCAGTGGCCACTCCGCGGTATTGCAGCTGAAAATTCCCCTGCAGCCCAAAATGCATTTTCCCCATAGACCACCATTATAAAAGAGATGTCTGTAAAACTGTGGACAGGACACTTCGAACTACAAACAAGGTCAATTATGACTCTTTCTATTATGTATTTTTGATCCTTGGAGGTTTTGTATTTGTAAAGCGACTAAAATATCTTTGACGTCATAAGTAATGGCCCAGCAGGACAAACACTACTGCGCATATTCAGTGGGCCGCATAACCAGGAAGTAAACCCAGAAGTTAGAAGACTTTTTTGGCATATGCGCTAGGAGAGCAATTCTCATTGGATTGAATAGGCCTCATCTTTGCATTTGGTATCCTGTTCTTTATAAATCTATGACTGTCTCTGGCATTACTCACATTATGCAACTACTCAGATCAGGTAGTGACCATAGACTGTATATAAAAATGGACGGAGTCTCCGTGACGTCACCCATAAGTTTCTGAAGAGCCGTTGTGAAGCCTCAGTTTGGTGGCTCTGGTTGTCGCCATCTTGGCAGTGACTGACTCCGCCTAACTTCCGCTAATCCAAAAATGGGCAAAGAGGTGGAGCGTGGGTGGACCTGAGGCATTAACGTTACCTTTATATTGTCCGTATGACAAGTTTAACAGAGCTGCCAACTCTCACCCATTGAGCATGAGACTCACGCAAATGACGCTCTTCACAAGCTCTCACGCCACACCTCTTATTTCTCACTCTGTCAAATAAAAATAATGAATGTCAGCTGACACGCTACTTTGCCCCGGAACCTTCGGTTGGATTATCCACTTGCCCATGTTTGTGGGGGACGATCTTTATGGTCACACTGGAAATACAGCTGAAAACACCTGTGTGCAGTGCCCGTTTGCTCCACTGCTGCACAGAGCGCAGATCGCTTGTTTATTCAAAGTTTATTAATATTGAATGTGTCGCGTGTCCAAATTGCACCAAATCCGACACTGCACGTCCTCGAATCCCCAGCAACACACCCACGAAGTGTGAAGTAGATCGGACAAACAGTTCTCGAGGTATGCGAAGGACACGTAGATACACAGTGATTCCTGGAATTAGTAGAGAGATTTCGGACAGACTACTGCTCTACATCGAAAAACAATCTGAAAGGTGGTGAGTATTAGCCTACTAACACTGTTAATACTACAGTACAGTATGTTGTTTGATGTAGAGTGTGTTAGCTAGATAAGCAAATTAGACATAGGCTATGCAGGATTCTGGGCTAGCCTGTGTGTGTGTGTGTGTGTGTGTGGGCTTGACACACACGTGAGTGTGTGTCAAGCCTGTTTTGCCACTGTTGACAGTGAATGAGAACAGAATTAAGATTCTGATTCTGAAAGATTCTGGTTCTTATATTCCAACTAAGTCATATCATGTTGTAATTGGTACACTTGTGTAGATTAATTATACCAACATGATCGTTTTAATCCTTAACAGTTTTAAGGATGTCTTCTAAAGGTCTTTGGCCACCAGGCAGTGATCCCTCTGGTGGCCAA
>JBBPCS010000204.1:600893-615940 GCA_037974645.1 Hollardia meadi | reverse complement strand
ATCCTTGCCCTTAAAACTGATATATTTTATCCCATCCACTCTTTTCTTTATATGGTAGTATGCTAATCATGTATTTTTTTTTTTCTTGAGCTCTTTCCTTACAGACACACAATATTTGTCATCTCATTCTTACTATTGAGCAGTATGTTACGATGACCACTTCCACAGTGCAGAGTTTTTCATGCCCCCGAGACAAATTACTGCATGTTTTGTGTAGCCAAAAATGTGGAGCAATCCTGATTCCGAGAATGCTCATTATTTAACCTTCTCTACTGTAAATCACAAACATTAAACTATGTGGGCCTATATTTTACCACATTCAAAAGGCGCAGCATTTTCCATAGTGATATTATGTTAATCTTGTCTCGCCAATCCTAAGAAGTATAGGCTCGGACCAATCAGCTCAATAAGCTTCAAGGTTTTGTAACTAACATGCTATTATAGATGATTTGTTTCACAGTCAAAACAGCTAATAATAATAATAATAATAATAATAATAATAATAACCATGTCTGTTTGACACTTTGTTGGGAAGTATCAGCAGTCAGTGTCACGACTTTACATGAGTTTACAAATGCAATCAGCATTTCTCAGCTGCTGTAGCTGGGCTTCCCCAACACGTCTGCTGATGCTGAAGAAATACTGCGAGACCCCTGAGGGAAAGATTTAGGTGGTCGAGAAGGCGGAGCCTTTTAAGTTGAGTTGTGATTTATTCAAAGAAAATGGGGATATGATACAGCAATGTGTTACACCTTAATTTACTGGAAGCTGCTCCACACAAATGACATAATTGCTATATTGATATACATGTATTTATAACACTATCGACGTGTCTGCTTTTACAGTGCAGACCCTCAAATGTTTTTTTTCAAAGGTAATGTAGTTTATGTGTTATGGTATGATATATAATGTATGCCATCATCAGACTATTTTGTAAATCTAGTTTTCTAAATTGGGTTGCAGCCCCCTGCTGAAATAGGCCTACTGTAAATACTTGTACAAACTGTCTGTGGTTATTTTACTATTTGAACACTTAGAGTTTTGGTCTAGTTAACAGCTTTTTTTGACTGTGGTAACTTTAAAGTTTAGTTAACTGCAGCCTAAACATGTTAATAAATATCCATGTTGGGAATTTTGTGTAGTGTAACCCAGGTTTTCATACAACTGTAAACCTACTGTAACACAGTTGACCATGTCAATAAATCACAGCCACGATCATGTGTATAAAAGCTTACTTTATGAAGCACAGACTAAATATTCAGTAAATATGTCCTTTAAATAGTGTGAGCATCCTGTCAAAAAACAGTTCCCATATACAAACAAAAAGACAGATCCAATGCTGACATCAAAATGCCAAAGTTGTAATTTTTTTTTTTTTTAAATAAAACATAACAATTAACAAATATTTTTCTGTCACGATCCTATATTACAGCACAGGCCTACCCTAGAACATTGGGAAACAATGGTTAGCACAACAGCCAAAGTGACTATAAGGGGAAGTCTCCCTGTAAGAAAGCAGTTATTATTCCTAACAATACAGCTTTATAAAACGGTACCTCCTCTCTGAAAACTCCGCTCCTCATCAGCATTTTGGTCTGTACAAGGATCCAGAATTCCAGCTGTGATTCCAGGTTTCCAGCCAAGTCCCAAAAAGACCCCATCAGTCACTATTGATATGATAGCAGAGAAAGCGCTGTGTCCAGAGCCAAAGATATGATAGTTCATAGTGTTGATATCCACAGCTCTGGTTATTTTAGCATGCTTCTGTGCCATACTCAGTGAGGGGGGCAGGGGGGCACTAAGTTCACCAATCTACAGTTGTGTCATAAGCAAATTACATTAAGATAAAGAGGAAAGGTGTATGTGTGTGTTTTTGGTTGGGATCAATTAAGGTGCTCACAAACAGCAGTACTGCCACCACTCCCACCACATCACCACTTCCTCACATTACACAAGCCCTCCTTCTATGAGAAACAGGCTTAGTATGTTCCGTTCCTCTGTTTGGAAAAATGTGTGCTGGATGACTGTTTTGCCCGATCTTGGCTGTACTTAGAAAACCAAACCAGTCTCTTCTTAGAAAACAAGTCCTTCCTCCTCCCTCTCCTCACCCAAGTGGAGGATGTTTTGATACCTACGCTGCTGGTGAAGTTGTTTTGCTGCTGTTCGCCTTTCCATTCCAGTATGCTGCCAGGTTCTTGACTATAGCACATTAAGCTAGAGCAGTCCTTCTACCACACTCACCAACCAGCCTTTGTTTTTCCCAGAAACATCTTCCTCTGTGAGGACGGATGGCAGTGGAAGGATCACACCAGTACTAGTAAATGCCCAATGCAAGGCCGAACAAGCTATATGTTCATGTAACATATTATAAATCAGAACATAGATTGTTAGATTTTCTGCTAGAAGAGGTAAAGGTACATCTTTTGTCACAAGGATGATGGCTTGCTGTGTGCTAAAGATGCTTTTGAGAGATCCAGGCCTGATTGTGATGGCAGTCTTATTCAGCAGAAGGCTGCTGGATTGTTTCTCGATATATTCTTCATACAAAAACATTACCCTGCTATATTTACTTCTTCCTGTTGCCAACAGCTTCGACGTCTCAGCTGGTTCCACTTAAAAAGAGAACGACGCACACATGCACCAGCTGACCCACTCATACGGTATGGCTCCCACCCACACTTTGCTGTTCTGCCCTTCAATTCCATCGTCAGAAAACTCACACCAAACCATATATTGTTACATATCAGTTCAGTGCACTATTTCCTGATATAAGAGGAGTTTGTGGGATAAAACTGAGCATGGCACAGTGCTTTCATTCAGTCACATAGGCTACCGTTATCTTCTTCAATTCAGATCTGTGAGACAAACAGAATAATTGAATACGTGTCAGTATTTGGGGTAGCGGAAAATCCTAAAAATCACAGACTTGTAATCTCTCTGAGAAGCGACTGACTAACACTCTCCAAATCCCTTAACAAGTGTCAAGGTGCCCTTGAGTAAGGCACTCAACCTCCAGTTCCTCTGATGGAACAGCTTAGTGAACAGTTAAACCAATGGCTGTTCCACTCGGCAGCTTCTTTACACCTACAAACGCATGTAACTGTGTGAATGTCAAGAAGGAAATTGCTGAAAAAGAGCAAGCACGTTTAGTGTAAACCCTTCCTGTGGTGAATAAAGGTTTGTTGAATTCAATAAATAAATAAATATGCTATACATGACAGGGACTTGATCCTTCTGAGAAGTTCTTTTTGAGAGTTTTTGAACCTCTGGGAGAGATATGTTGTATCTTACGCACCACCCATACTGTAGGTCCATACACGTCTGCGAGTGGCTGGGTGTGTAAACAGGAGTTTAAAAAATAGGTCAAAATGCTACAGTAGTACCGTGTCCATCTGAATCACTGTCTGACTCCTGGACTGCAAGTACAGGACAGGACAGAGAGGACAGAGGCAAACCAGTCTTTGTTCTCTATCTGGTCTCAAAATAATACATTAGAAATTAGTCCTGCTCATAACTAAAAACACATTTCAACTAAAGACAACCGCACTGCTCTGAGTTTCATTTCAAAATAATACTGATGATGCTATAAATAGTGATCACAGTTATGATCATTTTAATGTGCAATAATAAAAGTTGAAAGATCTGAGGTTTAGTGGGGTCACTTGTCGGGCATCAAGCGCTGGGTCTTCATCTTCTTCATATATTGCTCAAGGACAGAAACTTATCACCAGGGTTGATAGATTCTGGGAATGATAGTGACGGTCAGGAGGAATGGAGGAGCCCAAAACAACAATTAACAAAAAAAGAAGTAAGAAGTTGGCAGATTAAGCTTGTATGGCATGGGATGTTGTTTTGTGGGCTGTGGTCTCTGGTCCTCCTGCCTCCCCTCAGCTCCTCTGTCCCGGGGCAGTGCATCCAGTGGCCCTCCCGTTTAGCCCGCTGTGAGCCTGACTGATGGACGGGGAGGACTGCGTCTTGCGGAGGTGGCATTCGCGGCCAGCCAAGCCACCCTCCATGATCAGGCCACCCATCACACTGGCCTCGATCTTCTCGAGGTCATCCGTCTCGGCGCGGATTTTGGCCTGCAGGAGGCTGATGTATGTCTCATACCGAGTCTTCTGCTCAGAGGGGAGAGGGGAAGTGAGACCAGGAGAAAATTAAACAAGAGTTTGGATAATCTGTCACCTCAGAACTGACTATATTTACGCTAGCTTCAAAATTTTGACAGAGGTTCTGTTTCATATTTTGCTTGATTGAGGTATTAATATGAGCAGTGTTGTTATAAATATATCTAAATTTTAGAAATGATGTAAAGCAGTGTCAAGAAAAAACAAAACAACAAAGAAAAAAAACATGAAAATGAACAATAATAAACAGGCATATAAAGGCCTATACCTCATATGTGAGGTAGTGCTCTTTGAGTCGGAACTCCTCCCACTCGCGGCTTTTGGGGTCGTCCGAGGGCGCGTTTTTCCGGTGCTCCTCCAGCTCCAGGCTCATCTGCTTCAGCTTGCTCTCATGACTCAGCAGCTGCTCTTCCTGAACCAAGCACAGACAAGAGAAAAAAACGGAAGCCCCCAAACACAGCCAATCAGATGCAAGTGGACACAAATAGAATATGTAAAACACCCAAACCCTGCGTAGAGATTTTTTATGTAGGAGGACTGTGCATGCTGCTGCTGTAATAAACACTATGTTATGTCCAATGAAAAATGTCAATTATAATGAGATATCTAACGCAGTTTTCACAATACATATTATGTTTCTAGAGTAAGATGTAAGTCAGTAGAATGTGATAGATGCTCTTGCTTTTCATGTATGTCATCATCATCTGTGTGCATGTGTGTGTACCTGGTTGAGTCTGGTTGATGAGGACGGCAGGATGGGCCGACAGAATTTCTTCATGGAGCCGATGGCGGCAGGGAAGGCTGGAGCGGAGAACAGCGCCGCCACCAGGTTTATCCGGAAGATCCAAGACATCATCTCCTCCTCACTCCTGGACAGAGAGAGAGAGAGTGAGAAAGTAGAGTGAGGGGTTGATGAAGGGCGAGAGAACAGCTGAGTGCATACTGTGAAATTACTTGATTGATGTTTCTCTAGTTTCTCCTCATTGACACAGGTTCTCCTACAAGAAAAAAGTCTAGACATTCGACTGGCTGCAGAAAATGAATTTTTCCAATTCACAGAATGTAAGAACATCTCTAGCTAGTATCAGCTGTTATTTTGATATTGTGTGCCTAAATTCACAATCGTAAACTTTTAGACTTAAATTCCGCATTTTCAATTTAATTAAATGTATGTTTTAACAGATAAAGTGTGATATTTAGACTGTAATTCTGATTGTTGCCTGTTCATAGCAGCAGCAGCAGCAAATGGAGTTTATATTTCACTCTGAGGAGGCTGTATGACCTTCAAGAGGAGTTTGATTTGCATTTTGGAACTTGCAAGTTTGATTTTATCAAAGTGACAAACATCACAGAAACAGAAGGAGAGCTTCATCCTGTCGACACAAGATTAGTTGCACTGTGTGGGAATTAAAATGACAGTGGCTTCAGGTCTCCCAACATACTCTTATGAAGCTCTAATTAGTTATTTCTTGGTGTCTTGGAGAAACATTTTAGATCCAATAAATTCTGTTATGGGAGAGGTATAAAACAGTTCATCAACCATCCATCCATCCATGTTTCATGATAATAAAAATGGAAGATTTCATTGTAGTTGTCTCATTTGCTGTATTTTAGACATCTCAAATTCAACTTACGGGGCCTGCAGCAGAAAGACTCTCCAGTCTGAGGTTTTTAGTTTCAGTACATTGGCTTTCTTGCTGTAGTCAGTGGCACGAGTGGCTAAAGCGTGGTGGATCCGCACTGCGTTCTTCAGGTCCACCTCTGAAATGTCAGCATCAGGCTTGTACTCATCCTGGGTAGGTAACAGAAAAAACAACAAGCAAACATAAATTGTATGTCTTATGTTTTGGAGCCTCTAAATACTTTTATGTTTCAGTCCATTTAGTCATTTTTTCTCATAGCAGAGAACATCTGTATTATGCAAATACCTAAACTGACTGAGTAAACTAAACAGTCCACATTAAATGAAACAGTGAAACTACAGAGCAACTCTTTTATATATATATCCATCCTAACATATTAATTTAAAACAGTGAAAATATAATTCAATTCATTCAAATCGAGCATTTCACAACAGCCTTCCTACCAGCAGGGGGAGACAAACACATAGTAGAGCAGCCATGCCTCATTTCCTCTCTTAATGTTCTCTCTAGCTCAGTCCCTCTAAAACACACACACACACACACACACACACACACACGCACAGCAGCGAGGAGCATCCACCACCACCGCAACGACAGCAGTGGTGGATGTGTGTTTCTATGGTAACGGAGCAGAGGACGAGATGTGGTACCTTCTGGAGATACAAGATCATCCCCTTCAGAACCGCATAGAACTTCTTCCAACCTCGGCGACCCCTCGGGGCTGGAAGCAAGACAAATAAAGGAAAAAAACAACTTTGCTGTCATATTCACATATGTACAGTAACTTATTGAGAATTTGGTAACTTCAGTCAAATGTGTGTGTGTGTTAGATTTTGTGTATAGCACACAATCACTCACTGCGTTTGCCGTCCATGTCGGCGTGGCTCTTGCGGGTCAGCACTCCATGTTTGTAGGTGACGGCATTTAAGAGAATGGGAATGGCAATGAAAGGGTTACTGCCGTCCGTTACCCTGGCCACACGCTTACTGCCGCCTTCACACTGCTCCTCCACCAGCTCGGACAGACTCTTCCTCAGCTCCTCCTCCTCACTACACACACACATACCCATTCAGTTAAACCTGAGCAGAACACATTCAAGTGTACTTACTTCTTTAAAAAAAACCTCAAAATTTCCTTTTGATGGACACAAAATGCATACTCACACAGCCCACTCAAGCTTCTCATTCTTGATTGAGTTATACAAGACCTGTGTGGGCAAAGCGAAAAAAAGAGGAATTTTAAACATGCTCTTCCTTCTAGGATTTCTTTTACTTCACTACAGGGTAGGAATGTGAAGACATGCTTCAATACTTAAGGAGGAGGGTCTGTACCTTTAATAGGTCTTTAGGGAAATCTTTGCCATTGTTGAGACCATCCAGATTACTGATAAACTGTTGGCAAGACATCTTCTTCCCAATGTTCTGAGGGGAGGGGAACAAACAGACAGAACAGAAATAAACAAAACAAACAGTTCAATTTGTAAATAAAATTTCACCTTCATTCTTTCATGTGTTTGGAGCCAAACTGGTCAGTCTTTAGCTCAGTTTCCACAGAATTTGACAAATGTTCAAATTCCAAGGAAGCTGATGATTTCAAAATAACTGTTCCAACCTGAACACAGTTTTGCAACTGTCCACTGGGTGGCAGTGTAATGCTGCTGGTTTTACTGGTGATAGAGGTGAGTGGAGCTCCACCCCTATTAGAGCTCATGGAGAGCTCACTATACTTTTCCTTGTTTTTTCCTCTTTAATTAAGATGCATCATCAGAGGTTGAAAACAAAGGGAGGTGTAATACTCTCTGCCTGCATCAGGCCTGTAACCTTAACAGATACATATTTGGAACAGACCCCGAGTAGACACGGTAAAGACCAAATCCACCACCTCAAAAACATAACTGTACCATATACTGCAGAAGAAAAATTATCTAAGACCCATACTATATTAAAGATAAACGTGAGAAGGAACTGAAAACAACTTCCTGCTAACAAGTGGAATCAGAGCTTTGAAGATAATTTATATAAGACCACCCAATATAAAGTACTTTAGAACACCATCAATCATATCCAAATACACACAAAACATTCCCAGCTGCTGGAGGGAATGTTTTGTGTGTATTTGGATATCATGCTGACCATATTCCTAACATGTCAAAAAAAGTCTCCAGACATTTTACATATAATGGAACAGATGTTCGAAAAGGCAGGGGATCTAGAAGAACACAATATACTCCTGGGAATGCTTAACAAAAGCCGAGAAAAGGAAGAATTCTATCTTTTTTCGGATCCTGACCATTACAGCATTCAAGCGAATAACAAGAGATAGAAAAAAGACAAACAAGTTGCTCGGAACAGTAGAGGACAAGTGAGGACATATAGAGCAAAAGGTAACTTATAAAGCCAATAAAAATTAAAGTATGTCTAAAAGAAGATGGGCTTAATTAAAGGTAATTGACAAACTATATCTTACATAAATATTAATGAAACATTAGACAGAGAAGATGATTTAAGTAATACATGTGAAACTATAATAGAACACTGTAGTAGCAGGAGCACGCCTACTTCTACAAAGACCTGAATAGTTTTTTTGTCCTGTTTTTTTTTATTATTTGCATGTGGGTACATGAATGTATAGATCTGTATGAATAAGTGTATGTATGTCTGGATATATACACTATGATTACTAAAGTCAATACTGCCACTTTATTGTTTTATGTATGCATGAGTTTTCACTGAGTATGGTTAACAGATAGCAAAAAAGGAGAAGGTCAGAAATTTGTGTCAAGAGGTTTAAATAACAGGAAATGTATCAACGATATTTTTTGACACAATAAAGTATAAAGAAAATCTAGTAAACCCACTGCAGTTACAAAAAAAAAGAAAAAAAATTGATTTGTTTGTGGCTTTTATTCATATTTCCCTCTGAGGAGGCCACGTAACAGACAAGAAAACCCAGTTCTCTTTTCGAGGAAAAGTACAAAAAAACAAAAACATGTGACATTCCACTCTATTGATTCTGAATATCCTGCCAAAAGCGACCACGTGAACTACTCATTTAAATTATATTTTCATGCAAAAGTAATGAGACAGCACATTCTTATTAAATTAAATTCTTATTTGATAAAATGTATAGCCTCTTCAATAATTGAATCTGTTGTTCACTTTGTTTATATTTGAACTCTAATATAGATATTGTGATTTGCATCAGTGCAGAGGAAAAAGGAGGTAGATCAATTACATTTCTCACAGCTAATACCATTTTAAGTAGAATAAAAATCAGCTGAGATTAGTTATTGATCAGTTCTTTTTGGTAAACAATATTTAGGCATTCAAATATTTTTGTCTCACTTAACAAAATGTATTAAAAAAATGAATCTATTATCCATTATTATGAGACTATTATGACATCAATTTTTAAACTATTACTTAAATTCTATTGTAAGCTGACAAGAGGAGGCACAGATGTCAATGAGGACAGTGTTAGGACTATAATTATACTTACCACCTGCAGGGGAAGAGACAGACACCAGGGGGCCAGATTTGGTTAGCAGGGGAGGGATTTGAAAGGAAGGAAAAGGAAATTGAAAAGAGAGAAAAAAGGATATTAGTTAGAGGAGGGATGTTCATTAAAAGTACTATTAGCAGGGGCTGAGTCGAGTTGAGCAGCAGGGTTAAGGAAAAGTACAGCACACGACCTATGATACTGATCATGTTATGCTGGCCAGACCACAGTGCTCCTGTTTAACAGATGAGACTATTCGAGGAGAGGAGAGACACAGAAGCAGGTCAGAAAGTAGGCCGCAGAGGAGAGAGGAAGAGAGAGGAAAGGGTTAGAGAGAGAGAGAGAGAGAGACAGGGAAAGAACAAGAAATGGATGGAAAAGAAGACGCAAACTGAGACATGCCATTGCTGACAAAGGACTGTGTGATTACTCTGTGATTACAGGTGGATTATAGGAATGCCAACCCTGCAGAAGAAATAAGATAAAGACCTCCAGTACATACATGTCCGTGCAGATCAGTGTTGAGCAGCATGAGGGCGCACGTTAACGTGTGGGCTCCATCTGCAGCAAGACAATACATAAGGCCGAGGTCAGATAAATGTCACACACGCACACACACAAATTCACGTGAATGCAATGCCATACATTCCGTTATAGCGCATGCAGACACTAATCACACATCATCAGTCTCAGCTAGCCAGTGCTGTATCTGATCTGAACTGATTTAGTATTTACATTTGTCACAGTCACATTTGGAAGCTTATGCGAATAGCCCAGAGTAAATATGCTGCAGTCATTGGTTTTTGTTTAGATGGGATCAATACGCAAAAATGTTAGGGTAATGTAAATCAATGCATATTTATGGAGTGATATCTTGTACAACATTTTGTACCCCTGTCATGACTCTGACCTTCAAAGGTGGGTGTCTGTGGGTTGCAGTGGCAGAAGCGTCTGGAGAAATGTACAAGGACCCGCTCTCTCTCCTGGGTCTCTCCCATTAGTGGAAAGGCCTTTAAGAAGTTTCTGTTACACACAAATGAAACCACGAGATCAACAGGAGGTCAAATGTCTCCCAGTAATGCATCTCTGGAAAATAACTGATTTAAATCACTTCAGGCAGTAATTAGAATCAAAGGATTAGAGTTGACAGCTTTGTTGGAAACCTTATGAAACATTTTAATGTGAGAAAAACCAAAACAGTCAAACCTGCTTCTTAAAACTTGGCCATGGGGTCATGTACTCTGTAGTGTATTGTCATAAGGAAGGATTGTGTCATCTTGTCTCTGAATGTATTTTTGAACTGGCTGAACTTTTGAACTGCAAATAAACCGATTTGATTTTGTAACTGTTTGCCAGAATCATAGAGCCTGCAGTCCCACTTATATACTGTAAGTTTTGAGGTGAAACATTTAGAGTTGAAACAAATAGTCTATTAATCAATTAGTCTATTGACAGAAAAAAATAAACAACTATTTTAATAATTAAACATTTAAGTAATTTTGCAAGCCAAAAAACGCCAAATATTTGCTCCAGCTCCTCAACTGAGAACTTTTGCTAGACAAAACAAGACATGTGAAGACGTCACCTTGAACAATTCATAGGCTAAATTATTAACCTATTAATTTAAAAAAAAACAAAAAAAAAACAGATTAATCAAGAATCAAAATAATTGTTAGTTTCAGCCCTGCATTAATGCTCCCTACTATAAAATTACAAAACAATACTGATTTAAAGAATTTCCATGCAGTCACATTAATGCAGCCATCTACAGTAACCCTCATTGAACCAACACGTGGGATGTTACATGTTAATTTCTAACAATACTAAGCTAATCTAGACCAGCATGAAGTGCACACATGCGTCCTCTTAACTGAACAGTTACAGTTAACAGCAGTATGAGACAGCATCATGTCAGGTATAAGCCAGTGATGTGCTCCGCAGCCGTCAGCTAACTGCACTCAGCACGACAGCTTGATTAGAACACAGCTAACGCCTTGTGAAGAGGGAGGGTGAAGAACACACTCGCATGCATGCATGCATGTGTTTCGATGTCTACATCACACACTCATCACTTGCAAGTGCTGACGGTGCGTTACCTAAGGGCTCGATCCAGCGACAGGCCGGAAAAATCAAAAAAACTCAGGTACTCCGATGCCACCAACTGGCTGAACTCGTTACTGCAGAGAGACAGAAACAGCAGAAGACATATTAATCTGTTGTTGAAATGTTTTCTTACTATATTGAAGAACATTCATCTAGTAATATTTTAAGAATAAGCTTGAGCAGATGTGTTGCATTGTCTTTATCTGGGTTTAAATCAATCAGGTCAGATACATTATGTCTGTGTCTCATCTGTCTCGTCTCATCATCACGTGTGCATGTTAAAATAATCATCGTAACTAAATCAACATGTTCCTTTGTTTCAGATTTGTCAGTCCAGTCATCATGTGTGTAAAGGTGTTACTATGTGTGTGTGTGTGTGTGCTCACTTCTTGCCCAGGTGTCTGGCCACATCACAGCATTTGAAGCCCTCGAGGTGATATAGGCGCTTGGCCAGCCTCTTGGCGGCCTCGCAGTCAGCTCGGCAGCCATTGGCCAGAGTGTCCGTGCTGCCGCGTTCCAAACGCTCCAGACTGCCCAAATCACAGTCTTCTGAGTCAGACAGCACGTCTGTGAGGTTGGCATCACTGGAGGAGGGGAGAACATACGCACAAACACACAGACACACAAGCAGGTGCATAGGTTAATGAAAGGAACACATGTCCATTGTTGCATGCCCACTCACTTAAAATGAGACAGAGCAAACTCAATTACATAAACATATGTTCGCGTACACACAAACAAAAGTCAAATGAGGTTTAAATGACTTAATATGCCACTGACCCAGTTTCACTGTCACTTAATGTCTTACTTAAATGCAGCGACTCTAAAGGCTGATTTTAATTCTGAAGCAGCTTTCACAATCTCTTCCAAAAAATCTCAGACCATTAACCTCTAACATAATTTGAATTAAAGCGCTGTAATGTAAAAACTAAAACCTCAATTCTACTTTTCCATTCCTCTATTTCAGGCAGATGTAGCCTGGAAGTTAAAAAAAGTGAGCTTTTCACTTTGAAAGGTCCATATTGTGAACAAGTAATGCTCTCTGGCCTCAACAACTTGCCCTTGAGCAAAACATCCGACCTCAAAGTGAACATGTTAATTGTCTGTTTCATGCTCATCACTAGGGTGTCTATCCCAGCTATGAATGGGCAAAAGCCTGACTGTACTGAATCACCCCTGCAGGAGTAGTTAAGGTTAAGAAAAAATAAAATGAGCTGCCAAACAGTTGAAGCACGAGAGCAAACATGAAGCTTTCATTGCCAAGTAATGACGTGCAAAGTCTGTATGAATGAAAGATGCTCTGGAGCACTGTGTATCCTGTTTGAAGTCAGAATCCCACACTTTGACATTGTAATATTGTTTCAAACTGAAAATGCACTGAAAAGTTGTTTACTACTGTCAGCATCACTAGACTTCCACTAGCTGCCCTCCTTTTTTATTTGTAGACATATTTTAACACAAGAAGAAAGAGCTTCAAAGCACTTGCAATGTGAATGAGTTGATTATTTTGAAAATGGTGGCTGTAGAACCAATAACAGCTTACTCAATTACAAAGAATAACTGAAGACTCAACATTAAGAATTGAGGCCATCACCACATACAGTGTCCTGCTGAGGGACACAGTTTGATGAACTGTCTAATCAGGCCAAGGCCTCACACTCTGTATAACTGTTCAAGTGTCATCGAGAGAACAGAGAGGATCAATGCAGAGTATTAATTAGTGCCCTACTTATTTATTTATCACTGCTGAGGTAGTTTGATAAAGATATTGAGCTGTGTCCACTGTACTGCTTTGCACTGTATACTTTAATTCACACCACAGTCCATCAGTGGGAAGTTAATTAGCCTTTTAATTGAACAATAAATGCCCAGTGCAGATGGCTTGGTTTTAATTACCAGCTAAAAAAAACATATTTGTTACTGTTGCTACTTCATTGTACCTTCTTCCCATCTTATTTACAGAGTCACTGTAAATAACACTCACACTCTATCACACTCATAGACAAAACCTCAAACATTCAAGCAAAACAGCATTTGCAGCAACATTTAATATCCATGCTGAAAGAAACAAAGATAAATTGCACGCTATTGTTGTATTTATCAACAGCAAACTGTCTCAGTTTTATTTCTTAAAGAAGAGATTACACACGCTCACCTCCATCAGTCTAAATGGCATTTCCTCATTTCCTGTGTGTGTGTGTGTGTGTGTGTGCGTGTGCATCTGCATGGCACCGTATGCACTCTCGCCAGATGATTCAGGCGTTTTTTCTTTTTTTTGCATAATCTGATCAGCCCAATTGCATTACCCTCACAAATTCAATACATTACGCACTGCTGTACCAAGGGATTTGTTGGTGGTTACCATGGATACAGCGGAAGCCAAGTGTCCTGTGCTGGAATAAGACGTGGTAATGGGATTGTCTATCACAATTCTGCATTATGTGGCCCAAGTGGGCAACGGAAAAATCTAACTGATACAAATGACAAATAAACAAAAACACAAACAACAACCAGCTTCCACAGCCAGGAGTCAATTCCCTGCCTTCACACGACTACGCACAGCCCTACAGCAGACATCTACAAAGGGCCCTGACTTCCCTGCTCCAGGCAAGGTTAGGCTGTCCTGTGGCTGATTCAATGGACTCTTAGAACTGCTCTTCATCTGGCCCCTGACCTTGGACCAATTTGCCTTGGGAGACCAGACAAGGAGCTATATTGCCCCCAAAACACAGTTCCCGGGGTCACAGGGACACATAAACCCTCCAAAGATGATGAGGTGGGTCATGCAAACTCCTCCACCTTATCGTGGTGGTGCATCACAGCCAAGAATAACAAAAAAGATTGCAGATGCAGTCGGCTAAAAGGAGTTTCATTTGCAGGGTGCCTAGGCTCATCCTTGGGGACAGGGTGGGGAGTTTCTATATCCGGATGGAGTCAAACCGGCACTCTTTCATGTGGAGAAGGAGCCAGTTGAGGTGGTTTGGGGATCTGTTTAAAATGCTTCCCATAAGGCTCCCCCTGGAGATATTCTGGATATGCCCAACAGGGAGGAGACCTCTGGCTCAGACCCAGAACCTGCTCAATGGTCTACATGTCCCACCTAACCTCTGGGAAAAATGATTGAAAATTGAAAAGTGGGCAGATGGAATGGCTGCACACTCTTTAAGACATAAATACAGACACACACACACACACACATGGAGTCACATAAAATAAAATGAGTCTGTGTTAAACCATCAAAACAATATCTAGCTTGGTGTTCGCAATGAAATTGCTTTCGCTTGTCTGACCATATTAATCCACTAGCCTCAGAGAGACCCCATAAATCATTCAAAGCTCATATCAGTCATGGGACTAAATGATGCCAGGCTCCCCCAATTCACTGCTGTCTGGCCATAACAGAGCCAACACACACACACAAAATCATAGTGAGAGGAGCACAATATGAACTGTCAGATATCTAGCGAAGGCCCTTTGTGCCAAGATACTTGGCGTTACTGAGGGCAAAGTGTCACACAGTAAACCTATTTGTCTATCTAAAGGGACAATTCTGTATCCCCAGGCCACACATATTCACTCACTGTAACCACCACTAACACTCATGATGTGTGTGTGTGTGTGTGTGTGTGTGTGTGTGTGTGTGTGTGTGTGTGTGTGTGTGTGTGTGTGTGTGTGT
>JBBPCS010000204.1:588922-600793 GCA_037974645.1 Hollardia meadi | reverse complement strand
TGTGTGTGTGTGTGTGTGTGTGTGTGTGTGTGTGTGTGTGTGTGTGTGTGTGTGTGTGTGTGTGTGTGTGTCAGAGATAGAGAGCATGATGGTGCATGCAACTGACTCACATGCTAATCTCTGACTGTGCACCACCCGTGCCCACACCCACAAGGTGTGTCTGCATGCAAGGTGTGTGTGTGCGTGTGTGTGTGTGTGTGTGTGTGTGTGTCAGTGGCATCTTCCATCAGGATAAGCAACTATGGGTCAGGGACTCTGGGAAAAAATACACTGTTGCAATATTGGACTCGTGATTGTAAAACAAGCAACAGACACACCTCGAGCCACGAAAACTGACACAGTTACAAAGTTATGTATCCACAGGACATGCACATTTTGTTTTACACACAGTTATTGACACTGTTGGGTCATCAGCTAAGGCCAGGGTGGGTGAAGGGTTGGCTCATGACTGCTGGTCACAGTTAATACAAGTCAGTCACAAAAATAACAGTTTAGAGAAATTACACATCTTTTAAGTAGGCTATAGCTATGTTTAATACCTCAAATAAAGCTGAAACAAAAGATTTATTAGCAATAATCTTTTTAAATCGATTGATCATTTAAGTCATAAAAATCCCTGAAAATCCTGCTAAATTCTCTATGCATGGATTAGCAGGCACTTTAAGAGCCAATAGCATGATAAAATATACCGTTTAAATGGCTTTTATCTTAATTCTGGTATCACAGATGAGTAGGCTATCTTTAGAGGTATTATGGAAGTAGCCTATTGTAGTGATTTAAGTAAAGTTTGAGTAAAGTTATAGTACAGCTCACTATTTCCATTTTGCCACGCAGCATAATGTTAATGTTCCCACCCATTTGGACGCAAAAGCTTCAAACAATTCCTGGTCTGTAGAAGTAATAAACTCACAGGAGTTGCAGCAGAAAGTCGAAGTGAACATCATATTCCTCTTTCCACATCGTCTCTCGGATCTCGGAAATCAGCGGTTACAGGCGCGCGACGGTCCGCCCGCCTCATCACCCAGCAGTCGGTAAAATGTCCATCGGCCCGGTTTATTCAACTGGAAGCCAAATCAGATTTCTTCGCGGCGGAAGTCAGGTCATACATAATTACAGCCTATTCAGAGATGATAAATTATAGAGTAGCGTTATCTCGCCATAGTGTCAACAGGCAGACGGTGTGTTTTGGGTTTTTTTCCTTGAACTTTGTTGGCTGTCTGAAAGCTCCACAGAGGAGGAGGATGTTGGGGGCGGAGCGAACGACGGAGACTTTTCCTGGAGAACTGGACCCTTCCTAACGGTGGCTTTACAATAGCTCTGTGTGTCCAAGCCAACACAGCTTCCGCTGCATTTAAGTCAAGGGCTCTGAGCCAGCAGATCAGTGCAATATCAGCGGGGCGGCCTGTATTTGGAAGCTCACCAAGCTGCTTTCCTGCATGTAGTCATTTTATGTGGCTATTTTTGTACATTGCTCCAGTGTATTGCTTCAATATGGCCCAACAACCACAGCTGCATGCAAAGAGTAAACCCACCTAACCTTAATATATCCTACAATAATAATAATAATAAGAAGAAGAAGAATAAATATAGCCTATGTTTAATGTAAAATGTCAACATCAAAATTGGTGTTGACCTAAAATGTTATAGGGCGGGATATAAAAAGTAAAAGAACCATAAATATATTTGATTTATTAAGGTCACTGGAGGTCAGTGCCTGCCTTTGTACATACATCTGTGTCATTGTAAAAAAAAAAGTAATATAAGGGTACATAAAAATAACTATCAGACACTTGGTGATGGATTATGTCCCCACGACACACACAAACACAGATTTTTATAAGACACACTGACACATCCCTGCATGCTAACCTCGCCACCTAAATTCCTCCTTCCTCTTTCTAATCTGGTGGAAAAAAGAACAATAGAAATAGCAGAGGGCGGAGAGGGGTCAAAAGGACAAAATTTGGGGGATGAGATGGAATATGGGACCGGAGACGAAACCCTGGAGGAAGTTTGATTGGTATTTGGACATGCGAGCACCCTACAAGATTCACTACAACCTAATGTAGAAGATTATCAAGTACAGCCAACAACAATCAGCTGCTGAATACCGATCACATGTCAGTTTTTTGTGCAGTTTACGACTATGACTTGTGGATAACCTTTTGTCATTGACAAATTGACATTGACACCATGGCTTTTTCACAGGCATTAGAATTTACAAACCCAATGATGTGAAATTTCTATGGCAGCGAACAAAACGAATGAGAAACGAGTTTTGAGCAGCCAGAGGTGGATAAGTGTTCCTCACTAACATATGCAGCATATTTAAATGAGTCCGTATTTTATGCTTTTTAGTCAGTCAGCCATACTGTCTTAGTGCCAAGGTCGGGTTCAAAAAGCATTAAGGAGTTCATTCAGTTATGTTCCAGCTGTGTCCTACAAAACAATAAACTTAATACAGACAAAAAGCTACAAAAGATATTTAATTACAGTAACAATCCTATTTCATCCACCCATAATGGAAATAGTGTCCCAGAAACTTTGTGTTGCTGCTTTGTGATCATGCACCCCCTGCAGATGAATGTGAAGCGACTAGGATTTAAGTCAGCACCTCCAAGTCTGAGTCCAAAGATCTCTGCTGGAAAATGGTTGATTGCTCCCACCAGGTTGGGAGTGAGCTGCTCCCCCAAATGAAACAGTTGAAGTATCTTGGGGTCTTGTTCACGACTGATGGTAAATTGGAGCATGAGATGGACAGGGGGATTGGTGCAGCATCAGCAGTAATGCAGGCTTTGTGCCGGACCATTGTGGTGGAGGGAGAGCTGAACCGGAAGGCAAAGCTGTCAATTTAACAACCCTCACGTATGGTCAGGAGCTTTGAGTAGTGAATGAGATCACAGATACAAGTGGCTGAAATGAGTTTCCTCCATGGGGTGGCTGGGCACACCCTTAGAGATCAGGCATCTGGAGGGAGCTTGGAGAAGAACCGCTGCTCCTTCACATCGAAAACAAGCCAGTTGAGGTGGTTAGTGGACCTTTGGAGGTTTTCTGAGGAGACCCAGTACATGCTGGGGAGATTATATATCTCATCTGGCTTGGGTACACCTCAGAGTCCAGCAGGAGGAGCTAGAAAACGTAGTTGGGGAGTGACCCATCCCCGGATGGGTAGAAGAAAACGGAGGGATGTATGGATGGATATTATTGTAATTGTAATATATGTAGGCCCATTATCAACCACAATATATGTTAAATGTTAATACAAATAAACTTAAAATATGTTATAAATTATGGGTAAATCCATAATTGATTTTATTTATAGATCTAAGAGACACAAGAATTAGTGTTGGAATTTAGACATTTCTTTTTTTTTTGTTAGAAAAACAAAGACACAAGCACATAACATATAGAATTGCATAAAAAGAAACACCAAATATATTTGAGACTAATATCAGTGTAGACTGATCCAAAAATAAATACTGGAAAAGGACATTCTATATGTAATTCCATGACTGTTACGTCAGCAATAAAGAATATTCATTCTAACCTGTTCACAGTAATCTAATGAAATGTAATCAGTTACTTTACACGCATGGCACAATAGTGTGGTATTTACCCATAAACACGCACAAGACCCAAACAACACCTACTCAGCTACAGACAATGGACAATGGCGCCCCCTTCTGACTGGGTGAGACTAGTTGTGTTCCTGTGTGGGAATGTGTTTGAGGAAACACAAGCAGCTTCATCAACTAGAGAAAAACTCCTGCCTAAAAATCAGCTACGGATTCAAAGAGGAGAACAGCAAATGCCAAAAAGGGTCTGGCTCCACTTCCGCTCAACACATACAGAATTGTTGACAGACCCCCCAGTGGGTAGAAGCCTGTGGTAAGAAGAACCTCATTCCACCAAAACAGTCGCTGGTACAGTAAGACTGTGGGATGTGTCATAGAGCATAGAGTCGGGCTATTAATAGACAGGGTGTTGAAATGATTCAGTTAGTGTGTGTGTGTGTCTGTGTTGAAAAAGACAGTGTGTCTGTGTTGTTGTGAAAGACAGAATGTGGATGTACTGCATATAATGCAAAAGTGTGTGCTTATGTATTTATGTCTATGTGTGTGACTGTGTGTGTCCATATCACTGCCTGACTGAGAGCCAAGAAAGGATAGTCTGCAGGATGTTTCAGCAGCGCTATAGAACCACGCTAAGGATTTTATTCCCAAAGTGACAATCTGAAATATGTGTGTGTGTTTTTGTGTGTGTGTGTGTGCGTGTGTGTGTGTGTGTGTGTGTGTAAGTGAGAAACAGAAAGAGGGAAAGATTCAGCGTGTGAAAGATAGATATGAAAGCTCCCATATCTGTGTCACTGAGCGAGCATTAGGATGTACAAACATTATGTACATTTTTGTTTGCGCAAGCATGCTGCTGGCCCTTGTGTCTTTCATGTGTGTGTGTGTGTGTGTGTGTGTGTGTTTCTGCACTCGACAGTGTATATGAAAGAGATTTGTCCACACGGCAGAGCTGCTTCTCTGATATGGAAACAACTGCTGCGCCTGGCTTTTATCTGCTCTGCTTGGATCTGGTAGGCTCGCGGGCTAGGGGGAGGAACTCTAACACACAGCATGTTTCCCACAGGGATACACATTAAAAACATATGCATGCATGCAAATATGCACCCAGAGATACTGAATATAAGCAAAAAGCATGCATAAATGAACAGACGCTTATATAGACTTGATATAGATATAGACTATGCCATGGCTTTTGAATATTAGTTCAGATTACTCTGATCTGACTGAGCATAATGGTCTCAAGTGGCATAACTTTGTCTTTAGCATTTCTCTATGTGTTCATGTTTGTGTGCACTGATGCTACATCACAGGTTGAATTATTACATAAGTAGCATTCAACTAGTTGGCTCCACTGGGTAGATCTATATGGCTAGATCTAGCTGACTGTGAGCTATAAGCTGCCAGACAGACAGACAGGTTCCAGCTCAATGACAATTCCCACAGGGCCACAACTACAGATTGACTATCAACCAACCAAATGACCAAATGTGATTGGCAGTCTAATCTAAAATACACCCTGACTGACTGACAGGCTGACAAACTACATGATGTACAGACTGAAATGCGTGAGAAATAATAAGCAGGTTTACTGACTAAGAGACTGGCACAACACTTATTGACTCATTGCTTTGAGGAAACCCTTCACTTCTTATTGCCATATGTTGGATTGCTCGTCTACAACATCTGCAATACTCGCATGGGCGCGGGAAGTAGGTATATAAGTAGGTATAAAACGAGGTATCATACAAACCGTCAATTGATTTTAAAAAGTGTGATGCAGATTCACATCAGAGAGCGAGAGCTCATTTTGATGGGCGAGGGAGGGAGCATGATGAGAATATAGGCAGAAGTGTGGATGCGATATAAAAACTTTGATAAACAAGCCTAATGTTGCTCTACAATTCAGTGGTTTATCAGTGAAGAACTACACTGCAGACTGGAGTCTCTGTTAATAGTGAGAAACAGACTGATGGATCAGCGTTATATATGCTCGTCTCCTCTATGAAAAGTCTGTTTCCTCACTGGACTGCATTAACTGGACTGTCACATCACATTGGGTCACATGAGTCATGCATTATTTCCGTGTTGTTGACTGTGCAGTTGCTGTGGATGCTTTTATATACAGTACGCTGGTGTTTAAGTTTGCTGTCAGTTGTAGTGTGAAACGTTCTCAAATTGTTGTAAATTCTTGTTAGTAATCATGAGATATAAACTGTTCCGGCCAGCCAAATTAATACAAACAACATGAATATCATGCACCATTTAGTATGACGTCAGTATATAGTCTGACCTTCTCTCAGCACCCCCAACTGTGACTGACTTTCAGCATCTATGAATACTTGCCAGTGTTTTCTATATCCCTGTGGCCAGCTGCCTACTTCATTCCCTTCATCCACTGATGTCAGAATAATCAGCAGCAGCAGGGAGAGGATCTACAGGGGAGAGTTTGGCTGAGGTAAGATTCGATTTCTTCTCTCCACCGGGGGCGTCATCGAGGCTCTGTCTCTTATGGAGGTTGAAGCCTGAATATTGGACAGACTCTGTGCACCAGGGTTATCAAAAACATTGATGCAACGTTTGAAAGCCACCTAAATCAATTTGAGTGCTCTGATTCGATGAAAATTATTCAATTATGTTTCTTTTCATTGATGCTCTGCAAAACTGTTTGCACTGAAAATCCTGTAAAATAAGATGAAATTAATAGTAAGAATAATTGAAGTAAGACATGGAGTGTTACAACTGATTCATGACTCCCTAACGGTGTTTCTGCAGCATTTTGAGACACATATGGTGATCCAACTGCATGCCAATCACTTACTTTGCAGGCAGACCATCGCTGTTCATAGACTCCCATGTACCTCTATATCCTGTAAAATAATAGCTTGTTTACAGTTTTGCCACGCTAGCGATGTTGCTTTAGGGTTGGCGTTGTCTGTCTTTTGGTCCCCCACTTTGGTCCAGACTGAAATATCTCAATTGCAATGGAGTTTGGTTCAAGCATTCATGATGTCCAGAAGATAATTTCTAATGACCTTGGTGATCCTGTCTTAACATCTAGCGCCATCATGAAGTTCATATTTGTAGGTTTTACTGATATCTCAACAGTTATTGGATGGATCGGTCCCCTGACTACTCCTTTAGCGCCATCATCAGGTTAAAAGCACGGCTGTAGTCTAGTTTTCCAGTGTTAGGTCGGACTACGCTATGTATCACGTGAATGGGAATATGACTTGAGTTGTTCTATCTACAAGCAAACTAAACAGCTTACTCAAAATATAGCAGTAATATTGGCAGTAACACTAACTATTTTTTTTTATTTTAAAGAAAAAAATGTAAACATTCTTTTTAAGGACATAAAATTTGGATGACAGGACAATGCTCTCACTGAACCATAAAACAACTAAATGTCTGACTGACTCGACTGACTGGCTGATTAACTTGCCACGTTTTATCCATCGCTTTCCAGCTGCTCTATGCAGCAGTGAAAAAGACTAGTTGTCCATATGTGAATCTGTGCCAATTCCGTGGCTACACACTGGGAAAAATGGAGGTAGGGAGAGGAGAGGAATGAACGATAAGAAGCAGCAGCATGAGCGCACAGTAGGGGAAATGGAAGAGGAGGTGATGCAAAGAAGAAAGAGGAGGACGGGGGGTGAATAAAGTGGAGAAATGAAGACGGAGGCAGAAGGTGAGATGGAGAAAACAAAGAGATGGAGTGACAGAATGAAAAACTAAATACAATGGATCAGATAATGTATGTAGAAGCCTTTATAGATTGTATTATTCATTGGTTTGCTTTGACACACATTTTACAGATGTTGTGAATCACAAAAAGCTTTTAAGATGTGAATGTTAAACTTATAATAGTCTATTTGGGTTTTCATTATGAGCTGTGTGTTCCTAAGAGTCTTTTCAAAACAAAACTCCCACTGCTGCTGTGGAGTTATCATTATTAGCATTTTTAGCCATGCCACTTTAAGCTACTTAAATTCAATTGGGCTGGAAAGCAATTCTGTTAAAATTATGCATACTCTCTCTGGAGAATATTCGAACAAAACAAACACTGACTGTGCTTCAACTGTGATGTTGGTTGCAGAGTAATAGCTTTTACCTTCATTGACCTGCACTGGAAATGCTAATACTTGTAACTTCTCCCTTTGATATACTAAAAAACTAAAGTCAAATGACCATCAAGGACTTCTAGTTCATGATAAATTGGATACTGTGAGTGTCTTTAAAGCTTAAACTATCCCTTTAAGATTGACTAGCAGATGTATCCACTCTAGATTTAAGTGCTCAAATGTCTGGCAAGCTGACTACCATCGAGCAATAATTGCTCACTTACTCACACATTCACTCTAAGACCCTGCTGGGCAGAGGAAAGCTAGAGACGATGATGTCATGACATAAACAATAGCTCATTCAGCTTGGTGCTGGTGGTCAGGAAGCAAGACTGTGCTGTAAGGACAACATCTGTAGACAGGGGAGAGAGTGGGAAAGGAAAGAGAAGGAGAGCCGACATCTTAAATCCTCGGCTCATACTGGGCTGTGGAAGCTCCAGGAGAGTCTGTGAACAAATCCCAGCAGTTAGGTGAGCTGATCTAGTCAGAGGTCTGTGCATCTACTTGGCATTCCAGGAGGTTAGTGACTGTGCAGCTCTGCAGAGCTGGAGAACAAGACCCAGGGATTGCACACAGGCCAGCCACACCGACGTACAGCTGTAGTTCAGATCACACGGCTCTCTCTATGTGGTTCCTGTTAACACACCCCCTTCAGTGGCACTCCACTGTCTTCCTAAACCCTCTTCAGTGCTATTAAGGTAATGAATGTAAGTTGTGTCAGCTGTTGCTGTATTTGCAATTTTGTATTTGTAACTCCTTGGGATCTATGTCAAATGATGGAAGAGTGCGTGAGTGTAAAATTTCAACAATGTCATAAATATCAGCTGGCTGTATGAGACAATGTGGAGGATCCTCCTGCTGTTCAGTTTATCCTAGTGATTCATCATACTGACAGGCACCCTGTATCTTATGTCCTTACTGCTCTATAAATTAATCTTCCATATGAATGCACAATACTAGTCCAGAAATTCTGTTTCCATCCAAAGAACATCTTTTGTCCTGCATAAACCTTTCAGAATTTGGAAGTAGTGAGGTTACCTCTCACAGCTGAGCAAGTATGCTTTAAGCAAATACCCCAGCCACTGCCTGCAGGTCTGCTTCACGAACTTCCTGTCTGGATTTAACATGACCCGTCCCTACCAACAGGGGCAAGAGCTATTTCATTTCAAATGCAACAATCCTGCTTAAACAGACCCACTGACTCCATAAAAATGAAAAAAAAAGCTCTCCTACTGCAGCTTTGAATATATTCTGTACTACCTTTTTGTTTACTTGTTGCTGTTTAAGCCTGCGAATGTAATGTTCACGCTGAAGTGCACAAAGCTATTCAGTCATGTACAGTAGCAGTTTCTCTCTCTTTTCCAAACATAAGAAGGATTTTAAGCTGATATGAGCCTAGCTTTTTTTGTTTTGTTTAGCAGCGCCATGTATTTTCTATTGGTTGGTTGGTAGACTGGTAAGGATTTGTCTGTCAACTGAGTTTGCATGTATGGAAAATTACTTTCTTCTGAACAGCCAGATCACCACATTCACCCCTAACCAACCACCCTGGCCCCCCTCTGAGGGCCCATAGCCAGGTCTCACCATGCTCATGCCACCTGCTGGTCAAGCCAAGGTCACAGCATATTACAGTAATCATACTTCAGGATATCATATATCTCTGATATCGACACAAAGCTTCCATTGTCTGACCTCAGCAGGACACACACTGGAATCTGCCATCAATAATCTTAAATGTGAAATAACCCATTTACTACTGCGGTTTAAAAACTCATTCCCACTCTGTATCTGAATGTATGTCATGTTTCTTCTACATGTTCAATGTTTAATCATAGTGGAATAATGGCTATTGCTAATTGCAGAAAAATATTTCAAAAATAATAGTTCATACCATAAAACTAGAATTACTACAGTGCAGTTGTATGCCTCTGTACGCCAGTCAAGTTTACATCCATGTCTGTCCAGACACATATAATAATGAATTTAATATGAAGTAATGAGTGTAGTTTTTGGTGAAATGTAAGTTAGCACTATATTGTAGTGTATGAAGAAGATCTATACAATCAGCACAGTTTTAATGTGGACACCCAAGATTAGTGTCACAAATTCAGTATCCTACCAAACGTGAAATATGGTCACATATTTCATGTTTGTGCTATGAGTGTTTGTGTTATGGCGTTGAATAATGACCAGAAAAGAGTGAGTGATGTTGACCTTTGACCTTTTGGATCTAAAATGTGGTCACTTCATCATTTTATACTTTTAAACATTTGTCATAATTAGTGTATGAATATTTAGGTTATTGCCAAAGATGTTGATGATCAGTTCATCCTTGAGCCCAAGACCAAGTTATGTGTCAAATCTGAAGATATTCTCTCAAGGCCTTCACAAGAATGGGATGGACAGACAAACAACCCGAAAACATAATGTCTCTGGCCATGGCTATCGTCAGAGTCATAATTATAAATTTCAATACAGTACATTGTCAAATGAATACATCAACAACTGATGATGTTTTGATCTAAACAGGCTCTGGTTGGAAAATGATTCTTTTGGTATATTGTTGGAGTTACACTTTAAAGCCCCAATGTGTAGGTTTTTCAAATCTCTGACTCTGACCACTGTGAGTGCTAAGACAGTCAAAAAAAATGCACACAGATAACACCCCCTCTCCCCCCAATGTAACCTGGAAATACAGAATAAAGTGCTGAAATGAAGCAGATCAACTGCACCGCTTTTCACCAGGTAAGTTTAAGGATGCTGTAAATACAGAGATATCTGAACATAGGGGCTTAAATGGCCTAAAACTGGCCTCCTTACCTGACAGAGTTGATCATGGCTCCACCACCTTCTATGGCTCCTTGGGAGTCTGTATGGTATCCATTAGGGATGGCCCAGCGTCCGGGCTGGCTCAGCACAAACTCTGACCTGCTCCCTGGTATGGTGGTCCTCAGCGGGCTTCCCCCTACTCCAGCCACAGCTCCAGCTGCAGGAACAGTGCTCTCCCCAGGCATGAGATCCTCACCTAGGGCGTCTGGTCCAGCCTCAGCCCCTTCTTGCTCCAGAACAGTTGCCAGTTCCGGCTCCAGGGGTTCAGGACCCTGTAAGAACGCCCTCTGTTGGATGAGCGGCGTCAGTGGCGCTTCGAAGCTGACACAACTGTCCGTCTCATCTGTAAGTGACAGCACGTCCAGAGAGTCCAGGCTACTGTAGCAGGTGCCACCCCTCAGCAGGGCAGACTCTACGATGCGCTCGAACGTGGAGCTGAAGCCATCTTTGTTGTCCACCCTACCTTTCTCCCTCTCCTCCTCCAGCTCCCTCTCCTCTTCCTCCTCTTCTTCCTCCAGATCATCAACCTGCTCAACAATCTGCTCAAACACCGAGCTGAAACTGTCCTGGTTTTCCCTCCCATCACCCTCTTTCTGGATCTCTTCCTCCTCTTCCTCCACTTCTGTGTCAGCATGTTCTACGGTCGTCTCAAAGTTAGAGCTGAAAGTGTCCAAGTGTGCATGAGTCGCCCCCTCATCTCCTCCCTCGTCCTCCTCTCCAGCTTCATCATTCCCACCTATGCCATTTGCCAGTCTGTTTCAGCATGGAGAAATAAAAGAAGAGGAAAATATAAAATTACCTTCAGCATATGACTCAAACATGCAGCAGTTTCTGTGTTGAGATTGGCACGCACGCAAAGCAGTTCATTCATATTCATTGCTGACATCATTCTTCATTCGGGAGAAGTATGCACAATACGGAAATATGTCAGCTTGAATAGCCACGCTGACAATTGAAGAACGATGAAAGGTAAAAAAGCACTGTCCAATTTGCTACTTTGTGAATAGCTGGAAGCTCATCTTTCCTGGGCTGTCAAACCTCCTCTATTTCACCCCTTTTATTCGTGAGAATATGAATTAGGGATGCACGATATTGGATTTTTGCCGATATCCGATTTGCCGATATTTTCAAACTCATTTAGGCCGATGCCGATATATACGCATCTTTTTTTTAAGAGAACCCCAAATCTCTAGAATTAACCTATTACTCTTATTGTGATGGCCTAGACTACTTGTTGTAGATATGGACATAAAACATTTCATTTGATTATAACCTAAATGTATAATTTTACCAATGTAGACATTCATGAAAAATAAGGAAATCATTTCAACTTGGACTAGATGTGAAAT
>JBBPCS010000204.1:565930-577674 GCA_037974645.1 Hollardia meadi | reverse complement strand
ACACACACACACACACACACACACACACACACACACACACACACACACACACACACACACTCACTCACTCACTCACTACATTTGGCTTTGTGGCTTATTTGCTTTGGGCCTATTGTGTTCGGCCAGCCAGACCAGGATTGAATGGGAGGGGGGCGGACAAAACAATACAGTAGATGTAATATCTCTCTCTCTCTCTCTCTCTCTCTCTCTCTCTCTCTCTCTCTCTCTGTCTCTCTCTCTTTTCTCTGTAAAAACCACAACAGCAACCTTCCGAGCACAGTTGATCCAGAGACAGTGACTTCACCCCGAAAGAGCCCAGCACGCTCCTACTGCACCGAGGGAGAGCACTTGACAAAGGACACTACAGTGACCTCCAGCATTTAGACTGCACCTGATCCCACATTCTTCAAAGAAAAGGGAACCTGACTCTGGAGCAGGAGAAAAAGAGCAATCATACAACACCACTGAAACACAATCCCACTGGACGGAGAGACAGAGGGGCTGACGGCCATCTCCGGTACCCGGGGAAAAGAGACAGGATGCTGGCTAAGATCCTTGAGGACATGTGGGTGGAGCCCGAGGTGCTGGAGGCCCTCAGCGAGGAGCAGAAGAGGATCCTCTTCTTGAAGATGAGAGAGGAGCAGGTACGCCGCTGGAAAGAGCGGGATGCAAGGGAAGAGAGGGAAGGAAGAGACACCAAGCCAAAGAAAGGTAGAGTGCAACACTGGCTTTAATGAGCTGGTTACACTGGTGGGAAGTACTGGTACATAGAGAACATGCATCTCATTCCATTACACTTTAAAGTACGAGTATGAGATCCAGTAAAGCAAAAGAGGCTGACTGAAGTAGCAACATAGTTTTGTAGGAGGAAGGAACAAGGTTTCTGGGAAATGTTGTCTTCATTTTGAGTAGCATAACTCTGAAATTAGGTCAAAGCTTCATTGGCATGGTGTAATTATTTACAGTAAAACACCAGGGTGTCACAACTCATTGAACAATGTTTCATGGGTGGGTACAGTGACTTCCTGTGTCAGAGCCAGGCTAGCTGTTTGCGCTTGTTTCCACTCTTTATGCTAAGCTAAGCTAACCAACTGCTGGCTGAGGCTTCATATTTATTGTACAGACAAGAGAGTGGTAATGATCTTCTCATTTAACTCTCAAGAAAGCGAATGAATGTATTTCCCAAAATGTTGAACTATTTTTTTAATCTTAGTTTCTATGTTTTTGTTTGAGGGCTCTCGCTACCATTTGATGTTATATCCTCAGTATTGTGTGTGGAAATGTTTATTGGATTTTCGATATAAAGAAGAGTTTACATTCCACAATTGAACACAAATTACATGGGATGAGTTTTGACCGCTGATTCTCACATTTTTAGATGAAAAATTAATAAAGATGAATTAGATGGAAAATAAATACTGGTAATTAAAAAGCTAGTTAACGTTCTTCTGGAGGCAGTATGTGGTTTTGGATTCGTATGTGGATTTGCGACCCTGGTAATTTTAATTCCTCATACAATTGCATTTACCACACACAAGCCTATATGGAGAGAAAATACAGTTTTTGTGTCTGTAACTAATGTTAATTAACATTTCTACTATTACTTTTACATAATGTCATGTGGTTTTTGAGAGCTGCAAACACACAAACACACTTTTAATATAAAATAATTTGTACTCTTGTAGTTTATTACACACATTTCAGATTCTATAAAGTTGTACATTCAATCCCCCTTTTACAGCTAATTAATGTTCTAAACTCACATGATACACAGCAGTGTAGTAACACCCTCCCAGGTAACCAATCTGATCAATGCGTTTCAATTACACCCAAAGCAATCTTTTCATTGCTCTGCTGGCTTCTGATCTGTCCCTCAGCTCTGCCTGTCTGCCTTACTCATTTCACCCACCCTTCCTCCATTTACAGTGTTTATCTGACTCACTGAGACCCTATCACCTCCACTGACTCTGCTGCACAGTGACAGAGTGTTTGTGCGTGTGTGTGTGTGTGTGTGCGTGCGTGCGTGCGTGTGTGAGACAGACTGCCTTTCACTGCCAGTCAAATTGCTGTACGGGCTGAAAGCTGAATAAGATTGATGAAGCCCCCTGGTTTGGAGCGTCGCCACACTTTAAACCACATATAAAGTTACCGTCTTTGTTCACTCAATTCCTCCCTGTGTCACCTGAGAGGCGACTGAGTGTGTGTTTGTCTACGTGTTTGCGTTACACAACAGGTACTCCAGTCAGGCGCTTTCCTTCTTTGTTCACTGTGCTGCTGCTGGGAAAGATGATGATAACATGCAGGCCTGTAAATGAAGCTGTGAATGAAGATTGCTATTATGCACTGTTTAATTTGCTCTGTAATGGAAACGGCCTTGTCTTGTAATCACAGTTCCAACTCAGTGAGGTGAGCGTAAAGGTGTGTTGCACAGACAGACCATGACTTGTGTCAAAGATGGTCTTTTGTCAGGTGACATCAGACTGAGACGTCTACACAATGTACACTTATGTACTGTACGCAAACAGTTAAGTCATTCCCTAAAATCTGAACAGAAACAGAGCTGCCTTTGTTCACTGCTGTCAGTTCACTGTTTGTAGCTGATGTTTCTATGGACTTCTACAGTATTTGTTGGTTGAGTCTACTCTTTCCTTTAAAGCTTAGAAAATAGAGTTTTAAATTTACTCTTTAAAATTCTAAGAGTAAATCTGCATTGATTTTCAATTGAGCTTAAATTTTTTTTAAGCCACACCCGAATCAGTGATGTCATGGCAGGTGTTTCACCTTTATCAGGTTGTGTCTTGTCATGGAAAACACCTGTTATAACACACTGGGCAGTGGGGATTGTTTCTGGCTACTGTGTCATGATGACGTAACATCTAAAAATACACTGTTTTCCAGGCTGTAGTGGAATTTCGTTGTGTTTGGAATTTATTTCTGTATATTCTGACATAAAGATTAGCTAACAAAAACTGTATAATCTGTTACATTCTTACATTATAGTTCTAAAGTTCTATATTGAAATGAAAATATGATAGTTTTGCTCCTCATTTCAGCCAGTGCAGCGTGTATCAAAACTAAATATTGTCTCCAATTCAGACTTTAGAGCTAGTTTATGTTAAACTGCCCCAGGTCAGTTTCATGTAGCCCTGCCTGCTCACAGACACAAATGAGGTCATTGTTATTTAGTATTTTCCTGTCCTTTGGCAGTGATCCCATTTAAAGGCTGGTTCATCAATATTGAGCTATGACTAATGTTTTGCAGTGGGACAAAATTAATTTACTACAATAGAAAGACAGAAAGACAGAATGAGGGAGCACAAGTGGGGAACAGTTCAGAAGAGAGAAGAGAGGATAAATGTCATAGCAAACCCTATACTTGTAGGACAGCACCACCTACTGGATGAAAGCCAAAATAACAACTTAGGAGACATGCTTTTATCAGGAGAGATGAGAACACATCTTATGCTTACTCATTTTGTTTTTATCTCATCTTTTCTTTTTTCTCCAGCTTACAATAAACATGTGAGTTGGCTGCTGGGTCGGGACGGAGACGTGAGCGTCAGTGTGATCGGAGAGGTGGACGAGTTCAGGTCCTCCAAACTCCTCCAGAACCTCATGAACAACAGGTACACACACAAAAAAAACGCAAAGAACCCCCTTCAAAGATTTCACCTGGTGTTACTGATTGACTGATTTTGGCTTTTTTTTTGCATCAAGCAAACTATGATGAGGAAGTATAAAAGCAGACTCCATTGTTATTGTAGAAGTCAAGCGACACAGAGCCACTTAGTTTTGCAGCAGTAGGTTGAAGGGAACAAGTTGATGTTTGAATTAACGTTAAACAAAAACAACAACAAAAAAAACAGAGTAACTAGTACTTGTTTCACAAAAAGTGCAAGAAACATTAGACAATACCACCACCCATCACATGTTGATAACATGGGTTACTGAGAAAATCTCAATCATGTGGTTTAATTGAATCAGTGTTTCCAAAAGAATCTGATGGAAGGAACAACATCCAGAATGTGCAAATCTTTTACATTTAGTATTTTAGACACACACAAAAAATCAAAGACTGATAAACTTCTGTGGGCATTCATTAAAAGTGTTTTTCATATTTCTGGGCGAATGACTGTCGGTCTTGTCAGGAAGTTCGTCCAGCAGTGTTTCTAAACCAGCACATGAGAGCCTCCACATAGGTTTCTGCCACCTTAACAAAGCCATCAGCCCCTTCAACAAATGACATGACTCATCTAACAAACTGACTTTGATAAGATGAACCATGAAGAAAGAGTTTCAGTCAGCTCGCCGTCTCCTTGTCCCAATTGGATTATAACTAAATGGAGAATTGATTTTAAGGTCGTGATGGCTGTCTGTGGGGCTAAAAATGGACGTCTTTGTCTGACAGAGTGCGCAGCGATGATATGAATGGCATCCAGACAGTGGAGTTTCTGCCAGCAAGAGAAGCCCCGCCGCTTGACTTTAAAGAAGACATCCAGCTGTCCCTTACAGATGTTAACGTGAGTGTATGTGGGTTTTGAAGCTGGGGGGTAAAATGAACAGAATATCAGAGTCTTAACATCAAATTGTGTCCCACTCAACACACAGGATGACCCAGTGTCCCCCAACGTGGCGTCTGAGGAGGACACGGACTCCTGCAGCGCTTATGACGACCCAAAGGACCCCGCCGAGGACAGCGACAGTGAATCAGGCAGCAGCTTGGACAACCAAGGCGACTGGGCTCCTCTCTACAGGCCCCATTTTAGTAACCATGGCAACCAGCTGCCACTCAAAGCCCAGCATCTGTCAGACACAGAAAGCGTCGGCTCACAGGACAGAGGTGACAGAGCAAGAGAGATGTGGAGAGAAAGTTGATTTATGTGTTTTTAAACGGTTTTAAGTCTCTGATACTTATTAATTATTCTAATTAAGTATACATAAATGTAAAATGATACAACATTGTAAATTTACATGATTGCAAGTGAAATCCCTGGAAAAAAAACAAAACAACATATTTATAGTACAGAAAAAAGAACATGTTTTATATACAAAATAAGATTTTAAAGGTACTAAATACCATATACATCGACAATAGCAAATATAGAATATATTCTTAATGCAGAATTATTGGATTATTTTGACTAATGCATTAACACGTAGACAGCGTTCAATGTTTTTGCTGGTCAAGATGGAATCATTTTAATTAATTTATATACTGTTGGACAGATAATCTACAACATTGGATCATATGTTTACACTGATCATGTGTTTTGTTTGCTAAATCTTAATCTCCTGTGCAACTTATAACTATAGCTGTCACAGATGTCGTGAAATGTAGTGGAGCGTAAAGTAGCAACAAATGGAAACAGAAACTTGAGTTAATGTACTTAATTACTTTCAAACACTTCTTCCATGTATGTAATTTGTCGTAAAAATCATCTGCTTAACAAATCATGTCCCTATTTTCAGTTTACACTGAAAGACTTAACGTCCTTCATGGGTTGAAAAACAAACGATCCTTTTTTATCTGACATCTGAATCTCTGACCAATTGAGCTGAGATCGGTTGAGTTGCATTGTGGGTAATGTGGGTTAGGGTTAAAGTATGAATGTTTGGCTGGTGACATGGATGTTACTCAGATTTTGTGAATTCACTCTGTTCCTTTCTCCCCTCCTCAGAGATTATGTGCCTTGAAGAGAAAAGATCTGAACACAGAGGCCGCGTGGCGCAGCTCAGGAAGGCATTCACAGATGATCCTCAGAGCACACAGCCTGCCTACACTAAAAACCCTTTACCTGCCATACCTGCTCACCTCCAGAAAAGAAGCACACCTTTGATCCACTAGAACTGAAGGTGTGTCCACCCCGCTACAAGACAATACTTGACTGACTGCAATGAGCCTTGTGCAGAAAATAATGGCTCAGTCCGACACTGATGGACCAGACTGAGGCCACATATATGCCTCGATTCAAGGACCAACCGATAGACAGAGAATTGTCTGAGGGGTGGAGTGAGACAAAGACTTGAAAGCTTTTCAACAGAAGTCAAACTGAATGCTAAAATGAAGCAGCTTTGATGTTGCTGAGTTCAAATACGCTCACATAGTTTCTATGATGGGCAGGCAGGCGCAGAGAGAGATGTCCAGCGAGACACACACACTGTTGACTACAGGTGAAAAAAACACTGTGGTTCACTTTTTCAATGAGTGTTAAGCAGAGGTTTTCAGGAAATGAAACTTTTATTTGATAAAGATCATATTCCAGTCCTTCTGCACTGTTCAACAGGTTTTAACTGTTTTCAATGTAGTCTATGTAACATGTCACTGTACCGTTGTAACGCAGCTGACTTTCACCTTCGTCAGCAGCATCTTGATCCAGATTATCAACAACAATCACAATGCTGCAGGACATAAAATAAAAGGACTGAATTCATTGGAAATGATGAACAGACTGCATCTCTAGGGTGGTTTCTACAAGATTTTACAATCCCCTCACCTATGAACACACACTTCACTGATGATGACACTTATGGTGCCTTGTTTAAAGTTGAACATGCTGTAAAGAGGAGTGTATTTTTTATGTGAATGAGCCTCTCAACTACAACTAGGATTTATTAAGATTGTGGAGAATCACAGAATGGACCTACAGTGCAGTGTTTGGGCAGTGACACAGGTTTAACAATGTTGTTAATAAGAAACAATACTGATATCTTAGAACTGAGAGTGTTTACATCCACAGAAATAAAGAATTGTAGCTCTTTTTATAGACTGACGTATCACAACTGCTATATGACTTTCATGGTCACCAGAGGATGAATCCTGCTGACTTTTCCTGTAGCGCCATCATCTGGGCCAATACTTTGGTTTATGACCAAATACCTAATGAAATTCCCATCAGCCTCAGCTACTTTGTGTTTAGCGCTAATTACCAAATATTAGCATTCCAACACGCTAAACTAGGAAGGTGAACATGGTAAAAGAAAAATTATACCTGCTAAATATCAACACATTAGCACTGTCACTGTGAGCATGCATATTAGCACGCTAGCATCAGCATTTAGCTCAAATGTACAGCTCAAGTGCATAGCTGCTAGCATGGCTGTAGTCTCAATACTCAATAATTTGACAACTAAACTTTTACTAAAGTTAGTAGCTTATCAGTGAACAGCTATTTAATAATAACTTATTTAATTCATCCTATAAGTTAAATAAAATAGAAATAGCAATTTGCCAAAAAAAAGAAGTTGTCACAAGGTCCACTTAACTTTTTTAAAGCTATCAGGCACGTCTCACAACTGCTAATATATGACTGAAAAACCATACTTAGATCACATGCTAACTACTAAACCAACTCAGAAAGCTAATAGCAAAACATGTGGCAGAATGCTGTGAAAACTAATTACCTTGTGTTGAGAACTTTTTGTCAAACACCATATTTTATATTTGGTTTGAACTCATTTGCATGCAGTCACCATCTGAAGTCTACGACACTCAGAAACCAACAAACACTTTCATTGTTAGCATGTTTTGGGGCCTTTTTTGCCTTCGGTCTAGTCTTCAGTTAGTGAAACACATGATCTGTTGGACTGAAGCCAGTTGACAGGGCATGGTCAGGTGACAGACTTGGCCAGGCAAGAAAATTACAGTTTTTGTCCCTTAAACCCTGCTATGTTTGGGGTGAGTGACCCGCATACTCAGGAAATTGTAGGGGCTGTGTATAAGTAGAGATCCAATGCTGCTCAGCACCACAAGTACCTGAACACCCTCACACACTCCTACAGCACTGAGTCAACACTTTAGCCTCATTTTCATCCTGGAGTACAAACCTAAAAGTATGACTAAGGTTTCCCTAGTTCTGTAGGGACATGAGATGCTAGAAACTGCAGAAAAATACAAATCATTCTTGTAAGAACACGTGTTAACATGGGAGATGTAACAGAAGGCTTGGAGTATTTGAGCTGCAGTTACTACCTAACTATTGGGTCACATATTCACCTGACTCGGTCACCCTAACCGCTAAAACTCTGCTCCTGCTGACATTTGACTTTTCTTTCATTTTACCTTCTATTTTTTTCTGTATTGTGTGTAACAAATTAATCCAACTAAAACACTGAGCTGATCTTGGTTTTTTTTTTCTCTTGCATCTAACACATTTGTGTCTGTTCATATGGTATTATGCACTCAGTATGGGGGAGACTGCTGACAGGGGAGGGCACAGACAAGTTGTTGTTGGTGGTCACTTACACAACGATTATCTATTCAGCGGGATGCGTCAGAAAACAGCCCGTCAGAGATCAAACAGAGAGCACAGAAAGCTGATTAGCATGTGGTTTAGACTGAGACAGAGGGCGAGACGCTTGGAGAGACATCGCAAATGGGAGTCAGGTCACGGGAAGCAACACGTCAGAGCCAGCTCAATGAAGTTCTTCTTATTCCCTGACCGCCTCCACACCCTCAGCCTCTGTTTGTGCACTTCTGCATGTGTCCGTCTGTCCGTCCACCCATACATCTTGAGTCATGTGACTCGATGCGAGCAGTCATGCACAGTGTGAAAAGCCCCGCTATAAATAGTAGGAGAGTGTTGGGTTTCCCAGTGAAGCATTGTAGGAGCCCAGTCATGTTAAAAGAAAGTGCATATCTTTGCTTTGTGATGTTTTTCTCTACTGTAGGTGTGAGGAGTCTCCGAGTACTCCTGTTTATTTTCTGTCCACTCTGTAAGGTGAAATAAGGAGAAGAGAAGCACTTACAGTAAGTTTGCGCTCTTAATGTATTGGCCAAGAACATGTATGATAGTAAAGTTCAAAGATAATGACAAGGATAGATTACTGTGTGTTTGAGGCCAATAAAACATGTCTCTCTTTCTGAATGAAGTGAAGAGATGTAACAAGTCAGTTAACAGCTCTGATGATGTGGTGTAATAGTGCTATCATTAGATTTGGCACTGAAGGGCAACGCTTTCCTAATGTGTAACCTCAATGTTGGCGAGTTAATATGTAAAACTTCAGGCTGTCACAAGATAAACAGTTTAAAGCATTTAACTGTTAATGTGAGCATATCAATTCAAGCAATTGTGTTTTTGGCTGTCAAGTGTACTGTGTTTAGCAAATGTTCAACTTCTGAACATCAACAACAAGTCAAGTAAATACACAGCCTACTTTTTAATTAAAATAGAACCAGAGGCTGTCATATCCAAAAATACTAAATCTTACGTGTAACCATCTGACCATCAGGCCAAAGTCTTCACTGTAGGGGTGCGCGCTAAAGCTTTTAGCTTAGCGGCTACAGTGAAGATTTCAGCTTAATAAAAGAGTGTAAATAATGTCTTTTCAAATCAATTTGGGACCTTGGGGCTTCCGGAGACATGGATCATTTTATTTTTATTTTTTATTTTTGCTGTTTTGCTGTGAAGCTCCACAAACGTTTTGTGGACTACGAAGCTTTCCGTCGGCATGGGGATGAGTAGATAATGACTGAATTTTAATTTTTAGGTGAACTGCCTCTTCAAGGCACAGCACTCAAGCGGTTTTGGGCACCACCTAAGCCAAATGAATGTAAAATCAATGTGGAGAGCATCGAAACTACATAACTTTTCCCAGACCTAATGGTTGTAGTTAGTCCCAGTGGACTTCTTTAGCATGTTTTATCATTAAGGTTTTTCAGTGTTTTTAATTTATTAACTGTTACAAGCTTTTCAACATTTACACAGATATGGTAATAATGATGATCCAAAATGATGTTAAATTGCATATTTTTTATTTAAAAGTAAGATTTTCTTGGGGGAGGACCCCGGACCCAAATACATTCACCTAAGTCTCTCAAAACAGAGGGAACATCATCTTGCAACATCTGACCAAATTTTCAATTTGTTCAATAATCATGGTTTATGACCAAATACCTGCAAAACAAATTACATTCCCATCAGTCTCAGCTGTACTTTGCCTTAAATGCTAATTTGAAACTATTAGCATGCAAACACTGTAAACTAAAACGGTGATAATGGCAAACATTTTACCTGCCTGAATAGATGCATTTAGCTCAAAGCAATTATGTTTAAGTACGGCCTCCCAGGGCTACTAGCATGGCTGTCTCAGTAATGAAACTAAACAGTTACATTGACATGTATAAATAATATATTAAAGCTTATCTCAATAGCCTGCATTATGAGTCAGGATATACTGTCATTCCAGCTGCTATTGGATGTTTTTGAGATTATGAGGCAAATTAATATTGTATGACATTTTCTCAAGTGGCTAGTTAGTCATTGCTGCAATTGTGCTGCTCTGATTAAAAGGTGGGATTCATGCAAATTCAAAACAGGGCTAAATCCTCAACAGCAACGATCAATTCCACATCGGGAATGAGGTGCCGTGAAAAGAAGTCACAATGAGATATCACTACAGGCAGACTTTATCACCATGCTGGAACCATCAACTATTTTGAAACCAGCAGCAAGCTAAAGATTAACAGAATTGTGTGTACACATTACCTCAGAAACGGCCGTCATGTGAAACCATCTGGGGTCAAAATGTCAGAATGTTTTGAGAGCTCATTTTCTTTTGGACCAGAATTCGTGGATATGTTTGGGTTTACACTGATAGCAACAGAGAGGAGTCATTTCACAAAGACTGAAATATGGGAGTTACATGTTTCATTTCAATGCTGTTTAATAGCCTTTGTGCTTGCTCTTCATAGGTAGCACAAGACCAAACTAGAAGAGGTGCAGTTTATAGAAGCTGAATCCACTTTTAACAGCTTTAAGGGTCAAAGGTCAAGAGTCCCTTTTGACCCCAGTGTCACCAAAATATAACCTGAGGGCAGATGAGCCTGAGCTTTTCAAGGATGTAAGAAACCATTGTATTTTTTTGTTTGGGAGAAACATGTTTTCCATGTGTATGAATGTGAGCACAAATGGATAACAGAGGCGTAATAAGGAGTGATCTCAGATAGATGCTTTCTGCAAAGCTGTTACACATTTTCTAACACTGGGGATGCAGCCAATGGGGGAAGAAAAAATTCACAATGAGACACAGTGTCTCCAAGCAGACGCAGTGGCCAAAATTTCAAAGGTCTGGCTCGTGAGTGAGGGTCCGCCCAGCTCCAGTGCAGGTTGCCTTGGGCTGGCAGGTTGTTCCACTGCAGCATGTGCGAGAGGACTTTTTGTCCAGAGTGGGCTGGGCCGCTGGTGCTAACATATGTAAGCTCCATGGGGGTCTGTGGCGGCACACACTGGCTATCTGGACAATGCGTACGTCATTAACCCCCGTGTCCCTGTCTCACTGCATTTCATCCGGCCTCCATCACTCCGCTCACTCTCAGATCTCACACTCATCTCTCCTTCCCTCTTTGTTTGGCCCACGTTATCTTCATCCCCTGCTGTCCATCTCCCCGCACTCCTCCCTGCATCTCTCTCTCTCTCTTCTCTCCCCCTGTGGCCTGCTTTTCATCTCTCCCAGTTTCACCCACTCTCTCTTACCCCCGTTACACCCCCCACCCCCTCCTCCTCCCTCTCTGCCCTTCACCATGTCTCTGTCTCCCCCCTTCACCCTCTCCCTAGATCCGCTTTCCAGCCCCTCCTCCTCCTCCTCCTCCTCCTCCTCCACCTCCTCCTCCTCCCCCACTCCCCCAACTCTCTCACTCCCAACCCTCCCCCCTCTCCTCTTCTCTGTCCTCCGTTCAATCCCTCCTCCTACCCCCCCCCCCCCACCCCCTCCTCCCTTTCTCTCCTGCCATCTTGCAGGCCAGTGGA
>JBBPCS010000204.1:538894-549933 GCA_037974645.1 Hollardia meadi | reverse complement strand
AAATACTTTTCATTGGTTAAATATTTGTAAAACTCACAGACAGACGTAAAGGGTGACCAATAGCATTGATTTATGAAGAAAAAAAAAGACGAAATATGGAGATACGAGGTTTCCGTCCGACAGCAACGATATGTTTTCATGTATGAAAAGACCCAAAATGAACACTGTAAGCGGGCTACTTGATTACTATAAACTGATTATTTAAACAGCATTTGAATAGGAATGATTCTGTCCTGAACCTTTAGATCCATATAAGCACTATATCCGTGATCACTATAAGCGGTTTCCACTGAGTGTGTGTGTGTGTGTGTATATATATATATATATATATATATACGTAATATGTAAGTTTTTTCCAGTATCGTCGAGCCCTACTGGATAAATTTATATTTTTAATGTTTTTTGGAAAAATGCTTAATCACTACAAATTGCACAATACACAATAACCAATAGGCCTGTTGTACTAAACTGCATTAGATTGAACCGGTGTTCATGATGTTGTGCACATCCCAGTACACACAATTACGTTCAACACACAGGACCTACACTAACAAACTACTATGGTATGCTAATAACATTATGGCAAAAATAATGCCCAAATCCATTGTTAATTGATCATTTTAAAATAACAATACAAATGTAACATACACTTCACATTACCTACATTAGAAGCTGAATATAAATCCATCTTGTTTAGCTTCCATAATGCACGGGTGGTAAATAACCTTTATGAAATGACACAAAAGGTTTTCTACTGCATATGGCTGGTGTGTTTACAGTAAAGTGAGGGTTAGGGTTACGGTTAAGTACTAACATACAGTCATTCAGCTACGATTAACATTTGTCCAACAATAATTTGGCTCCATAAATCAATTTATCAGTGTCCAGTAATTACACCAACCAGGAAATTCTGATAGCTTTATGGCATGTCACCTTTAGGGCAGGTGGAATTAAACACCAATGCCATTTCCTCTTGATAATGTATAACACTTAAAATGGTAAAAAAAAAAACAAAAAAAAACAAATGTCCATTACTGAAGGTCAATGTTTTTTTAGTGAAGCATTAATGTGTTGATCAATTTAATGTTCAAGTTGATAAAGGTGGTTTACTTTATATAGTTTATCTGCTGGGTAGTACAGTATATTGGCGCAAGAGAATGAAAATAGTACCATCTTTTTTTACATAATCAAGAATCCATTTTCAATTGAAAATCTATTTTGAATCGAGTCAGAAGAATGGCAATTGTATTGTAAGATTCCCAAAGATTCACACCCCTATATGAGACACACTCAAAACTTAAGTCACATCATCATGGAGATGACAATGAACTTAAAAAGTTGTTGAGAAATGTTTGAAAAACAAGAATATCAAAGAAGAGACATAGGTGACTGGAATGTTGAAGGAAGAGCTGAGAGCGGCTGTTGGTATGACACACTCTCAAAGACAGAATGACAATCTGCACAGAGCAAGCAGGTACACTTCTAACGTACAATGATTGTAACTAAAACAGTAATTTTATGTTTTTCTATATTTTAACTACCACATTTAAGCTGATTTTGCAAAATAACAGTATCTACACAGGATCATCGGGGAAAATACAAAAACAAATCTAGGAACTAACCCCTCATTTTTTAAACTGCACCCCTTTTTGGATGGTATTAAAATATTAAGATGCAATGAGCAAATTTTAACATTAATTTCTGTTATTATATGACAGTTGTTGACAGTAGCAGCTGGGACTAGTAAAAAAAAACCTGTTTACCATCATTGTCTTGTTTTAACTCACAACATTCAAGAAGGAAATATCTATAGTATGTATATAATTTATTTAAAGCCGAGTACTTAAATTAACAAAAAACTGAGTTCATGTATGCCTTCTGAGTTTTATTTTTGAATCTATCTATAGGATAAAGAATCTGATGTGGATAATAAATGAAAATGACCCGGTCCTTGTTTACTCCCACATTACAAAAGAATAAAATATTAGCAAGATGAGAATTCCCCTTATACATGCCCTGAAAGCAAAAGTGAAATTGAAATGCAGCAATAGAGTTGGGAATATTATGGTTTTATAATAAACCAGTATTTTCATAAGAGGTAGTCCAGGTATTTCCTGGATCTGCTTTCTCAAAAAAACATGAGTACTTCCTTGTGTTAAGCGCTCTGAACTTCATACATCAAAAGCTAGCACTGTCAATGATGTTGGTATTTTCCTTTTCAAGTTACAGGACTGGGGCTTGAAAACAATGTATTTTAGTCGCAATCTCTTGGCAATGAAAAGAATATCGTGGACAATTTTCCACACCAAAATAAATGCAACAATCATAAAATGTAACCTGAGAGAGCAGATCATGAGACGGTTCATATCTAGCAGGTCAAAGGCTAAATTTTTTGCCTTTCAGCTGTGCACTTTATTAAACACTATGTAGATTTAATATCTACATTGTGTGTTATAAATTAGAATTCAAAACATTCATTTTGGTGTCATTTGACGAACAAATAATTATTTCTGCACAATGAGATCTTTATTAAATGATCTGGCCAAAATATATAAGGTAAACAATTTTGAGCCCCCTTGACACACAGCTACCAAGACAGTGTTAGATTAGATGACGAACTTACTGTCATCTCCTACGGGTCCTGCAGAACACTGGGCTGGTGGGTCCCGTGCCAAGTCGTTCAACTCCTAAGATAAACAAATGACAGGTCAGTTGATCAGTCCCTGCAAAATGGTGCACTATTTCAAGTATTTCCATAAACAACCTGCATAACAGAAAACAACTAAACAATATTTGAACAGGGAAGGAAAACACGAAAACATCACAAACAAAATTCCTGGAAAAAGACATTTAGTAATACCTACTAATAATCTGATGATTTAAAAACCACTTAACAGATCCAGTATAAGACCTCTGCAGGGTCCAAAAAATACTCCAGCAGCAAAGGTGGGTAAATTTGGGGTTTGGCAGAAAACATGTTGCAGTCACAAGCAGGGTGGCCAATAAAGAATTTGGAGTCACAGCGTAGTGCCAGGTTTATACCGCTTTTTATATGTAGCCTGCTGGTTGAGACTATGTGGATATGACCCTCGCTGTCCATTGTACATTATTATGTCAGTAAATTAATTCAAAGCTATATATGACCACCAATAATTAGAACAATTCTTGGACCCTCATCGTCCACCATCACTAGCTAGCTCATTGTTTCCGCTGGTAACATTTATGTGTAGCACGTATTGCTTCACATAACTGCTATGAAGAGTGCAGGACGATGCCAAATTAACATTGCATGAACATTTCACTTGAGACATTGAACACAATACACAGCCTTTTAATAGCTTTTTTTGCTTATCTTGGTACATTACAGATGACTATCTGTATGCAATCTAGGGCTTTTATATCGAGATTGTCCTTTAACACATCTACAATTTACTTTTCAGGGGAATTGTCGAGATCAATGTATATAAAAGGTACACTTCACTCATGAAAAATACATGTTTTGCCTCTTACATGTAGTGCTATTTATCCACCTAGACTGTTTCAGTGTGAGTTGCCAAGGTTTGGTGACTTTGCCTTTTTTCAAACATGGTGGAACTAGATGGCACTTTGCTTGTTGTGCTTTAAAAAACATTTTAAAAACTTAACAGAAATGTTTCTTTCTAGAAAACAGAACCCTGTTACTCAAGATAATCCACAGTCCTTGTTGTGAGCAGTTTCATGTAGGAACTATTTTCTTTCTGTATCACCACTCAGATGAAAGCGTGCATCTACTGAATGAGAAGCTAGCAAATAAATTAACAAAGCCAGTTAAAAGTTACAGCTCAGCTTAGGAGGACACCATATACGTTTACATCCCGCCCTGTCATGAGCCTCTCGTTTATGAGTAAATGCACGTTTTTTTTCTCTGCTGTTATCCGGTGTAATTTGGTAGGAAGAAAACAGTTCCTACATGAAACTGCTCACAAAATGGTCATCTCTACAGCTGATATCTCCAAAACTCGGCAACATACACCAAAGCAATCTAGATGGATAACTAGCACTACAGGTAAGAGATAAAGTACTTCTGATTTTGGGGTGAACTACTGTCCCTTTAATGTCCTCACTTTACAAAACTCCACTGAGTAGCAGAACCATGCTACATATACATAACATATTGTAAGTTAGCAGCATGGCAGGTGAGGTGCTTGTACCAAAAAAGAACTCTCTTCAATGCAACTTTGTGCTTTAATGGTACACATGGAGAAATTCATATATTCATATTTCAAGTCTGGCTACGGTTTACAGGGCATTTCAAAACTGAAAAAAGAAAGATTGCAATTTGGAACATGGATTGTGATTGAAATCAAACAGATCCATGATATTATATTTTGTCCTGATCACCCACCCCTGCAGATGACTAAAACAACTTAACTGCCCCTCATAGTATCCACTTTTCTGTGACTGTTGCAACATGCTGGTACTTCTCTTACATACAAGGATGGACTCTTTCCACAACAAACCCACTAGACTACGTCACATACACATATTACCCACAAGGCAATCTTACTTTAAAGGGGTGGGGGCAGTTAAGCTGGGAGTGTGCTAACCTAAGTTAAAAAAAACAAAACAACAACACACACACAAACTATATAAATTCACAAAATTACTTAAGTGTTTGTTTGCCTTTATAGACAGAGAGGGGTAATCAGGGAGAAAGTACTCAAATAATTTACTGAAGTAATAGTACTAATAGCACATTATAAAAAATACTCTGTTACAAGAATGGTCCCAAATACTATTATGTCATTATATTATTTTTTACTCAGGCATTAATTTAAAAGCAGGAATTTACTGTTGTAGTTATTTGAGGTGAAACTCCTTTTAAACTATTTTGTATAGTTCAATGATTATTTTCATTATGGATACATCTGCTGATTATTTTCTCCATTTATTTATTTTATTTTAAGGAATACTAAGAAATTCAGTCGTCAATTACCCACAGCCCGAAGTGACACCTTCACAATTCTCGTTTTGTTCAACCAATAGTACAAACCTTCCAATTATTAAGAATAAAGTAATTACAGAGAAAAGCAGAAAATCATCACATTAGTGACGCTGCAGTTTTATGACTTATGAAATATATTTTTGCAGGTAATTTTTTTTCAGTTTACCACCCATTGTCAGATAGACCAAATATTTAATTTTGGATCTTAAACATCTGTATAGTTGACTAAATCGCTGTTTGTAAACAGATCCAGGTGCCACTGCCAATTGCTTGTCTCACTACAAAAGTAATAACTAAAAAACAAAAAAACAAAAAAGCAATTCCTACTGATTGATTACTGGAGTGACCACAATTACATAAAAGCATTTCTCCAGGTGAAACAGGTGGTACATATCAACAGAGGTTTTACTATAACAATTATCGCCTGGTAATTTGGATGCAAGATAGCTGTGTGAAGCCCTGTGTAACGTTATAGCGCAAACGTAACGACAATAGCACGTCAAGTCTCAGAAACATTATGCTGGCTGGTCAGTCACATTATGACATGGGACATAGCGTTACTGGAGGAATGAATACGAATTAGACGAAGCACAACATTCATCTGAAACAATCAAACCAATGGTATATTAACGATATGCTGCTCGGCTGCTGTCAGCAACATGGCATCAGGCGAACAACGCGTGGGGCCTGTTATTAACCACAGCGAAACACTGCTAACATTATCGCTAGCGTCTCCACATTATATTGCTCATTTATCGAGTACAAAGGAGCAATGTAAAATACAAACATTAATACGCCTATTATATAACTACCACTTGCGTTATAATACCCACAGGTTGAGCATTACGAAGACAATATAATGAAAAAACAGCGAATAGATAAAGCTATCTTAGGTCACATCCATCCTTAAGTTATCTCTTGGGTGATACAATTCTACTTGAATGCATGTATATTAGAAAATTCAAAGGTTAACTACACAAAATAGAATTAGCAAAATGGTTGATAAAATAAGCGCGACTGTCCTCTTGAAACGAGCCGCTATCTCGCCAACTTAGCTTTAGCTATCTGTCAAATCAAGGAGCGAGTTTAGCAAGCTTAGGTACTGCAATAAATGTTAGCTACGCTCACTGCAGTACATGAGACATTTAGTTAAATGGGTGAAATTGACTGTATAATATATAACGTTAGCGTTCCTGTTGTAAGCAAGCTTGATCAGAATAACCCTTAAACGTTAGCTTATCCGAGTTAGCTAACCAACGGGACAGATGTTAGCTAGAGACCGCTAACATACTGCTAATATCATTAACTCGTAACCGGCGAAGCTCACATTCCATTATACCCAGAATTCAATACATCGATAAAAATAAATTAAAATATATATCGATGGTAAGCATATGTTACACACAACAACCAAGAGCAGCTAGGTTAACCCCAACAGTTACTTGTAAGTAACGGTTTAGTTGGCCCATTTGTAGCAACACTGGTGAACACAGGCGGCGCATTGCTGCTCTCACAGTCGTCACTCGCTATTCAGAGACCGTTAGCTCGCAGTACCAAGCCTAAGTTATTTAGTCAGTATTTTTAAATCATTCCCAGTTTAATAAACCCAACCAAAAAATCTAATGGGCAACACTGGAACTGAATCCCTATCGAAACTGCGAAATCCGGGGCCTCGTCGTTCACTTCCTTACCTTGTGAATTCTTTTCAGAGCCATTGTTGTGCTAGCGGTTCTGTCAGGGAAAACGTGCAATTAAAATGGCGATTGATGTCACTGGCCGTTGGTAATGCTACGAGTTAGTTATCATAGAACAACGTTACTGTACACTCAATCTAGCGATCGCTATCAGAAGAAACCACCGATATAATTTCGAGGCGAAACTGAAATATAGACGGGGTAGAACCGCGGTCCTTCCACCTACTGCAGCGGCTACCAAATCACTGCGGCCTGCGTTCTGCCAGCAGCAACAACACCACTTCCGAATTCAAATATTCAGATTAAAAGTCTCATCAATATTATTCTAAACAATGAGGACAAGCATTTTACACAAACTTCAAGAATCATATGTAAAACTGATCCTGCTTAGCTGTACTTTATCTTCACTTCATTAGTTAAACTGCACCTGTTAAGGAATAAAACTGCAATCAAAATCAGTTAATAATAAATAACTGTTCTGTTATCTGGCTCTTCTCCTCAGCCAATGAAGAATCTATTATATATATAATGAATGTTTTAACAAGCTTCTCCAACTATTATGTCGATTAATTGTTCTGTTTATAAAATGTCCTGACTTACTAAATCATCAAATATTTTATGAACCTGAAGTGATATCTTTAAATTGCTAGTCTAAAGACACATTTCAGTTGTCAATGAAAAACATCAGTTACTTAAACAATTAGATCAAATCAATCTAGTTGCTGATCAATATTTTCGGCAAAACTGACTAAACATTTCTACATATTATGACTTTTTTATTCTTTTTCCGAGTCCAATTAATAATCTGTTATAGATTTAATATGCATTGCTGATGAAATTATTTTTACTACACTTTCAAACCATTCAAGAAAAATCAAACGAACACCACACTTTTATTCTGAGAACCAACCGCCAGAAACGGAAGTCTTATTGTTGGCAGCATGGATCTAGTAAGGGAAATCGTCTCACTGCGCTACCGATAAAAAAAGCCTTCCGCCGACATGCGCAAGGGCTCACAGTGAGTGCGCGCAGGAGACGTAGTACTGCAACTGGCCTCATTGTGGCTCCGAGCATGCTGCGGCAAGGCTGCACTCACATGGCCCGGGCAGAGCCAAAATGTCTACACAGCACGCATTTTGCATGAGGTAAACCCCTGGGAACTACAGTTACAATGTCATTTACATATTTCCAGACAATTAAATGTTTATGTTTACGCATTTTAGAATCAGTTGGCTATATTTATCGATATAATTAAAATTTTAGGGGATAGTGTCGTACACAATAACTACACTCGATGTTATTTGCTCAGTGCGGAGTGATATGACTACCAAGACTGAGGTCTCGATTGTGTGTACAGGGCAGTGCGGGGCACTTTTGTAGGCTAGATATTTCATGTGTAAGGCAGGCCTATAGCAACTATGTATTACTTTGGTTTTAATATGGTGATTTTTTTCCTAACTCTTCTTCAAGTATGTCACTGGTGTCGCTGGTTTGTGTACCATAAAATTCCTTTTTTTTATTTGCATGTGATAAGTCGAGCAAAGGGACCAGACTATTTCAGGTAAAGGTGTATTGACTATGTTAAAAGGTGGAAGGTGGGCGGATCATAGTGACTGAAAATTAATATTTCAACGTACAAACTCGACCTCTAATAACCTCAGCAAATGACACAAGCAACAATACAAACTTTGAAGAACCTGGAAAAGCAAACAAGTCGGTGCAATACATAATAAGAATCTCTTTCGAACTCATGAACATAACTCATTTCCATATAGGAATACTGTGTCATGGAGAGATTACACCAATGCTAATTACAATATATTAAACTTTCATGTAAAGCTATGTGCATATACAACAGGGCCTATGCATTTCATCATAAATTTACTTAAGAAAACATTTAAATTCATAATAAGATATACATCCACTGGCAGTCAGGGCCTTTCTGTGTGGAGTTTGCATGTTCTCCCCGTGTCCGCGTGGGTTCTCCCCGGGTACTCCGGCTTCCTCCCACATTCAAAGACATGCAGGTTAGGTTAATTGGTGACTAAGTTGCCCGTAGGTGTGAATAGGAGTTTGTGGTTGTACGTCTCTATATGCCAGCCCTGTGATGAACTGGCGACCTGTCCAGGGTGTACCCCGCCTCTCGCCCAATGACAGCTGGGATAGGCTCCATCCCCCCCGCCCCCCGCATAGGATAAGCGGTGATAGATAATGGATGGATGGATGGAATAAGATATACAAAAATAATTGAGTCCACTTATAGTAAGAATCTAAGTAATCCATTCCTAATGAATATCAGCATCAATCTAGACAATTACCATTTAATAATTTTGTAATATTTGATCAATTTTATAGCGCAGAGTTGGCTGCAGATTTTTTTTTCTCTCATTTTCAGGATCACATTCACACAGTTGCACACATTTACATCTGGGAGTTGCTCAGTACAACCACAGTCTGATCTGCAGTTGGGGGGTTAAGGGCCTTGCTCAAGGGCACCACAGCGATGGTAATGAGGGAGGGGCAAGGGTTGCCTTTCGCTTTCCCTCCCAGATTTATCCTGCCGATTCAGGGGCTTGAACCAACGACCTTCATTTTAAAGCATATAACTTATACGCAGTCTTTTTAGGCTTGCAGTGCGGCATTTGTGGTTGTTAAACAGCGAGCCAATTATAAGTCAAGAGGCCTGCAATAGGATTACTGATACTGTAGGCTATATGCACCCCTCACCTCTCTTCAACAGCACATAAGTCAGCATAAGATTCAAGGTCCTAAGAATTTTTTCATTCTTCATAGTTGCTCTCTTTGAACAGTCGTCAGATGAAACAAATAAAAAGCCGGAGGATAGCAGGAAATGTACAGTGGCGCTGTTCCATGTAGGTGTATCAGTAAATCATGCCAGTGAGCCAAGATGCACCACACATGGATCCTAGAACAGACACATGTAATTAGATGAAGAAACACACAATACTCTCAGGGTAGGAACTGTTGAAGTTTTATAGGATGCAACTATCCCAGTGGGGATTTGGTGACTATTTCATCAAAGGGGTCAAATACTTGTCTGACACTGTATTTCATGATACTTAAAAATCTATTGACCTAATTCCTGTCCTCTGAGCTTAATGCTAATACAGCATGAAAAATTCTATATGCTATTATCATGTCACAATATTAACATAAGCTGCTATGTATAGAATTTTAATGTGTAGGTCCGACATTGTTCATATTTCAAATGATTCTGATGGCCCAGGTTTTTGTTTTTAGAATAATTGGACAGTAATAGTTTTAGTAGTAATTTAGTAATAGTAATAGTTTTCAGTCCATTCATCCAAGTGAATTTGGGTCAGATCTGTGTGGGGGTAGCGGTTGTAGCACCCAAAATTGTCTGCCGCAGTGTCTTTTTTTGGGAGTGGGGCTGAAGAAAGATGCAAGGGTTGGGCTCAAAATGGGGCTCACATGTCATGGTTGGCATCTTAACCCCGGAGGCAAGGGGGCATCTCAGTCTACTTTTTGATACTACCATGAGGGGTCACAAAAGTCACAATATATCTTCAAATCCTGCACGTAGAGCTTGCGGCAGCTGAGCATTAGTGCAGATGATGCTCACAATCGTTATGCAGATGTGAAAGATATAATTTGCACTTTAGAATAATATCAGTTGAGCCGAATCTGACAGTATACAGAGTCAGAGATGTATTAACTGGCCTCTGTGCAGACACTCTCCGAGGTAACACCATGACTATTACTTTGGGGCCACCTTCTGGCCAGACATCACATTTTCTTCCTCACTACTAAATCAAACAACACTTTTGTTTTGTGGTGTACTCAGCATTACAGCCTCACAACTTGGTGACATCGTCTTGTTCACGTTTTGCATGTCTTCCTGGAACCAACATGCATTACTATTCAATCATATTGATAACATGATGTGCTTACACAGGTCAATATTATACAATAGACCCAAAAGACACATTTGGTCAACTTTGATCACCTGTAGCCTTTGGTTTATTCCGCATTCTGTCCTGTCAAAGAAAACACTATCCTATAGGTGCACGTGATCTCCGGTCAAATAGCCTAGTATACTCTGCAGTTTCACGCACACGTGCACGCACCCATGCACACACACTCCACAGAGTTGTTGTTAAGGGGGGAAGCCCTGTAATCGATGCCTCCACAGGATGGCAGTATGAGTCTGAGTGTGTGTATGTGTGTGTGTGCGTTCCCGCGTGTGCGTGATTCTGCGTGGGAGTTCCTTCTTTCGCCATTCCGGGGTGTTGCCAGCTGCACCGCACCGCTTGCAGAGGCGTCCTGGAGGGGCAGAGTCTGCGCGTCTCTTCTCTCTCCAAGGCGTCTCTTCGCCCTCT
>JBBPCS010000204.1:518575-529425 GCA_037974645.1 Hollardia meadi | reverse complement strand
ACACACACACACACACACACACACACACACACACACACACACACACACACACACACACACACACACACACACCAGAGGCCACAGTTTTACCTCCACACAGAAACATACATATACTCATTGAGTTAATGTGTGTTTGCAAGCTTCAAAAGAATACTGTAGCTGCAGCATTACAGTTTGTAGCACAGTATGGTGCAGTACAGTACAAGACAGTACATTACAGTACATTGATGGAGGAGGTTTAGCCACAGATCGACTGAGCCCTGTTGGTTCCTTTTTATAAATAAATTTGAAGTCACAAATGCTCAACATGTATGAGTACATTTCTTTTCGGGCTTATGTTCTCTGACAACCTGGTGGCGCACAAACCTTCCGAAATACTGATCAGTCCTAACATGAAAGGCAAAACTAGTTTCAACATGTAGATCTGTTGTTCTCAATCGATGGAAAACAGAGCCTCTAGCTTGGCAGCTCGTGGTGTCCTGGGGTGTCTCAAAATGCTCTTTTGTGTTTAATTCAATCTTAGGGTGAGTCAAAGTGTCTTGGGTTGTCGTAGGTTGCTAACCTTCCAGGTGTCTAAATATGCATTCAGGTGTGCACTCTGTGTGTCCCGGACGGCTTAGAGTACACTGAGATGTGTTTTGGTTCAGGTGTTTTGTGATGTTCTGGTGTGTGTGCACACTTAAAGTGTGCATTAAAATTTTAAGTGTGATCCAGGACAAAAAGGTTTATACAACCCCCCCCCCCCCATTTTTTCCATATGAAATCCAAATGGCTAGATGGTCCTTTTGTTTCAAAATAGGTCCAAACCAGAGCAACCATTAGTGTATGGTTTGTCTAAGCAATTTTCATCAACAGACATATTTAGAATTTCCAATTCTGGGTTGTTGAGCTACACTTATTGTAGAATAATTAAATGTGAGTATCACAATTAAATGTAATGATGGACGTCTGAAGAAACTGCGGCCTGTTACAGCAACAGGGAGAGAGGGAATCAGCGAGAAAGACAGAACAGTGTAAAACTAAAAAAAACAGAAGGGTCAGAGAGGAGAGAGTGCAAAACATAGACAAAGTGACAGAGTGGAAGTGTGTGTGTGCGTGCGTGCGTGTGTGTGCGTGTGTGTGTGTAGAGAGAGAGGGAGAGCCAGGCCTAGTTTTTAGTTTGTGATCTAGGCCATTATCTGTGTTAGCACTGGTGGGGCTCCAACAGGCTCTGTGGATCCTGCATAACAATACCTTTTATGAGCTTGTGTGTGTGTGTGTGTACCACTGTATGCTCACATACTCATATGCAATCATGCGTGTTAACACCATTGTGCCATACATGTACTACGCATGCGCCCCTGTGTCTCTGCCTTTTGTTTCTTGCCACTGAGTTTGTGCCTGTTTAAGACCACTCGTGTGTGTGTGTGTGTGTGTGTGTGTGTGTGTGTGTGTGTGTGTGTGTGTGTGTGTGTGTGTGTGTGTCTGTGTGTCTGTGTGTCTGTGTTTCGTTGAGTGTGTCTTCATATGTGTATGTAACTCCTCACGTGCAGCTTCGCACTCTTGCTGTATCACCCCCGTCGTCAGTCAACCCCCCTCTCCAGCAGCGCCCTGGGGGCCTTCATTATGTAAGAAAGACATTACTGCAGAACAGAGGCAGGCAGCCCTGATAACTCTGGCAGCCCCAGCTTCAATGCAATCCACCTCGGCCTCCATAACACACACACACACACACACACGCTTAGTTAAAGCCTGCAGCAGGAGTGTGATCAGGACAATTGTGAGGACTGAGGGTTTCTGATGTTTGTGGCCAACCGTGTTGAAGAACACACGAAGTATCATAAATCATGTTCTGCATTGAATTAATTATTCTTCTGTTTTCTTCTGCATCACCTTCTCTAATTCCTGCCATAATCTAACCCATCCATAATCCATTGAAACTCTCCTTCTCCTTCTTTATCCCAAATATTATCTTTCCTCCATCTTGGATTCTTTACGTCTACATCTCTTTCCACACCTTCTTCTCACCTCCATCTCATCCTTTCCATCACTCCCAACATCCCTCTCCAGCGGTTCCCTTCCCCCTGGCCCACCGGCTTACCATGAAGGAGGTGTTTGATGCCGAAGGCCGGCCGCGGGTGGACCTGCTCAAAGCTCACCTTACCAAGGAGGGCCGGCTGGAGGAGGCCGTGGCCCTGCGCATCATCGATGAGGGTGCCGCCATCCTGCGCCAGGAGCGCACTATGTTGGATATTGAGGCACCAGTCACGGGTATGGTACAGTGATGAAGAATGGAGTGTGAATTAGTCTGTGATTTAGTGAACAATTACAGTTCAGTTGGAAGATAGAAAATAGTAGAAAACCTATCACCTCAGTTAAAGGAATAGTTTGGCCTTTTGGAGAAAATAGGAGAAGACTGATACTACTCTTGTCTGTTTGGTAAATACAACACTACAACCAGCGGCCAGTTAGCTTATCTTAGCTTAAAGCCTGGCAACGGGGATACAGCTAACTCGCTAATGGATGTGTAGCCTAATATCTCATTTGTTGAAATTGTATAAAAAAACAAAGTTTATGGGGGGCTATGTGTTATGTATTGATCAGGAGGAGCTGTAACTTCCTGGAGTCTCCACTAGATGCCTATCAACTACTCCTGGACAAGAAATAGTCCAGTATTTAACCCCAGTATAACAGCAAACTGTTGTTTTTATGCTACAGTTTTTGTACAGATTAAACAAATCACATAACGTGTTATTTAATGAGCTTTACTGGTGCTGGTAGGCAAATAGACAAATAAAGCCAGGCTAGCTGCTACCAGTCTTTATGCTAAGCTAAGCTAATCAGGTGCTGGCTCTAGCTTCATATTTCCTTACAGATAGTAGAGTGGTATCAATCTTCTCATCTAAGAATCGGAAAGAAAGTGAATAAGCATTATTCTATAAATGTCAAACTATTTCTTTAAAAATGGATCGCAAAGCTCCGATTGGGGACACCCATGTCAAACAAAAAAACTATAAGTGTGTTTGTATGTGTGCATGAGTAAATTAATTGATCACACACTCTAGCATTGAGGGCACAGATAGCAACAGTCAAACTAGACAGATAGAAATAAAGAGGCCGCAATGGAGCAAAAGGCAGAAAAATCAGTAATTATGAATTAATCAGATTCCATTCATCGAATAATTAACCTGCCACCCTGTTTATATGAACTGTTGTTCGGGTGCACTTCACTGAGAGAACCAATTGGCACCTATGCACCTCACAATAGCAGGTGCTAGCTTTGGTAATATCTGCATGTATTCCCTTGCCAGAGAAATGGTATAAACCGCAAAGTATGTTGAAGGGAGGAGGAGGGCGAGATTGAGATCGATGAAGAACAAAATGGAAAACAAAATGGAAAACAAGTTTCTGAGACGATGACACAGAGCACAGACAAGCAGGCAGGCAGACTCAGACACTCTCATCCTATTGCCACTTCTTGGTTAATGTACCTGTGCATCTATGCATATGTGTGTGTGTGCATTTATGCAAATGCGAGCTGTGAGATAATGCTGTGTGGGTTGTCGTGCCCACGCAGTGTGGGAACATCGCTCGGCTTTCACAGGTACAGCTCCCCGGGACGAGGACAGATAGACAGGCAGATGGAGAGACAGTCGATCATAAGCAGCTTAGTGCAGCGGTTCTCAAACCTGCTCATTCCCAATGAGAAACATATTGATTCCTGTTTCCAAGTTTCTCCACCTCTAAAGATTTTGACCTAGAAACACCCACCTGCGAGTTAGCTATGATTGAAAATAGCCTATAGATTTCAGAGATGAAACTACAGAAAGGGTAGGCTTCAAGCAAATGTAATGTTGAGGAGATATTCTGAACAGTTTAGTACTTTGATGGAGTCGACCATTTAGTAAACAGAAAGGCAGGTGGATGGCTGAAATTTGAATTGACAGGCTTTTTGGGTGTCACATGACAACTTCTGGGAGAATACTGAGGCAGGTTTGAGGAGGCAGACAGGTACGGCTCAGTTTCACTCATGCCATTACGATTCCCAATTCCCAGTTCAAATTAAAGCGAATGCTTAGGAGTAGACACAAAAAAAGACATTAACATGGCAAGCAGATGGAGAGACGGGCAGATGTGGCCGGCCAGGCAACTGCAAAATTGCCATCGTAAAATGGCTGCAGAGGGGAACTATGACATCTACTAAAAGTGAAAGGAGAGCCCACACAGATGGTGAAGGAGGCGGACTGGAAGATGAATGGTTGCAGATCATATGAGCAGACAGTCCTATCAAGCAACTCGATGTTAGAAGTCTCATTGCTGTAAATGTGAAGTTAGTCACTTAATTTCACTTAATGTAGTGCAGTGAACGGTGCTGTTATTTTAAAACTAACATGATTTGTGGCACAACAGTAAGTGAAAGTATTTGGGATGCACATTAGACAAAGAAAGTTCCCACATCTGCGAAGCAGCAATGTCTGTTTTGCTTGTAAAGTGACTGAAATGACTAACTGATCAAAATATGGTAGTTACTGACTATTTTTCTGTCCATCAGCTAACCAGTTAATCAAGTAAGTGTTTCAGGTCTAAATAGTATTTAAGCATATAGATAAAGTTTGGCAGAGAATATTGATAACCATACTAAATGTGAGAGGGCCTTTCTAGATCCCGGGTGTGTTTCTTTACCGACATGTAGTATTTTAACAGACACCTCAAAATGTTTGTTTGTTTTGAAACTTGTTTTTTTTTCTCATTAGGCAGATGAGTGGTGTTTCTAGATCAGCAGACGGGACAGATATACCTCTGCAGATGCAAATCAGGCCATATGGAGCCACTGAAGCAAAGATGGTCCCATTGTTTTTAACTGAATTGTTGAAACTTAACATGTGGCAGCTGAAAACTGGGGATACTTGGTAATATCGGCACATAATCGATAAAGGCTTTAAAATAAAATATCAGCATCAGTCCGAAATGGAAATTTTGCAGATATGACAGGGTGATAAGATGATGCTTTAATTATGCAAACGTGATGCAAACCGCTGACCAAGTGAGTGTGTACATTTTGGAAAGTGTGTATCTGACCATCACGATAACATAATAAAATGTTAATTCCAGTACAAAAGAGACTTGATGTTCTCTGAGATTAGCTGAAAAAGGTATGTGCATATATCGGTGTAGGCTTCGGCAATTGGCCAAAATGAATTTGAAAAATATCGGCATATCAGATATCGGCAAAAATCCAAACTTGTGTATGCCTACAGAAAACTATGGTTTTTATGATCCTAACATAGTTGTGTGCTGTGTCCACAGTGTGTGGAGATATCCACGGCCAGTTTTTCGACCTGATGAAGTTGTTTGAAGTGGGAGGTTCTCCTGCCAACACACGCTACCTCTTCCTAGGGGACTATGTAGACAGGGGCTACTTCAGTATCGAGGTGAGGATGGATACTTTATTACATACTTCACTGTGGATCTAAACATGTCTCCATTTTACTGGGTGTGTAGTCACTCAAAATGTACACTGTATTGTGTATACAGTAAGCTTACAACTAAACCAATGTCCATTTTAGTGTACATTGCCTTAAGTATCCAGGAGTGAGGTTTATTTCACTACTGACATAGGCTATAGCCTACAGCTAAAACACTATGCTGTATTTAAATTATTATATACTCAACAAAAATATAAATGCAACACTATTCTTATCGTGAGTTGAAGTAAATGATCCAAGACTTTTTTCTGTGCACACAAAAGCCTTATTTCTCAGAAAACAGGTTAGTATCTGGTATCCTGTGTGACCACCATTGGCCTGATCAGGTTGTTGATTGTGGCCTGTGGAATGTTGGTCCACTCCTCTTCAATGGCTGTGCAAAGTTGCTGGATATCGGCAGGAACTGGATCACAGTATAGTGTCGTACACATTGATCCAGAGCATCCAAAACATGCCCAATCAGTGAGTATGCAGGTCATGCAAGAACTGGGATGTTTTTCAGCCTACAGGAATTGTGTACAGATCCTTGCAACACGTGCTACAACATGAGGTGATGGCAGCAGATAAATGGCAGGACAGTGAGCCTCAGGGTCTTATCATGCTCTTTGTGCATTCAAACTGCCATCAATAAAATGCAGCCAGGCTCGTTGTCCGTACCATACAGTATGTCTGCCCATACAACAATCCCACCACCACCATGGGGTAGTCGGTTTACTATCATTGACATCAACAATCTGCTCATCCACACAATGCCAGTACAGCGTAAACTGGGATTAATCCGTGAAGAAAACATTTTCCAAAGTGCCAGACACCACCGAGGTGAGCAAGTTGGTTACGACAACGAACTGCAGTCAGGTCAAGACTCTGGTGAGAACAACGAGCACGCAGATGAGCTTGGTGGTTTCTGACAGTTTGTGCAGAAATTCTTTGGTTGCACAAACCAACTGTTGCATCAGCTGTCCGGGTGGCTGGACGATCATGCAGGTGAAGAAGCCAGATGTGGAGGTCCTGGGCTGGCGTGGTTACGTGTGGTCTGCAGTTGTGAGGCTGGTTGGATGTGCTGCCAAATTCTCTGAAACGACATTGGAGATGTGTTATGGTAGTGAAATGAGCATTCAGCTCACAGGCAACAGCTCTGGTGACATGCAACCAGCATGCCAATTGCACGCTCTCTCAAAACTTGTGACATCTGTGGCATTGTGTTCACATTTTAGAGAGGCCTTTCATTGTGACAAGCCCAAGGCACACCTGTGCAATAATCATGTTGTTAAATCAGCATCTTGATATGCCACACCTGTCAGGTGGATGGATTACCCTGCAAAGGACAAGTGCTCACTAACACAGATTTTAAAATATTTGAAATTTAAGAGAAATAAGCTGTTGTGTGCACAGAAAAAGTCTTAAATCTTTTAGGTCAACTTGTGACAAATGGAAGCGAAAACAAAAGTGTTGCATTTATATTTTTGTTGAGTGTAAATGCACAAAGGCACTTGAGCACTGAGACACCATAATGTGTACAAATGTGTGCATGAAAAATGTACACATACCAAGGTGACATAATTTTAAATTCATGAATGATTCAAGGTCAGTAATTACCAACAAGAGAATAATATTCTGCATGTATGGAGACTGAGTGGAGATGGTATATCCAGAGGTTTGTTTGAACATTTGATTCTTAAAAATGGACCTGAGTGCAATTTTGTGATTACTTTGTCCTGCAGAAATGCACCACAGATGTGACTTCCATAATCCATAATCCAATCCATAATAATGCAAGTACATGGTGAATGTCTTACCTTGTTGAGCCACCATGGCATAAGGAATGTATCATTGACATGGAGTGAGTTTGAAGGGGAGGGAGCAATATTTAGGCCACCTTCTTAAGACACTTCAAGGGCATATAGACAGGGGACTTAATGTGGAGCAGGGATGTTACTGTGAAAAGGTGAGAGAACACCCTCTGAGCTATTTATATAACCTATAGGGTTAACAAAATGATAACATAAACATGTTGGATGATTGATGTCAGACAGAAAGTCATTTATCCTCGTAACTCGACCAGCACACACTTATTGGGGATGATTCTTGTCAAATTTCTAATTATGTGTATCTTTAGATAAGGGTAAGGATCAATTTGTTTCCAGCTCAATTAATTTGGGCAATGGATGGTTTACTCAGAAGAGAAATTTCTGGTAATGGATCAATCGTGAGCCTCTGTGTCTCACTTTGAATTTCCAGTTTGAATTCAATGAGGGGAACTGAATGTGAAATTATTCCAGCTCTGCCTTATACAATTACTTACAAGTAGTAGCAATGATGTTCTGAGCAAAAGTTGTTTTCACTGTAATGTCTGGTTTAAAAGGATAGTTTCACATTTTGGGAAATGTGATTATATGGTGGTCTCATGTGAAAGTTAAATATGAAGGTGGAGCCAGGAGACTGTTGGTTTTGCTTAGCACAAATGGGGGAGACAGCTAGCCTAGCTTAATCCAAAATTAAAAACAAATCAGCAACATCACATTTAAAACTCACTAATTCACACATTACAGTATATGTTAACACATTATTGTTTGCTTATTGGTTATAAATGTGCTCAAAACTGTGAAACTGCCTCTTTTTTGGCAGTTTAATAATGTATTTAACATGGAGCTGCTTATCTCTAACTAGTTGTTTTGCTTTCTCTGAATCTTTGTTAGTGTGTGCTGTACCTTTGGTCACTGAAAATCCTCTACCCAAAGACGCTCTTTCTTCTGCGGGGAAACCATGAATGTAGACATCTGACAGAGTATTTCACCTTCAAACAAGAATGTGAGTAACTTTTGTCTTTCCCCAAAATATTTCTATGCTCTTTTTCTCTTAATTGTGTCAATGTGTCTCTTACCCCTCACATTTATGTTGTTCTTACCTCTTTAACCTCATCTCATACTACTTCTTCAGATTAAATCAGTTCTTTATTAAGTTACTTTAGTATAAGTGAGTAGTAAGTTATAAGAGCTGCAGCTAATGATTATTTTCAGTATCGAGACATCTGCAGATTTTCTTTTGATGAAACAATTTCAATAAAAAAGCAAAAATGTCCATTACAATTTTCCAACCAACATGGAGACATCCATTGGTCTTGTTTTCGCAGTGTAGATCTAGTTACCCCTAGTAGCTTATTATAAGAATGATAAGGACAAATAAAAGATCAGACTGTTATTTCATGCTAACATAACCCTGTGCTGCTTAAAGGTGCAATGTGTAAGATATGGCCATAATTTTAGTTTAAAACGTTAAAAAAAAATTAACTAACATTATCAACAGAATGTGAAGAAACAGCAGTGTTGACTTTATGTCAAAGATGTCTATTTATTGTGTTGCAGTTAGCATGCTAACCAGCTAGCCCCGGCCCGTACTGTCTCATAATATCACCATGTACCTCCGATGCAACAGTCCATTAGCCACCATACTTGCGTAGCTTCAGCTGGGAGATGTATACCTGTGGGGGGCTTCACTAAGTTCCACAAGCTCTCTTAGCATTTAGTCTAATTAAGTAAACAAGACAAACTGTCAAGAAAGGAAATATTCTCACACCTATTTTTCTTACTAAAGAGAAAGATACAACCGTACACCTTCTGAATTCTAGTTTCTCTGTTTTACCAAACTAAGACAACCTTAATTGCCTTGTTAACTTATTGTAAAACACACTTCATTCAAATGAGATATAAATGAAATAAAACTCACCAAAACCACCTCTGGTTTGGTTGAAGTAAATCCTCAATCCAACGAATAAATATGTGAAAATATTCCATCTCTACATGCTGTTTTCAGTCACTGCTAAAGGCCCGAGGCTGTCTCGCTGTATTGCCGTTTTTCCTCTCTTCTGTCCCTGTCTGCTGTGTCCTGTCATCCCCAAAGTCATAGACCTTGTCAGAGCCACTGTAAATCACCTCTGTACTGTATGTCCCGTCATCAAACTGTGCTCCACTGGTCTCCAGTCTCCATTTGGTTTCCAGCCGTGTTCAGGCAGTGGAGCCTGGTTGAGCTGTTCCCTCCATGATCCGAGGTCCCGATCCAGACAGAGTTAAATGAGCAGGAGGCCCACTAGTGCCACTGTTAACAAAGCTAACAGTCGCTATAGCTACAACCAAAGATTACACAGCTCAAGATGACTAACTTACAGCAGACAATATAGCATAGACAGCAATTGGTGGTTACTCTGGCAATATGATATATATTTTTGGAGGTACCGTCAAATTCTGGCTATATTTTACAAATTACACCTTTAAAAGGAAAAGCAAGACGGGATGGATTTATGCTTTACTGCTATTATTTATGTACATTAGGGTACGTTTCATTGTCAGTATTATAAGAGAAAAAGCTTTTAGGATGATGTGTTTGGCAAATGCAATTTCAGATAACAAGTTTGATTTGGGGTTGGATTGGAAACCTCCCCAAATCCAGCTGGCATGGCAGAACGACCATGTTAATAGTTAGCCACGTTGAAATAACAGCGACATGTCCAGGCATCTACACAGTGGCAAAAGACGAAACTGTGGGTGTGCTAGTCATGAACAGGGCTTATTTTTTTACGTAACCTGCAACCCCACAAAATATAGTTAAAAATATAGTTATAGTAACTCTCGGTTACTGCTGTGGGTGGTAAGCTAGTTAGCCTGACATGCTAACTTTTGCAGCTTATGTTAGAGTACACAAACACACTGTTTGGTCCATATTTTTGCTTGCAAAAGGTTTTTGAAAGGCTTAAACAATTACACCACTCTCAAAACTCTTTATTTAGGCCTACTTAGTATCTCTCTTCAGCCCCATGCACATTGCTTCGACATGTGGAGAAACTCAAAGCTTGCTGCTCAGGGAAGGTTGTTTAGTGAACAGTCACTTGTTACAATGAATTTTCTGTCACTCAAGTAATCAATACATCAACTGGTCGATCCAGCTATAAAGGTATTTTCTATCTCTTCTCCTCTCTTCCTCTCCCTCAAGGTTCCTCCCCTATTCATCCTTCCTGGTTGTAGGCTACCCTTCATCCTTTCCCACACTCCTAACCATCCCTCCTCTAATCCTGTCCCTCCTTAGTTCCCATTCCTCTTCCTCTCCATCTATCCTCCATCTTTTCCTCCCTCCCGAGCCTCTCTCTCTCTTTCTATCTATCTGACTCTCCTCGTGTCCTGTCCGAGAGTGATTAGCAGCAAATTAATTTGGCCCTTAATGATTGGCTCAGGGACTTACTCCTCCGTGTCTGATTGGCCAAGGGACAAGGAAGCTAATTTCCCCTGGTGCTCATGGCGAATAGTGGTCGCCCTCAATTACCATCTGCTGTGTGTGTGTGTGTGTGTGTGTGTGTGTGTGTGTGTGTGTGTGTGTGTGTGTGTGTGTGTGTGTGTG
>JBBPCS010000204.1:474024-502951 GCA_037974645.1 Hollardia meadi | reverse complement strand
ACACACACACACACACACACACACACACACACAGAGAGCAGAGCAGAGAGGCAGACAGTAGACAGAGTGAAGTGTACACTTCGGCTGCATTCATACAAAATCCGTCAATGCGGCACCGTCCCACAGAGCTATGTGGAGGTGTGGCCATGTTTATTTGTTCTCTGATTCTCTCTGATTCACTGCTTTGTCTGTCTGTCTACTGTCTAATGCTGATCCCTGTCTTCATTCTCTAGCTCGTTCAGCCACCACTGCTCTGTCTTCAGTTCAGCTGTAAATTCTGTTATGTGTAGTTCAGTACAGAACCAGGACTATAGGAGCACTGTTTATAAGGTTATTATCTCAGTAGCAAACTATTTCCAACAGTTATCATCATGATAGTCATCATGATAGTTTCTCTTTCACTGTCTTTTAATAGGCTTTTAACGACGAAGTGCTGTGAATCACAGACTCCTACTCACCTGTAAGCAGAGCGTCACTGCTGAAATCTGCTGATTCAATCAGTGAGTGTTCAGTTTGAAGATTCGTTGTGAAAGATTTGTTCATACATGTACTGAACACTCCAGAAAGCCCCCAGACACAAGCTAACACCGACTAACCTCTCTGAGTAACATAGCTAACAAAAACCTAACATTAAGCTTATAGCATGTTGCCAGCACTGGCAAGAGAAAACTCATGGCACAAGTATACAAGAACTTGCATTTGATATCAAATAGTACCCTGGCAACCTTTAAGTACTACAACTAGAAAAAACTTCAGAGGGAATCTCTTGCTTTCTCTTCACACAAATGATTAATTTTATCAGACAGGTCTTCATCTGATTTTACTATATGTTTTCTGCTCACAGCACCACGGTAGAAATGGAAAATGGCTTTATTTCAGCATGAGAGCACTACACTTGAGACAGAACTCTCCCTATGTGAGAACACTTCCTGAAGCAACAGTTCATTGTAATTGATATGCCATTTCTGGAGTAAAAATAGGCTCAGAGCATGTCTTCATCAGCAACAATGACCATAGCACTCACACTGTCTTTAAAGAGGTGTTGTATAATTCAGAACATTATAAAATGGCAGCACTTTAAATTCAAATGCAGCTCAAGCTTGGGTGTCGCTGTCTCTATCCCCTGCTTTCGCATGGAATTCTAAAAAATATATTCATCCTGCAGAGGAAAGGGCGGCTTGGGTGCAAGGATGCCCTTTTCTTTTGCCTGACACCTTCCAAAATGTGTTTCGGCATGCAGGGTCCATCAGAGGTAGAGGTGTCAGACATGTGCGAGGGGAGGAAGATGAACGTGGCCCACGGCCTGGCCTGGTCCTTCTACCTGGGCTACCTGCGACTGGTGCTGCCGCGTCAGTAACATCAAAATACACACACACACACACCATGTTCATTTGGTTTGTCCTTTTAGTTCAGTTTTTTAAAGTCTCTACACTGTTATATATGCTACAACTTCATCAAATATTAAAATTTGGTGATATATAAGCTGCACTCCCTTCTTCATTCTAGAGATATAGAAGAATATGAATAAAGAGAACTGAATGAATGTGTGGGTGTCTCACTCAGGTTTGGAGGGTTCCATCGGAGTATTTCGTTCCACCCATCAGGCCAGCAGTCCCTTCTGGGGTCATGGCTCCAGGAAGCTCCTCATCCTTGTTCCACTCAATGCCAACATTTCTCACAAGCTGGAGGATGAGGACGACAACATCCATTTCTACGACAACCTCCCTAACAATGAGATAGACAGGGCGGGAGTCCGGGGGTGGGTCTACAAGCACAGTATCTACAGAGTACAGGACGAGAATGGGAAGGTAGGCGGGGATGTAACATAACTGATATAGTTACAGATTTAGTTGATACCAGAATTTAGTGCACTGTACTTTTTAGAGTCAAAGGTGGCTGAAAAATATCCCAGCATGCATCGTAAAAAAATGCAAGTTATAGATCTTAAATTGGATTTCTTTCTGATGAAGTTTCCCATCACATTTTCAGCAGATAATTACTAGCAGATTATATTCAGACGTTTATCTCTGGTGCACAGCAATAATATTCAGTCAACATGAAATACAGTAATCAGAGAACCTGCTGCCTGAATGCCACTGAGCTACTTGTGCTGTGAGTCAACTCAGTGCCGGCCTCCTTATTGCCAGTGTGTGTTTAAGACTTTTTCTCCTTTGATCAGATTTATAAAGAGTGCACAGCTAAAATGAGAGAGGGAGACTCACAGTAAAGTGGCAGACTCAAGGGGCTGATTGTGTATATATTTTTTGAGTGTTTCAAGATAGCACGTCAATGTTTGATGTAGCAAATCTAACAATGATTGTACTTGAAATCACCTCTGTGGTTTAGTGGAGGAAAAAGAAGTTCAGGCAAAATAAAGCAGGTTCATGTGAGACCAGAAATAGCCTCATATCAAACTGAATTACATTATGGCTGTACTTTACAGCAGCAGTCATTACCCTGAATTAGGTGATGATGAAGTTTTGATTTTTGACAATTTTGAGGTACTTTATACCTCTACTTCACTACATCTCAAATTGAAATGTACTTTTTACTTCAATACTTTTATCTGAAAACTATTTACAGATTAAGATTTCACATACAAAACATGTGACAATCTTGTAATCTACTACAGGGCTGCAACTAGCGGTTGTTTTGTTTTCATTGTAGGTTAATCTGGTGACCATTTTCTGAATTATTTAAATATTTGCTTAGTCTATAAAATGTCAGAAAATTTCCAATTTACATAATAGTGCTTTAATTAAACATAATGTGATCAAATACATAATGTGATTAAATTAAATTAAATGACAGGCGTGTCATGAAATGTTTTTACATTGTTGTTGTGCTGTTTTAACTAAAGTAAAAGTACTTCTTCCACCACTGGTGAAAACAAATTGTCTGAGCCAGATGATCAAGCTAATACGAGTGAGTGGACTAAACCCTGACTGCTGTACTGTTAAGATTGACAGCTTCATTGGTCTATCTACTACATACAATTGTTTTTTTCACTCCACATATTTTACCAAAAAAGACTGGTGCTTTCTTGTCTTAAACATATTTTGGAACTGTAAAAGAAATTCTATATACTATAACATATAACACATCACCCTGAGCATGCAGCATGACTACCACCTCCTGGTTAAACCTGAGAATTAATCAGTGAAAAAGTCACTCACAGTAAGGGCACCATCTACCTGTAAAACATGGTGGTCAAACATTTTTGCTGCCAGACTTCCACAAGCTTTTAAAGGATTATTTAATTATTTCTTTTGTCCAGTAATGTGTCTATCTTTGGGTGTCTGTTTTGTTAATGTGTGTGTGTGTGTGTGTGTGTGTAAACAGGGACATGAGTGTGTGATCGAGTATGCCACGCCTCTGCTGACTCTTTACAGCATGTCCCAGGAGAGCAGCGCTGGTTTCGGGGAGGCTGAGCGCAGACAGCAGGTTCTTCTCTTCTACAGGACCCTGCAGGACATACTGGAGCACTCGCTGGAGTGTCGCAACCACTACAAACTCATCCTGCTCAATGGTAGGAAGACAGCCAAGTCTGTGTGTGTTTGAGAGGTAGCTTTATATACACACCTCACAACATGAGACAGACTGCTTTTAGGGGGATTTCAGCTTTTAGCTTATCTGCTTCCCCACAAGGATTGACAATCAGGATTTGTGTATTTATGGAATCTTTTGCAATTGATGTGTTTTTAAAAAACTCTTTGTTAATAGTCTGCGGCTTCATGCTGCACAATGTGTCACTGAAAGGAAGGGTGAAGGTCAGAATATCAGTGTTGGGAACTTTTCTAGCTTTGATCAAGTTATCTCTGGCATCGTGTTAGTTAAGGACAAACTTTTGAGAAAGAGTGAAAAAAAAAGAAAAGATTAGAGACAGGATGCTCAAACCATAGATCGTGTTTTTATCTTCATCTTCTAGATGAGCATGAGGAGGACCCTCACTCTCTGTCCAAGGCCATCCTCAGACACCTGCAGCAGCAGGAGAAAGAGGAGTTCTGTCTCATTCCACCTCCTCAGCAGGAGACAGCGCACCCGTTCGCGAGTGCTTCAAGTCTCCCTCCAAGTACTCCGCCTATAAACGGTGACTGGCAGTACCCCGAGCCAATGAGCAGGGAACCCACACTCATGATCAGCCTGGAGAGACCTCGGTCTCTGAAAGAACCTGTTGAGAACACCAACCATTATCAAGGAACAATATAAACAGACACACCTCAACCACATTCCTGTTCTATCTTTTTATATACACACCTGACACATTAGCAGTTAAAAAAATACATAATATGCCACCTTAAATAAATGCAAACATGCTTAGCAGAAGAGTCATGTCTTATTTGACCATTTCTCCAATTAATGGTTTTGTTAGTTACCAGAAAGCTGAGGAGCTGTCTCACCAGTCACAGGAAGAGAGAACAAGTTTAGAGGTTGGCAGATTGAGATTCTTATATTACTGTCATTGTGATCAGCATCACTTGTAGAAAACTATCAAAGCAAAAATTAATATGTACTGACTTATCTTTAGACATTGCTCTGGGTCTGAACTGAAGTCACATGCATGCACAAACACAAACACTCACACACACCTCATAACCTGCAGAGCTACAGCTGAAACTGCTCGGTGAGGTTGCATCAGATATGTTTACAGCCCGTCTGTCATCATGCCAGATCAGAGGTGAGAGGAAGCCAGAGGCGTCTGATCCAAACCAGTTTTTTGAACACTGCATATTCAGATGATTCCGATACAGTGAAAATGTAGTTTACAATTCCAGAGAAAAATCAAACAATGGGGCAATGTTTTAATCTCAGCTGCACTGTGCATGAACAAGGCTTGGCAGGTCAGTATAAAGCTCTCTTAATGCAGTGGTTCCATATTTTTCTCAATTTTTTTGCTTTCTCTTGAGAAATACTGGATCCCTTTACCTTTCCAGACCTCTAATCCTTCAAATGAAATAATCTGAGGAGGGTGATCATCACTCTTTGGTAAAACTGTTGATAAGTCACATCCACACAGGCCACGACCTGTGATGAGGGGTCAAGACTAGACTTTGTTTAAAGTGGTCACAAGTCAAAAAGGTGCTGGACTATGAGGGAATTCAATAGGTTACCAGTTCACCTGCCTTATGAGATTTAACACAGTGTAGTGGCCACGTCTCAAGTTTACCACCTCTGACAGCAAAATCTGAACAAATGAAGTAAACAAAACATGCTTTTGCTTTCAGACTTTTAAGCAGCTGTAAAGTGGTCAACAACACAACCCTTCATTTGGATTTATTCACCATTCAATAGGTGCCTTAGGAGATCTTGTGTGGACGACAATCTAGTTTCATTTAGATGGATTTGTAAAACAATGTTATAGAATATAATATATTGTCTTTATATGGCTTTTTAGTCACATTATTGTTGCTGGTGTAGCTCTAGGGGGTGGTTGGTCCTCCACTTTGGCCCAGACTGAAATATGTCAACTCATGGATTGATTGAAAGAAAATTTGTACACACATTAATGCTTCCCAACAGATGGATCCTACTTTTCCTCTACAGCCACAAGCAGATCAACATTTGACTGTTCACTACTTTGTTTTCTGACTAAATACCTGCAAATCTAAAGCCATTCCCATCAAACTCGGTTGTACTTTGGGTTCTGTGCTAATTAGCAAATGTTAGCATGCTAATATGCTAATCTAATATGATGACTGTTGTAAACATAACACCTGCTTAGCATCAGCATGTTAGCATTGTAATTATGAGCATGTTAGCATGCAGATGTTACCATATCACTCAAAGCACCACTGAGCTTATAAGTAAAGCACTACAGAGCTTCTATAGCTGTAGATGCTTCAAGTCTTGTTGGAATAATGTAGAAAATGACACCAAATATATGATAAGATGATTTGCCAATTAATCAACTAGTCCATTATTTGTCAAGTAAAAAAACATTGCTGTGTCTCAAAAGTGGTAACGATATTTTTTTCTTTTCATTTCGTATAACTGCTAATTGAACTTTATCTCAGTTAATTATTTGCCAGAAAAATACTCATTTAACACAACTTCAAATAATGATATTTTATAAACAATTGAACTATTAAGAGAAACAAAAAAAGCTTAGAACAAATAGTAGGGACTAGTTTAAACTGAGCAATGTTTTTGCTGTAGCACGCACCACGAGTTTGTAAGTCAATAACCTACCCCTCTCGGGGCAGTTATCTGATCAGGAAACTGATATGAATTTGTGTGTTTTGACCACTTTCATGCTTTGTTAGATAAGGACTCAACAAACAGTCTCAGCTGCAGATGTGAGTTTTAGTCATTTATCACAGTGAGTCTGACTTGTTCTTCAACAAAAACACTACATCCCAGGCAGCCGACATCAGCTGACACATGGATGTGGATGGATGGATGACACTGACAGCATTGTCACACTGGCTGTTTACTCAAGTAGATGTAGGACACTGAATAAGAAAGGTTGAAGAAATGGAAGAACTCTATCATTTAATGCCTCATGTATAAATGTTATTTCCATGTTGTACTGAGACTTAAACACTGACCTGGTCTCCATAGTGTCTGTTTTCTTCTATTAGCAAATGGATGTATGTCTGCACTGGATTTTCACTGTGACTCATTGTTCCCTCACTTATCTATCACTCAGAGATTATAATGATTGTTAGAGTTAAAGATTGTTCAGGAACTGACAACTATGGAGAGGATTTATAATATGCTTAAATATAAATAAAACCAGAATTGTGTTTCAGATACTGTCTTACAGGCCCAGAGAGAAAGAGAGGCAATATTGTTTAGGTATGCTGCATATGCTGTACTTTCACCACACACTGTAGTTCCCCTGCGATTCCACTGAAAGACACCTCCTCCTTGATGGTAAGTCTTTCTGACGACAACGTCTAATCTGAACGTGATTGGTTAGCAGCTGTGATATCACAGCGGGGAGATTTCCCAACAAAGGTGAGTCAGGCCGGAGAGGTTAACCTGCAAAAGAACCAATTCCTCCTCAGTGTCTGCTCTTACAGCGTGTGTCAGATGTTACTCACCTGTGAGTAAGGCAGCGATCGTGGCACAGCGTCTAGACCTGATGTGCTCACACATGCACACAAAGACATACTAACAGCCTCCCATGTGCATACACTGAAGATGTTCTCAATGAAATCCTTTACAAAGTCTAATGCATGTATTACGTGTTTTTACTCACTGGTCCACTATGAATACTGTACTAATTCATAACAGCACTATTTATATTATATCCAAGGAAAGCTATCAATGATATTTTAAATATCAACGTAGTTATTGTATATAAAAATGTATTCATTTTCTTTTATTTCATCTACTGTTATTGAGTATGTTTCTTTATAATGTCTTCCAGTTACTCAACATTTATGGCAGATTAGGGGTTAAACTGTGGAAGACTGCCTGCAGCCTCAGTATTTCATTCTGTTTTTTTCCTTCATGCCAGAAATACTTTTGAATAGGCAGCGAGATTATTTTAGTTATATTATACCTGTCCATGAACTGACAACCTGATTGATTAATACACAAAATAAGCACTTTTATCATTCAGCAATGCTAAGTAATATTCAGCAGCAGTACTGGAAACATAATTGATACACCCCTGCATGGTTGTCAAGGGAATTGGCTGTGTGTTTTGAGGACTGTAAGAGAACCTCTCCCCTGCTGTTGCCGTCAAGCTTTTGTCAAATAAAGAAAATCAAGTGGGGCTCAACTTTGGACTGTCCCACTGTCTGAACTTGAGATTTAAAGAGACTTTTATTCATAAATGCCCCCAGACTGGACTACACCCTCTCAGAGAAACTCAAAATGACTTGAAAAAAAATAAAATAATAATAATCAGGATGGAATTTAATATTTACTGTATAGAAAGTGTAACTGTATGTACTGTAAGTCACTGTATGTTGATTTGCTCCTTACTCAGCATCCTTTTTTTTAAAGATACATTCAGAGAGTGTTTTCTTTAATGGGATTTTCTAACCCTAAGTTCTATATTTGAACTTACCTTTTATCTATTTGTGAGCTCATACTTCCCCCTCTTTACTTGCTTTTGCACTGACATGAGTTAAGAATACATGAAGTTGTATTTTTGTTTTTATGTTTCCCCTAAAATGTGTTTTTATAAAGCATTTATAAGCATTATGCATTACAGGTACATTGTTACATGTATACCCTGTGGTCTGTAGAAGAACGTTTCCCCCCTGAGTGGTTAACATATTCTCTTGTAACACTGTATATGTGCACTGCATATAATTATTTTTATTTAGACCACAATATTTATGACCTATATATTAGTCATAGTCTCATAGATTTCCATTGCTGCCTGTATGCCCATTCAATTTATCAGTAGTTTTTTATTAAACATTTTTATATTATCAACACTGGTGGATTAAGTACTCATATCATTTTAAAGTTCGAATGCAACAGTATAAACTAGACTATTATAAGTGAAGTCCTGCCTTATAAAGCTCATAAAAGTACACATCTATTAGCAGCACTAAAATTAAAATATCATAAGAAAAAGTACAAATAGTTGTTGTGCAGAAAAATTACCCCGTATAGGCATATTATATATTTGGATCATTAACACCAGTGCATTCGATGTGTAAGCAGAATTTTCTTACACATTGTCAGATTTGCTCATATTCATCTGAACACATTCCTTGTTAAGATATGAATCAAGGAACACTACATTTTTTAGAAGTCTGTAATTTCTTAATAGTAAGTTCCTTGGGAAAACGCTGTAATTTGGTGCTGCTAACAGGAAGAAAAAAAACATAACAGTATTTAACCCTAGTTCCTAACATATCAATTCATTGTTCATTTGTTGCTAGAAACTTTTTTTTCCCATTCTGAAATAAATGCTTGCCTGTACACAAATTTTTTTTTTAACCTTTTCAGATGACCTGCTGTCCCCTCACTAACTATAGATTATGCTACCAATTCATTGGAATTAATTACCTTAAAGTGAATCAATTCAAAGCCAAGTCTATTATTTCCTACAATTAATCTACTACCAAATTAAATAGTTTTCACTGAAACTTTTTGGAAATCATCAGGATAATAAAAGGAAATTAGTGCCATCTTGTTTAAATGTTGGATATTTAATCTACACTGTATCATATCTTATCAAGTAATTTATAACCTATGTTTTGGAAGATAATTTTCACCTGTAAAGTAACTATTTTTGGCTGAATGTAGTGAATTAGGCTACAATCCCCTCTAAAATGTTCTTAAGTAGCCTGCAGTACTTCATATGGCAGTATTGTCTGTCAAATAACAGTAAAGAAAAACGAAAGAAAGTGTGAAAGTTATTAGTCGCATTATTATCCACTATTCTTGTTGAACATTAACTAATTGTCTATTATCCCTACGTGCCAGACGTCAGCTCTGTCTCTTCCTACCTCTGTGCAATGCCCGGGCATGTTGCGTGAGACACAAATCAGGAACTTTCTCGATTGAACCGGTTAGTCACGCCCAAACGTGCGCGAGCTCAGCTGATGCAACCAGCTGCATCTCCGGTATAAAAGCCCCGCGCTGCTCAGTCGGAACTGCTCTGCTCAACTAACACAATACATGGAGAAAACACAGACCGAACGTTCGGAGGAGATACCGGAGCTTCACAAAACAAAATCAGGATGGCGTATACCACGGCTCAGCTCTTTGGACACGGAGTGCCCGTCTTGTCGGAGGAAGAAAGTATCGTAGAGATGTTTGGAAAGTACTTCTCCCAGCTCACATCCCCAGGCCGAAGTACGACTTCAGCCCGGCGGGGGAGCGTCGAAAGTTGCGATGAGAGAGATAACTCGCCCTGTAAGTTGTTTTTTCCCCAAAGTTTAATATAGTTTTTGTTAGTGGTAATAAGAAAGGGTTAAAAGTTCATTTTAAGTAGTCGATTTAAGTACCCAGTTTTAACTGACCGAGACATTATTTCAGTCAAGATAATGCGCTACCTTTTTAAGTAACCAAAATCATAACATAAGAACTAGAACTACCAGTTATCACTTGGCGGAGGAACACAGGAATGTAGTGATCTCCCTGATAGGGATGTGTCTGATGTAATCGATCCAGGTCTTGGATCAGCTGATGACTGGCAGAGCTGTTCACACTCCCCTCCTCTCAGCTGCTGATACAAAGCCTCATTCTGATGACTCTTGTGTTTTAGTGCAGGATTGACTCGCATGATAAAAGGAAGAAAGGGTCAAACTCTTGCTTTATTTACGATATACTGGGTTTGCATCCGAGTGTCAGATGCTGTCGAAAGGCAAAGTAAAAATGAGCATTGACTTTATTTTTATTAAATATGTATTTACTCTCAGACTGTGACTTATTCCAACACTCTTGATCTCTCTATAGTTGCCAACATGGACGCTGGTTTGGAGCATGAAGAGCGGCTCCTTCAGCTGGATGTGACCCGGCAGATAGAGCACTGTCTAACAGAGGGTAAAGCCTCCACCCTTCACTGCCAGGTGCTGCTGCTGCCTCGCCACATGACCACCAAGGTGGGCCAGGACGTGGTGCGCTCCTCCACTGATGAGCCCTGCGGCCTCCGGGGCGCCTCCATCACGGTCTATGTGGAGCGCAAAGATGGCCTGACGTGTGTGGGGAGCATCTTCCCGGACCCAAGCGTGACACCGACATTTGAACTGTCTGTGATCTTCAAGGCATGCAAGGAGGACGGCTGGCCGCCGCTCCTGCACGTCTTTGACACCAACAAAGTGTTGAAGCTGAGACCAGAGTACCGGCTGGTGAAGAGGAAGCTCTACTCCTCTGCCAGCCCTGTCATTCATGATTTCAACTAGAGGAAGAGTTGAGAATGTAAACTCGTTTCACTGTTTACCACCTTTGTGTGAACCTTAGTCCCAGCTTAAATCATAAACATACAGACCACATGCAAAAGGTTTGACCTTTACTGCACTGGAAAACGCTGCAGTTTCCCTGTGTGTTATGCTAGCTCTAAGGAAGTGTGTATGTAATGTATGAATGTCCAACTTGGAGCAGGAGGTCAAACTGCTTGATTCTGACACTCAGTAGCCAATAAGACAGTCTTTTGCACAGAATGGTTGTAAGTGTACACTGTAAACAAAATGTCTTTTAAGGAGTGGGCAGGTCTCACTCCTGAAGTGTGCTGTACTTATTTATGCATTAGTAAAATACATTTTTTACACCATTTGTCCTATGCTTGCAGTTGAGTGTATTTTATATCCCTGTGTATTCAGCATACTGTAGATACTTTACTGTAAAATGTTGGCTGCTTTTCCAGCACACATGTTCATGACATCTACTAACAATTATGGGGGCAGATGGTTGACAAATTGTATCTCTTGAGTTTCAATTTCAATGAGGCCATTTCAAACACTGAATGCAGCTGGTGATAACAGATTTCCATTAAAGCTAATGCTGGAAGGCATGTTGCAAAAGAAATCCCTCTACCAAGTGAAATATCCTTAACACATGAGGTGAATGATCATGTATTAATCGAGACACAAACTAAATTCCACTGAGCGCAAATAAACAAGCCTGATATTGATTTTAGTTTTACATCAAATAATCTTTTTATTTAACAAATGTACAACCGAACACAAAATGTATCAGCTACCCAAACACAACTCTACACGATCAATCTCACAGGTACAAAACTTTTGTACTCCCGTCTACCACACATTACACCAAACAGGTTTCTTATGCTACTTGCATAGCACAGTCTGGCTACATCCTAAGTGACGAGTAGGGATGCATCAAAACTATTTCAGCAACAACAATCTCTATGTTTTAGCCCATTAACAAACTCGGTGAAATACCTTCTTTTTTTTCCATCACTGCAGACAATTTTACAAAAAAAAAACCACTTGATTTTCTGATTCCCTACCTTGAAAAGCAGCCGCTGGCTTCCATTCATTTAACTGCAACATAACAAAACACCTGACATTTGTTTGAGGTTATGGTAATTCATCAAGTGAGCTTGTTGACTTACTGTTTTGTCAGCTATATTATTATTACATGGTGGTACACCTCCAAGCAGGAACTGCTGTTTTGCTTTTAGGCAATTCCTGTTGGTGCTTTCAAGGACACTCCGACATCTGAGATGTAATGGTCTGCTTCTGAACAGCAACCTCATAAATGACAAAAAACAACAACCTAATTTGCATGTCAACCCTTCCATGATAGCTAGCTTGTATTCTGGACTTGGACAACATACTTTGTCAATTTTCAGATGCCCGAGTGTACTTGAACTCAACAAGTAACTAGAAAAGGGTTCCTACTCACGCTGGCAGTACCACACTGTTGATGTAAGGCACCGCATTTTTTACAGGGAGGGATTACACCCCTACAGCAACGTTCACATCCCAGCTAGTCATGTGGTTGATTTCTGAAGTTGAATTTATTGTTTCCTGAATGCAATGGAAGCTCAGGGCTGCTTCAACATACGTAGTTAATCTAAAACAAATATTTTGCATTGTGAAACAGTCAGCAGAAATGTAAATGAAATTGCAGTGAATGGGCTGAAACAAGACAACACAGTGGGACATTCTCGCACATTATTAAGCAGACAAAAGTCAGCAGCCTTCGTGACGTTGTCAGCTTTTCTTAACGAAGACAGCCATGCTTTCTTACATTTATCAAAAAAGGCAGAAGATCTCGTTTAGATTTCTAATAGCTTTTGTGTGAAGCAGTAATCAAACTGATATAGATTAAGTATCTTGGTTGCATTGCACATGCAGTAGCAGTATTAATGCATCCGTGATTAAACATGAGCAAATCTGACAAACAGGATTCGTTCTTCCATCCGATATTTGATCCCAAACAAACGTTTGCTGGTGAGGTTTTCTTTCTCTTTGCTGTTCCTCCTCTGCAGAGGGACATGATGAGCAACTACCTTTGCTGGTGAAATGATATTTGGGGAAAGAGGTGCTCCAGCTTGCTTGGCCTACAGCAGAACCCCCATGGTGCTGCACATTTAACCAATCATATTAAGTGGAGAAGAGGAAACTTGATGCAGCTCTCTCTGTCTCACACACACAGACTTATACCCATTCACATATATCCTTGTCTATGCCAAAGCATGGATAAATAAGTGTGTATATACACACACATACACCAGGCACACAGAGACTGCACAGTCCTCTTCAGAAAACAACCATGGTAACCAGTAAGTGTTAGATCCACCTTCTCTGATTCTGACGAGTGGCACTTTGTCTTCCTAAAATGTGTCTGAAATCTCTGTCTACTTCTTCATTTTGAGGTCTGCCTCCATGGCACTACGGCGACCCCTCGTGCCTCCGTCCTGCAGCAGAGTGACAGAGGAGAGGGAAACATGGAAAAAGAAAAAAAGTGAGAGCAGGAGAAAAAATATTAACATATGGGTGTGAAGGTCAAAGGTTAGCTGGACAGAGTGAAGGGAGGCCCTGTGGCAGGCCTCCTCATGTGATCGAGCTCCACACACAAATACACAAATAAAAACAGCACAGTCCACCATGGAAGACTTCCTACGCAAATGAAGAACATAAAAAAAACCAAAAAAACAATAATGATCAAAAAGGAAGATTTCAAAAGAAAAGAAGGAGAAAAGAAAATTAGAACATGCAGAGACAGAGACACAAAAACAGAAAAACAGAAAACCGGCAAGGGGCCATGAAACCGGCATGAGGTCGACAGAAGCTTGGCTGATGAAAGGTAACTGGAGCCTGTGTGCGTTTATGTGTGTGTGTGTGTGTGTATGTGTGTTACTGTCAGAGAGGAGGAGTGAGCAACAAAGAGGACTTTTAATTGTTCCATATCACACATCTACACAGCTGATGTAGTTTTAAAAAAAAAAAAAAAACTTTTTTGTTTATTTTCTTCAGTACTTCAGCTGAGTATTTGATATGAAAGTTTAGTAGATTAATGGTGGGAGTAACACTGTTTATTGTCTTGCCATCACAACTGTTGTAAAACCTGACTGACTAGCTAACTACTGAACAGGAAAAACAAAAAAGCAGTACAGAGGCTGACATGTCTCAGGTCAAACAAGTTGTACTGCGTTTGACTGAAAAGAAATCAAAACAAAAAGACAAAAAATATCTCTTTATCTTTGTTTCCCAGCTGCTCACTATGACTGACGGGGTCACACAAAGTAAGTCCTTTCACATGGAACATGTATGTACCTGTGTGTATTTTTGTCTGAGTTGTTTTCTTCCGGTTTTGAGTTGATCGTGGCTCAGTTTGAAAAGAGTGATGTCACATACTTGGTGCACCAATCAGGATTTAGCAACATTTGACTCGGATGTTGAATTGTGATGTTATTATATCTCTACTGTTAATCACAGTATTAAAGAGTGTTAAACTCTTAATAAATAATATTATAGATATATGGAATATATATTTTTATCACCAACTTTAACTCGGATTGTTTCTTAGTTAGTTGTGAATATTTAGTGTTCGACACTTTAAATCAAATTAAATTATACTTTAAATAAAGAGATATTAATTCTACTTGATATTTTTAGGGAAGTGTTTTAGACAAATGACTTTACACATATAATCTTGATTTGGAAGCTTTAGATTGTTTTTTTTTTAAATTGTGACCATGATACAAACTGGGCATTGTGCAGCTGAAAAATGAACTTGTCAGTGCTTTTGGCTGGACAAACTATTTAATTGTGGCATTGTTTTTTAAATTACCTCAAACCTACTTTGGCATTTCTGTACTGCGATTTATTGTTACTTATTGGCTGATATATACACGACAGATATATCTGCAATAAGATGATATCAGCCGTTAAATCGGTTTTTGCTTTCTTTAATGCCACTTCACTAGAACTAAATTGAGAGAAAGAAAAGCAATGAGAGGTAAAGACAGATGTGTACAGAGTGTGTCACATGGTGTATGTGTGTGTTTGCGTTGAGACAAGCGTGTACGGAGCGTGGCCTGGTTCTGGTGAAATCGGAGGGAGAACCTGAATACTTACAAAGAGAGAGAGAAGGAAAGCAGGAGAGGCCATTGGGACACTGTCCTGTAGGAGGACAAACATTGGAGTGAGAAAGAGAGAGAAAACACACACATGTGCGTGAGAAAGCAAGTTTCATACAAGTCTGCGTCAAACACGGAAGCACACAGAGGACCGAGCGCCCAATCTACCGCTGCACGGCACAAACATACACGTCTTCACATGACGTCAAAACGTCACATATCCACACACACACATGAAGACAGTAAATAGTAAGATTTATACATACAGACGTATACACAAAAAATATCATGACTTTCATCCAGTCGTAGCACTTCCATTAAGTGCGTTATTTTTTTCATTTGGTTCAGCTACGCTCCTAAAGGTGTGCGACAGTCTCATTTCATCTCCAGCTGAGTTTGTTGTAGAGAAACTGCTGAACAAAGATTAAAACCGTTCACAACGGCAACAGACATTTCTAAATTCCATGATACTTCATAGACGCCATGAGTAACACTGTGAGACACACACTCAAGACTCCCTCATCCATACAGTTAAGAAGACGAAGTCATACACTGACAACAGAAAACATGAACATTCGCTGAAGACGATAGTCGACAAACACTTGAGTCAGTGACAGGCAGACAGAGAGAAGTTAGTGAGGAGAGGTGCAGCCAGCATGCAGGACATGAATCAGCTGGGAAGTCAAGAGCAGGAATTATTCCACTGAAGCATACTGTAGTGAGTGAACAGGAGAATGGACCTGGTGACAGACAACTGCACCACACTGACCAAGTGTCCACCGCATTTAACAGTGCACGTCTGACTCGAATGATGATGACGTGGAGGCACATATATTACATATAATCAGTTGCACGTGTCAAGCTTTTGAGAGATTAGCACACTTGTTAGCTCACTGACACCAAAATCCTTCATCGGTGCATTACTGGCTCTGCTAATGTAGGTGACACATGAACAAATTAGTGTGGAATCATTCAGTTACAGTGAGCTCGTTCAAAAGACAAAATGGGAAGACTAAGTGTTAAGTTCCAAAAAGTTGGATAGAGGTTCTTTAAATTCATAGATATAAAAGTAGCATGAAGTCACAGATGTGATGTACTAAGGTACAGTATTTTGTTCAATGTCAAGTAAAATGTCAAAAGTTTATTGGTAAGTTAAGGTAAATTCTTGGCGGAGCAGAGGGTGAAACAGTTACTGAAACAGTTCAGGTCAGTCACAAAATGTGTTCCTGTTCACAAACTGTAATTAGCTGTCCAATACAATTTCAGTAACAATCTGCTAAGTAACAGAAGAATTTTCTTACTGGGTTGGCTTTTCCTTTTCAGACAGCATATTTATGTTTTTTCATACATATTTTATATGATGTCTGCCAGCAGTGGGACAATAGACAGTCATCAGATTCTAGAGGTGAACCTTTTCAAAAGCTTGACACAACTTTACATCCATCTCTCCTGAGACCTTTCACCACCTGTAAGTAACCAAATTAATTAAAGTCCAGTACCCACAGAGCTGTTTCCAGTTATTCTGATTAGGCCTCTTCTCTGGTTAAAGCTAGGTGAAGCTACTGGAAGCAGTGAGTGAACCATGGCTGTGAGGGCTTCAAAGATTCGCTCCATGATTTTGTTACAGTAGATCCTCCTTTTAAGGGAATTCTAATTCTGATCTCCGCCAAGTCGCTCAACCCACCTTCTCAGCTGGCTCTCCTGGCTTACGATTTCCCTCCCTGCCGCGGAGGCTCTTGGCGGAGATGGCGCTCTCCGAAGTCTGCATGATGAGCTGGGTGGCCAGGAACTGCTGGACGTGCTCCAGGACGTCACGCTGCATCTCTAACGCCATGTGGTACACATCGTGGTCCGACGAGTTGTACATGACGGCATTCTGAAACATCAGCATGATGTCGCGCTGGAACTCGGCTGTTGTGCGGATCACACCGGACTCAATGTTCTTTTTAATGGCCGACAAGTCCATGGGTCTGGAGCAGCAGTAAAGAGGGAGATGCATTTATTGTGTTTGTTTACCACAAACAACCAACAAAATTTGCCAGTTAAAAAAAGCTGCAAAGGAGAATTTTGGTGTGGCATGAATCCACTAAATGCACTTCAGATTGTCTACAGCATGTATATTGTTCATAGATAATGTGTGCATGTGCGATTGACAAGAGAGTGAGCACATCTCTGTGTATTTCTTACCTATGTACGATGCTGTGGTAACCAGGCGCGATGTCATCTGACACAGGTTGCAGGAAGACGCTGGCATACCTGAGACAAACATGAATTTAGTGACTATAAATTACCCGGTTGCTGTTGGAGGACATTTAATTTCTGCAGTGCTTTTGTCCCCAACCAGATCATGTCTTCCCTAAACTAAGTCTGCATGCATTTTATTGCTGACTGAGAAGCTGCCATCAAATTTTTGCAAAAGTGGGCAAGAGTCCTTCAAATAAAAGCTATTTTGCTCCAAATCAAAAATATTTTCGGTTAGCCAAAAGGCGCAAAAAAAGCAATAAAAATGCATAATAAACAACTAATACACTATGGAGTTCAGTCCAGATTTCAGCCTAACCAGATTTCCCACTCTTCTGTTTGCATGTACAGGGAAGACAATCAACAAAAATCTTAAAATATAATTAAAAACCTGGTAGTATCAGGGCTGTAGTTACCATTAAAGACACCAGAGTCGTGTCCCGGGTAATGCTTCTGGGAATGTGGCAGTTTCAATAAATTTAGGAGTTCACATTCTATAATCATGCCGAAATTACACATAAGGGGAACTTTACACTAAACTTTGACTGTTTTAAGCAAAAATATATTCATGCATTCTTAAAACCGAAACAATAGACTGATTTAGTACCATTATGTTGGAATATAATATTTACAGAAAACATATCTGACCAGCTGAAAGAATTAAAAAAATGTAGAAAACATAAAATTCACAGGCTTCTTTTGGTGCCTAGCCAAAGATTTTTAAGGGATGTTGCGATTACACTGGGGGCATAGCACTCATGACCTCAGTATTTTCTTAAACCCTGTGTTTGGATCATATATAGTATTATTGTACTGCAGCACAAATGACTGACAAGTATTGCTGAAGTGTTTTGGCCAACAAAAAATTTGTTGTTGAGGCTCCACCTGTGGTTGGCAGCAGCTCTCCACACCAGCATAATGGCTTTCTTCCAGATCTTCTGGGCCTGGACTGCCTCCTGGTCCTCACCACATGTAGATCTGATGCAGAGCAGGACGAGCAGGAGAGAGGAAGTGAAGACAGAGTGGGAACAAAGAGAGTGTAAAGTCCACAGCGAATGGAAACAGGAAGCAGAAGAGAAATCACAAGAGACAGAGCGAGAAAAAAAAAGCACATAGTTTTTTATGTCAGCAGGCAAAGACTGCTTAGCTTAGAGAAATGGAGTCCTAATCTGATTCAGAGGTCATGTCGTGAATACTCATGACAAAAATTTTTTTGTTGCAGTAAAGGTAGGGGTTATTCTAGGCCACAGCCCTGGATCCAGACAAGCCACTTTGCCACTACAGAAAACCCACTAGATAAAAATAGTTATTATGTCACAATTATCACAGCCATGAACACGTGGACACCTACAGCTGGGAGGAAGAGGCCGGGCTGCTGGCCAGTGAATCAGCTGTGTAGCGCTGGGACGGCGGGCCGTAACCGTCTTCACTCTCGCTTGCTGCCCGTTCCACCTCCGATAGGTAGGGACCCTCCCCCTCCCCGCACTCCTCCTTCAGCTCCATCCCTTCTTCTGGGTCGCCCTCGCTCCCTCCCTCCTCCTCCTTCACCTCCTGCATTCAAGACCACACAAATACGGAGTAAAAGCACTGTGTTTTACAAAGGTTGTGCCTGTGTGTAGGTGTGCACCAGTGTGTTACCTTGGACTCCTTCCCGGACACAGAGCTGTCTTCAGAGTCTGTGGGACAGGAAATGAGAAGGGTAGTAGTAGTGTTTTTATTCAGTCATCACACAATATATTAACAACAATATAGATATTATAGACAAAGTCATCAGTCAAAGTCAACAGTTTATGTATTACGTTGTGACTGAACAGGCTTAGGCAGAAGCAAAAAGCTTATATATGCCTATCCTTTTTATCACTTTAAGCTACCCAACAATAGAATTTATTCACATTTGTAACCCTCAAAAATAACTTTGTAAAGCATCTTTTTGAAAACCAAAGCAAATTACACATTTTTAAATTTAGAAACATTGTTCCATAATTTGACCCCAACATTAGAAATGCATCTCCTCTTAATCCCTTTTTTAGCTTTCGGTTCAGTAAACAGTAAATACATCCCACATCATATTTGCTTTCCTGAATAAACAAAACTTGTACACCATCTGGGAGTGACCTTAATTATACTCTGAACATTATTTACATTATTTCTTAATATACGAAATCATTCAATTTCATAGCATGGTAATTTAGAAACTGTGATCGTAATAACAGCCTTATTAATAAGACATATGGCTTGTTTTAGTATTAAAATGACTGAATTTAAAGTTGTTTTAAAGGAACCCCAAAGTTCCACACAGTAAAATCCTGTGAGCAATAAAGTATATACAAGGCCTTATAATTTAATATATCTCTAGATTCATACAGGATTGTTATTGAGATTTTTCCTTCGATATAGTCAATGTTTCCCTAATAATTTATGATCAATCACAACCCCTAGGATTTCTGTCTCTATAGCCTTGTGGAACACAATCATTAAATGTTTAATAAACACTCCTGAGAAGAGCTGTGAGGACATCTCTGTGAGTGAACCATGGCTGGAAGGGCTTCATAGTTTGGCTCCATGATTTTATTACAGCAGCTCCTCCATATCCCAAAATTTCTTCCAAGCTCACTGTCGATATTTTGACACATTTTTTTGGATTTGGAGGTTTATAGAGTTTATAATTCTAATTCTAATCTCCGCCAAGTCGATTTAAACATTAGATTTTTAATTCAATATCCCCATCCATTTCATTTCGATTTCCAAAAATGAGAAATTTATTTCTAATATTGACATCAGTTTATTAACCAACTTTTAAGGATTTCCAGCTCCCTCTCAATAGCATATAAAAAGTTCCTTTTTTCCCCAGAGCAAAATAAAGAAAATCATTAGTATATAATCATGATTTCTGTGCGTGTTTCTACATAAGTACACCACCCACCTAGACAAGGCGGGTTGGGCTCCGGCTGGCTCCACTCCTCTCCTTCACTCTTGATCGTTGCTTCAGCTGCCTCCTTCCCCACCGCCCCCTCTTCGGTAACCTCAATTCCTGTTGCACCATCATCAGAGGTGACAGAAGACGTGACATCACTTCCCATCACCTCAGGTCCCTCACAGTTTCCCTTGAGCTGTTCTTCCCTTTTAATTTCTGGTTGATTCTGGGTGTCTACGCCTGCCGGGATCAGGGCGGACATTGCGGCCACATCCTGAGGCTCCTGTGTGGGATCGGAGTCTTGGACTGTGGGTGCTGGATCTGAAGCCTTGAGCTCCTGAGTCTCCCAGGGCCCAGGAAGGGTGTGTCCTTCTGAGACGGCCTCTTCACACAGAGAGAGAGCAGCTTCCACCGCTGCTGCATCCAAGGCCTCCACAGAGTCATCGACCTGGGGGAGAGGAAGGGAAGGACGGAGACAAGAGGACAGAAAAGATGAGGAGAAAAAAAATGTGTGTGCTGAAAACTGACAGATACATTAAAGATTGATTGAGTGAATGCCTCCACACACCAGTCAAGTTTACATCCATGTCTCTCCAGACTCATTTAATATATAACATATATGGTGAAGAGTTTAATAAAAGGTAATAAGTGTAGTTCTTGGCAAAATGGAGGTTATCACTATACTGACACGTATAATTCCAGAGAATGATTTCCAGAGAAACATCAGCATAGGAACACAAATAGCAAAGTCTAGTGATAAAATGTGTTTTTCAGTCATTAATACAGTTACACTCCTTAGTCTAACAAACTCTCCAATTAACATAAATGCTAAAGGCAACCACATGTGATCGTGTTTGCCTCCGAGGGAAACTGACGTGGAGCCTTTTACAAATAAACACAGCACATACCTTCTCCTCTATGATGGCAATGATGTCTCCTACTGTCTCCAGGTCCAATTCGTCTCCCATATAAGACACAGCTACGAGGTCCTCTTCAACTAATCCCGCCTCCTCACCGAGCTCCGCCTTCACTGCAGCTTCCGCTTCACCCTCTGCAAACACACAGAGGAGTCAATAATAAGACTACAGTAAACATTAAACATAAACATACAGTATCATGCATGACATCTGAGAAAATTTACCATTGGGCTACAAAGTCTAAAGTCACATAAGAACATTTTTTCTTTTTTTTTTTTAATAGAGAACCATGAATGCATGTGGCAATGAAAGTCACCTGTGCACTGAGCTTTCTGTAAGTCAGGCAAGACAGCAACAGCAAATGTGTGTATTTGTGTGCATGAATCAACAGTTATGCAAATATGTTTACCTGTGATGACCTCATGACCAGGTGGCAAGGCAGTGACCGCGGAGGCTGTCTGTACGCCATTGGTGAGGCTTCCAGTAGTGTCTCCCTCCCCCACCTGACATGAACATGAGAAGAACACAAAAGGTAATGATATGTAATACTACAGTAAGACCTGCTGCCTGGTTCATATGCTTTTATATTATTTTCAATTCCTGATATTCTTGTAGCTTTTCGATGTTTTGATCCAAAGCTAAACTCGGCTCTCACCAGACGGGGGCTGGCCGTGATGAGATTGCCTTTTTTCAGCAGTTCTGACAGGAGAGGTGAGGGCGGCGGTGTGGCCTTCTGGGCTAGGAGTCTCTTCTGTGGTGAATCATCTACTAGAGCAGCCAGGCCTCCATCTTTGGGCCCTGGGCCTGGAGCATCCGTCGCGGGTAGGAACACTCCGACTCCTTGGGCCTGGAACAGGCAGCAAAGAATAAATAAGAGTGGTTGGCACAGAGAGCTGCAATATCTGGAACCATTTGAATCTAGATGGAGATGGGGTTGCCAAAAAACATAATGAGTCTCCACAGTGCTGATTTCAATCAAGAAAACCTCATTTAACACAATATTCTCTCAATATTGGCAGTATTCTTCTTACAACCGAGTGTGTGGTGGTGTCATCAGAGGCAACACCTCCTGTGTCCATGGGCGGCGTGGGAACTGAAGAGTCAGCCTGAGAGTCCATGGTGGGGGGGCTGGCACCCAGGGGAGAGCGTACAGTTACACTGGGCAGACGCTTAGGTGTGTTTTTCACTGCCTGGCGAGCTGTTGTGGAGAGAAAATATCACAGATGGTCAATCTGTTTTTTTTTAAGTTAACTATGTTTAAGTATTCAGAAAAAGCTGCAGCACAGACACCATGAGCAGGGCATCATGTGACGAAGGATGCCAGTAGATTTTTTGGATAGACAGTGAAGTTCCTCACACAGGTAAAAAATCTTGTTACACTATATCTCCTCCTTTCTTTGTTTTGATGGTATGTCGCTGTGGACCCTTTTTTAATGTACTATTCATACCAAGTATGAAGTTCACAATGATCCCAGATATTCAGATTTATTCAAGGAAAATGACATATTTAAACAGAGAGGCCCTGATCAGTGTGCAAATTGAACCTACCTTGGTATGCTGTTTCTGTGGCTTTCCTCTTTTGTTCTGCTTCCTCTTCATCCTGCTTCTTTTTTCTGAGGTGAGGAAATCACACAATTTAACACACAATTGTCAGCTACAGCACACACATCTGCATTAGAAATCACCTGTCTTGTGTTCTCCTGAGAGAAAAATCAGAAAACATGATGGAGAAATTCATATATTATATATTTTGGTTTGATGATGGCGAATTGTCCTGCATCTTGCTGAACAGGCAACCAAACATTTACTGGGGAAAATGTGCTGCTGTTGATAATTCACAGTCTACATAGCTAATTAGCTGCTTGGCTGTAGCGCATTAAACAGTAGTTAGATGCTGGTGTGATCCTTACTCCTCAATACCACAGCTAACAACACACTGCCTGTGACATGTCACTAAAGTGCATGTTTGTTTACTTTGTCTACACTGATGTTTCAAATTTGAAAACAGTCACTTAGTAAGAAATAATTCAGTTCATTTAGTGTCAAACTAAAGATGATTCTTACAGTGTGATCTCTGCCCACCGCTCCTTCAGCTGGGAGTCCATGTGGCCCGTCTGTATGAGATCCACCTCCTTCTTCAACTTCCTGTTAGGACAGAAAGCACAGGAGGGTTAAAGATCATGTCTAACAATGCTAACTATCCTTTAAGTGGTCTCTTTTGAAAGTGTGTATGTACCTGTACTGCTCTTGTGTGTCTCGCAGTAGTTTTTTCAGTTCCTCTATTCTCTCAGTGGTTAGCCTACGAACGATGACGTCTTCAATGGTTTCAACCACCTCACCCTTCTCACCACGCTTACGCCTGGAGCAAAGGAGGGAACAAACACTGTCCGTCAACTCACTGAATATTTTACCAGTGATAAAAAACAAAAACTTACTATTATAACACAGGCGTGTGTGTCTATGTGTGTATTATAATACTGACTTAGGTGCTTCTGTGGCCTCCAGCAGCTCCGAGTATTGTGAGGCACAGTGCTGAGAAACAGAAAGAAAATGTGTTATACTGAGGTACTGCCTGAGAAGAGCTTGGCATGGTTATTTGCTAAAAAGACAAATGGAGAAAATGTTATACTGGTTTGAAGCTTTCTCACCTTCTGTGAGAACCAGTCCGGTGGACGGCCAGGCTCTGAGAAAGGCTTGATGGCCCTGCTTACAGACACCCTGGAAGACAAAGAGAAGTTCGTCAGAATAAACACACAGGCTAACAAAACAGACCGAAAATAAATCCATGAGGTAACTAAAGAAAAATATTAAAATTAAATTAGGAATAAATAATGACAGGTGGAAGAAGACCAGGGTGTTTTTTTTTTATTAAATCATGATCATATGATCACTGGCACAGTTCACAGAAAACATAAAATGCCCCCACACAGGATGCAGCAATAAACCATTTCGGTCTGTTCCTGCATTCTTATTTTAATGAATCTGTAAAGGGTTTAGCTGATGCGTTGTTTAAAAAAGAAAATACTAAGGTGCTACATGACTGACAATCAATAAGCTGCTGATCCATTCAGACACTATAACCTGCCCAAGTTTGACCTCTAGTGGTGAAAGATTGAGACTAACAGATTTTGCAGCTCATATAATACATAGAGGGTGTTTCGTAACGTCAAAGAAGGATCCTTAAACGGCTCAATTTGAAGGATCATTGAATGCCGCCGAAGGACTATTCCAATTTCCTCAGAATTCCACAAAGGACAGAGTCCTTTGCATAGAGAGTTTTCACAGATGTTGCTTGTGTATCCTCTGTATTTAATTATTTGGAAAAGACTGGACTTAGCGGAAGAATATAGGCTAATGTAGGTATAAGACTCGTTCAATCCACACTCCAGTTCAGAAGGTGGCTGTAATGCACCTAAAAGCTGTTTGCCAACCGCCATAAGACACCAGAAGAAGAATGATGCACACTCGCAACCTTGTTCCATTGCGTTTTCTCAGAATACTAGGAAGGAGTCTCGCCTAGCCTCTGGAGGACCTGACTTCCAAGGACCCGTCCTACCAAGGAAGGATTCTTGACTTTGAGAAATACCCCATATTTTTGCACTACGTCCTAAAGTATGTAAATAACTAGTTCACATGTCATCCAATGAGTTCATTTTAAAGACAAAAACATGATGCTCTTTGATGTAGACTGATCATTGTTATCGAAGAGGAAAGAAAAAAGTCTTCAGGTGTTAAAAGGTTGAAGATACTTGGACTGATTTTTTGCAGTTTGTTTTGACAGCATCTTTTTATACACTGTAATTTTCTTTTTTACCAGTTTTGGTCGCCACTCCTCATGACAGAGGAGGCCAGGCACAGTTTCTCCCTGACTGACCAGGGCTCTGTTGGCCCCACATTCAGTATCTTGTGTTCTGTGAAACAAAAAGCACAAATAAACAGAGAAAATATGAAATATGATCAAGTATTCATGGCAGCCCCTGGCTTGTTATTAGCGAACTGAAATGCTTTTTATTTCAGGGCACAAACAATGAGAAATTAAAGTCCACACAAAATATCACAGAACAAATAAATGTGACCCATTTTCATAAACCCGAGAGCTGTTCGGTTTTATTCTGTCATTCAACAATAAACAAAGATTCCAATTGTCCCAATGTACACAATGCACAAAACACATAAGACTTATAAACAAAACAGGGTAATGAGTTACAGTAGCCTTGGTCAGAACTCATTGATGATTATTGATTATTGTCTTTAATTTCAGATTCTACATCATCTTATTGTTATCTCTGGTTGAGTAGCTTTATGTTTTGTTTTGTTTTTTCCGGAGCAGTGTTGTTTGTGGTAACACGCTATATATGACAGTCGTGTCCACATACAACCCAAATAAATCACACGGTCTGTAATGTATGAATGATGAATGATGTAAATATATATATATTTTAATTACAGAAGTCGACTGCAGCTACGCTGGTAGGCTGACTAATGCTTTTATTGATCAAAGTTAGCTAACTGTTAGCTCGATTGTTGATACTAAGTTGCTAGCTTGTGAAGTGTTTAGAGGATGTTTTTAAGATTTATACAGCAATTACAAGGGCTGTGGCTGAAGAACATAAAAGTCTAATGAAACATAGTTACATCCCATTACTCTACAGACAATAACACAAACTTGGCGTTAGCTAATATTGAAATACTACGTTAGCTTAACAATGTTGATTACGGGGGACACATTCATGAGACACACAAACAGCTGCACGGTGTAACGTTTTATCAAGCAACGGCACTAAGTTCACGGCTCCAACCAAACTAAATGAACTGCAATGTTTTAACTTTGTTTGCTAGTAGTTGCTATGCTTATATGCTTTGCTATAAAATTACGGAGAAAATCGAGAAAGAATTGGGAAATACTACTCACTGCCGATACCGCTCGCCATTTCTTTTGTGACAAGCCCGTGAACACAACTTCCGCCGGACTGGTTTCAGCGGTACACATAGCGATATATTTTTCCCAGGATGGCGAAGGCATAACCCGCACTAGTCTAAACAGTTAATAGAAAATATGTTGGACAGACAGCTAACTACTGCAGTCAGTAGAGAGTTAAAGGGAACATATGAAGTGTTTTTGGGTTTAGTTTCGAATAAAACAGGCATGTTTCCATTGTTAAGTCCAGTCAGGCTTCAGGCTTAACACTAATGGGTCTATTGGAGGTTGAGCATTCTAATAACATACTGTGATGGCACCTAGTAGCTGCTGCCATTTCCTTTCAAACATATCTAAACCAAATGTGTCACAAGTTTATTATGTCTTACCAGACAACAATGACACAGTGAACATGTGAGTTGGTGTTGTGTAGCAGGGGTGTAGTTCAGACTTTAGTAAAAGGCTACTGAACTCATGACTCGGAACTCCATCCCACTGAGACATTTTTGGGCTGACAACGAGTTTTATATTATTGTTTCCTCATTTTCTTCTTGCATTTAACTGGCAAAAATATATTCTGTAAAGCACTGTTCTGGAGGCTGTTTCAAAGGCCTGTCCACATATATCCAGTGAAGACATACTAAATCGTTTTTTAATTTAAAAGTAATTGTATTTAACTTTTTGATTGTTTTGGCTAAAACAATTGAAATGTATAGGTAGTCTATAAATATCAAAATAAAAAAACAAACAAAAAAACCCACTGTGTATTTTTATAATATAAACCCCTCAAAAGTCAGCAATGACTGAAAAGCAGGGTTTCACTGCCCTCTCTGGTTAAACATATGTTACCCATCTGATCACTGCTAGCATCACCATTGTTTGTGGGCAGAAGCCCGCTCTCTTGCACCTGTAAACACACACAACAGTGATGTCACCGTGTCCAGACACACCCTAGGGTACACTTCAACATTGCTACAGTAAAGTGTGAAGTTAAACCACTGGAGGTCAGCAAATATTAGACATTCAGCTTGTCTGTATTTGTGGTTTGAGAGAATGTGGTCTAATAAGTTGTTTGCTGACTCAGGACTAAACAGGAAGTGCTCCAAAAGTCAACCAGAGAACCCTCAAGTAATTGCCGATTTCCTGGTGGGACCCAGCAAAGCCCTGGTAGGCCTACCAGCAGGAGTGTCTATAAAAGTTTGTGTCTTTGTAAATGTGGGCCTGTAACACCCCATTCCTCGGTCCTGTCACTGTAATTTTGGTCTTGGTTGAAGCATTTCTTTGCACTCTGCTCATTTATGATGTGACATCAACAGCATAGTAGTGCGACAATTTATTCTCCTGAATTTGCTGCTTTAAATTAGTATCATATCCCAACAGAGGATGACATATAATTGGCTTATGGGCTTGTTACTGGATTTCCATGTGTCACATTCACTATCTTGAGTAAAATGATGTCTAATAACATGTGGTGTGTTGTTACAAACATGTGTAAAACACAAGTTTACCTTTAATACGTAACATTACTGATTCCCAGAAAGTTGCTTCATCTTACTGAAATACTGAATAATGAAAATATCTATAAATGGCAATATGCTCCTGAGCTGTGTGCAGAAATATACACAGCTGTATGTAAACAGAAAAAGGCATCTACTCTGCACTTGTGATTGGTTGGTGTTCCACGGCAAAGGCATGTTTACCTTTATGTGAAAGGATTCAGATTATGTACAGTTGGAGTAGTTAAAGTATACTTGTGCTAAATTGCAGTTGTCATTTTATTTGTTATAAAGCCAAGGCCTCCTAAAAAATTGTAACAATGTTATCAGTCACATGCCAGTTCTCATTTAAAAAAAAAGCTCTACTGACTCAAACTAACTCAAAACACTTTCTACAAATTAACGCAAACTTTGGATTCAAAAAAAAGTTTCCTAAAGTCTAATGTAAAAGCAGAATCAGCTTTATTTAGATTCCAGTGTTAATTCTGTTGTCTCCCTTTCACACTTTTCTTACCTGAAACTGTAGACATTTGACCCTCCTTCTTAAGTGAGACCAGTCAATCAAGAGTGTTGATGAAATGAGACCATTCACAACGATTTAAATATTGGCAGTCTTTATTTCAACAAGACTACGAAATGTTGTTTAATATACATTTTTCTCTTACAATTTAACATCTATCTCGTTTTTCCATAACATTTAGGAGATACTCTGACAAGTAAAAATCTGGTGTACTGTTACGGCCTCTTTTAGAGACATCTAAAAACGGCTGCTCTTTATTTACACACTTTTTTTTTTTTTTTTTAAATTCTTTTCAGTCATTCACTCAGTCTCTCCTCAGAAAATGAGTCCCTTCTGTTCTTGTGGGCCAAAGGCTGATGGAAGGCTTTCGACACCTATCCAACTCAACTTTCACATCAACCGGACTGAAGTTGTTCACTGAACAACATCTTGCTGCTGGACCAACTCCTGCCAGCCGGAAACATGTTGCTGCCCTGGCCCGCAAGCACAGACATTTACCACCATCACCCAAAACATTTCCACTGACTCTTAGGAAGTTTGGGTTTCTTCACACTCGACACAACTCTTCCACATGACGCCAACACATGCACAAGCCCTTGTAGAAATGTTGGTGGAACACAAAAGTCGGGACAATTGAACCGGTCACATGCAGAAGTAATGCCAAGTCTACGTCATTTTAAATTAAGGCTTCAGTATTTTATGTGGGTTGTTTAGATGTTTCATCAAGCCTTCAAAGTCAGAATTTTAACACTGATGTCCTCGTTGATTTCTGAACATCTCTGTTTTGGAAAAAAATTTCATGTCAGGTTCCAATCGCCCTGTCAATTTCAAAGCCAAACAAGAGGCAAAAAGGTTGTGTCCAGTATTTACCATCCATCTTAACTGCAGACAAACGTCAAACAGGCAACTCCATTTTTCACTTTTTACACCATGCCTCTTTGGGGGGGGGGGGG
>JBBPCS010000204.1:391444-436029 GCA_037974645.1 Hollardia meadi | reverse complement strand
CCCCCCCCCCCCCCCCCCCCCCCCCCCCCCCCCCCCCCCCCCCCCCCCCCCCCCCCCCCCCCCCCCCCCCCCGGGGGTGGTAGTTTAAACTTTTCGACATGAGAAGCACCACAGAGGGGCCTTGTTCTGCAGGCTTTAAAAACAACCCAACAGGGACTGAGCGCTATGCAAATGTGGATGTTAGCCCTACACTCCTACACAGGCCTTGGACTAATAATATCCTGCTATCATTAATGATGAACACCTGTGCCTGTGCAGCAAAGAATAGATACAGTGAGAGTGAAAGAGAGGAAAACACAAAGAGAAGTAATTCAGCTTCTTTTTCTTTTTTCCTTTTGGGCCCTTTCAGGTAGGAGTCAGGACAGTGGACAGACAGGGACAATTAGGTGAATAGATGGATAACTTCCGGCTAAATATAGAGTCACCATCGATTGATGTGACCAACGTGGGCCTTTGTGGCTTTCAGCGGAGCCGGGCCTTTCTTCTGCTCGTCCATTTAAACCTTCCATTTCGGGTTTATCACTCCTCAAAGGACGCCACCTTGCTAGCGTGCCCCTGCTAGCTTTATTGTGGCCTTATGAGCTCAAGTTACAACTGAGGGGAGAGGTCAACAGTACAGCCACTGATTAGTTACGCTCTGGATTAAGAAAGAGCAGGTAGTTTCAGCTGTACACGTCACCAGCCAGCAATGCATACGGGCTTCAACTTTATGTGTTCGTTAGCGACCATTCCTCAGGAGAACAGACAAATAAAGCCAGACTGTGGTTTTCAGGGGCAGCGGATGTTTATTTGGATCCCTCTAACAGGTCAACCAGTAGCTGGGAGTGTGTGCATGCATGTATATATATAAATTTGTGTGTGTCTGTGTGTGTGTGTGTGTGTGTGTGTGTGTGTGTGTGTGTGTGTGTGTCTGTCTGTCTGTCTGTGCAGAGGAGAACAAGGGGAACAGGGAGGAGGGAGAGAGTCTGGAGGTTTGTTTTCAGCAGTGCTCAGCGCCTGAGGCTTGTCGTTTGCAGTTTGCAGTTGTCACAACAAGCAAACTATGTCGAAAAAATTGCAACAGTGAGTGGAAAGCCACATTTTCCAGCACACCACGACTACAGGTGATGATTACATGGTACAGAAAATCACAGGAAACAGTTCATTCGTGCTCTCACATTTCCAATAAACATGTTTCTTAAATGCAGTTGAATTACCTCTAGGAGTGGGTGCACATCAGTAGCCAGTTGCCACATTATTATAACCCCTGTGGCGAATGTGTACCTTCATGGTCTAGTACAGTTTATTCAGTACATGTGTGCTATGCATAAAGGCCTTTTTTTGGTCAGATAAGTATGTGGAATGTTAAGTCTCCAAACACAGGTGCTTCTTATGAAACGAGAGAGATGGTTTGGATTGCTGCTACATTGGCAGACGATGTGCGCACATAACACACCTAAGCTGGTCAAATTTGATCTAGGTTTAAGATTCAACAGCTTAAAAGATATTATGGTTTCCGAGGTAAAGCAAATATTTTATCACTGGTCTCATCTCTGCAGAGCAAGCTACTCACTTAAATAGTGCTCTCAGCAAATTTAGAAATTGACAGGCTGGTGTGCATGTGTGTATGTATCCTTTGTCAAGAACCAAAGACAATGGTTCTGTAAAAACATGATAGGAGCTGCTGGATTGATTGATTGGTTCTTATCTTGTAAGACAACAGATAAAGAGTGCAACTCTGTTTATTGGCCTATTGGTAACATTCTGCTCAGTGACTTGGCCAGGGCTGTTTGTCCCTGGACATTGCTGATTGAGAGCTGGGGAGGAAGCGAGGGAGCGGTGCAGGATGCTTCCATCCATGGGATGGTGGGAATGTGACCGTCTGCCTCCACACCCACAGGCTGACCACAGGAGCGCTCGGCAAGGCTGGGAAAGTCAGGCCAAGACAAACGGGACGCCCAGAGGAGGCCCTGCCCCAGGCCTTTGCAACAGCCTCGCTCTCTGAGCTGCTCTGGCCTCACAACCTCCACAACACTCACTGTTATTCTAGGCCGAGGGATCCTCCCACACAGAGGGCAAGACAGACGTAATGCCAACGAGGACTGAGGACATAAAGAGACATAATGGAGCTCGAAAATGTGTAAAAGGAAAGGTGAAATCAGAAGTAATTCATGGTGTTAGGAGACTAAAGGAAGAATGAGAACACCGTGGGAGAAAAGAACGGAAACACTCATGGAACTGATGAGTATAAATCTAAAAATCTCCAAACTGAGTATTGAATGTGTCAGTTTCACTTTCTACATTGTGGCTTTGTGGGACAAATGCAAGTCAACACCTAATAATTAACATGGTTGGCAAAGGGAGGTGGTGTCAGTGAGGGGATGACCAGCATGTTGCACCCATTAGCCTCTCCCTACACCGTCCAAATTAGATTTACTCTGCTGTATTTACTGTCTCCACTTACAGTATCAACTAATATGACCATGGAAAGGAGAAAGAGAAGGAGCTTATAGAGAAATTAAAGCTTCAAACAGAGACATAAATTTTAACTGAGAAACCTTGTAGTGCCGGCTCTGTGAGGGTGGAAAGTGTGTGCGCGAGTGAGAGGGGTAAAAAACCCTAACAAATCAAACGTACAAAGACTTGATTCTGTGCTGAGGGCAAGGGGCTCGTTCAGGGTGGGGAGGTTTGCCGTGTACAGAGGGAGGCCTGTAACCCCCGGCAGCTCTGAGGTCAGTGCTAACGCAGGGTCAGAGGTTGGCAGGGAGCGCCGGTGAGGGGTGTTTCTGGAGAGATGGAACAATGGTGCTTCTTATCAGCGACAGAAAGAGATAGAAGCTGACATAGAGTGAGAGAGATGCAGGAGTGGTCATGAGCCGGTGGGTCAGCGTTCGAGTTTGTCCTGGGGGACGTCCCGGTCAGGGAGCATCTGAGGAACACATTCTTCAGATACTATCTTTATCTTTTAATAATGAGGGAAGCTGACATCCCACACAGATCTGTTTACATTCTCCTCCTGGGTCCGGCAGGCAGTCGGTGACGGAAATGTAGCTGGCAGATTGAAATGTGTGTTTTGTTGTGCAAGTGTTCCTGCCAGCAAACATGCAGAAGTCTCCCTACATTCCTGTCATGAAAAGGCAGACTAGAAACACAGCCAAGAGTGACAATTTGGCTGGTTTGACTGCACACACAGGGAGCTCCTTTTGAGCAGTTTCACTATCTATCTGAGCCCTTTTTAGTGGTTAGCTCGTGGTTTCCTCCAGCAGCTCAGAGTCTACCAACAGCAGGGCTCCTGCAGTGTTCACTGCATCGTTGACTTACTTGGAAAACTGGGCTGGAAAGACAAGAGTGGGAACAGTAGAGGTTGGATAAAGGGAGAATTTAGGAGACACAGGTTAAAGTAAAGGGTTAACATGTAAAATGCAAACCACCCAAACTCTCAAGCAGACTTTTAAGACATTCCCACAAAATGGCTGCTGTGTGTCAGCCCGGTGGCGAGCAGTGGAGCAGCGGGCCTCGAGAATGGTCCTGCTGTGTGCAGCGTGTTTGTGCACTGTGGCTGGGCTGATGGACATGACCCAGGAACGGGCCTGGAATCAATTTAGTGCGTCCAAAAAGTGCCTGTGAATGTAAATAAAGCTCTTGAGCAAACAAACGCTTTTCCGAGAGGCACACATAAACACAGAAAAATTCATAGGCCTAGAAAATGAATCATACGCTGGTGGGGCCCCCCTCGCACATGATGAGAACCCATTCGGCTCTGTGCGCTTGTTTCCACAAAACTGGCTAATCTTAAGGGTTTTATCCCCGGATTGATTTGAGAGAGCTTCATGGCAGAAGACCAGCAAGGGCGTAAAGAGGGTAACTTCATCACCATGCTCCTCTCCTTTCCCATCTTCCCCTCCGCTGCCACCACACTCAGCCACATAACTGGGGACACACAGAGCCTTGTGGCTGGCTCCAGTAAGAACGAGAGCAAAAGACTGCAGCTCATACTAGCCAAGCCTGTTTACACAGATGGTGGCAAGCTTCATTATTTTTGTGAGGGGCGTGGAGGAGGTGGGGAAGGAGGAGGATTGGCTGAATTTACAGAGGTTGTTTATAAGCTCAAGGAGGGACGGCGGTAGAGAACGTTGGGTCAGGACACCTCCAGAGTATAACACATTATCAGTCTCTCCACCAAGCCCACCCTCAAACCTTTCAACACTTCCTCTAACCTACAGTTTTTAGGTTTTCATCAATTTAAAGACTTCACTAAAAAATATGTTAATCTTGGAAAAAGTTCATCATTAATCATCTAAAAGATTAACAGATTTCATGGCTAAATAATGATCATTTTGTCAGCCAAGGATGAGAGTGACATTTCTTCCAAATCTCTTTTTGGAATGAAACTTAAACTTAAACTGAGCAAAAACATTGCAGAAACTGATTGCAGAAACATATTTGCTAAAAATCAATATAGCATAACCAAAGCTTTTTAGGTGTTGGAGGTATTCAATATAGTTTTGATTGATAATTTATGTTTCTGGTTGCTAATTTCATTTGGCATAAAATAACCAGAATCTACATCTACGCTAGCATCTCTGTGAGGCTATACTTTGGACAAGTGTTGCTTTGAGCTAAATGCTAATGTTAGCATTCTCAGTGTTACAATACTACCATGCTGGGGCTGTTTACTCAAATGGAGGGTGTCGTACACTGTACAGATTGTAAAGCCTCCAGGGGCATTGTGATTTGTGATTTTGGGACATGTAAATAAAATTGACAAGTCAAGTTGTAGCTGCTGTTAGACTTGAGTCTTTAATTCTATACTATATATATTGGTAGATGATTTAGTCCTGATGGACTAAATAGTAATAATTTAGTTAAGTCTGCATGTTTTTGTATCATCTGGCTCTGCTTGCCGTTGAAAAACCATGGACGACTCAGGCCATGTGGGCACCCAGATTCCTCCTCCACCCAACCACCTGCACTCCTCCTCGCACATCTGCATGGTCTGAGCCTGTTTCCTTCTGTCTCACGCTAACCTGTGGCACGCAGTGGGCCCTCTACCTGGCAGCCACATGTGGACGACACTTGAGCAGGAAGCACATCCATGAGAGCAATAGCTCAGATAATCAGCTTTATGAAAGTATATGGAGCTTAAAGGAGGAGGAAACTGCCAGAGCTAATGTCAACAGTGTCTGGCTTATAGCTTTTTTGATGAAGACATGTGGCAAACACTCCTGTGGATAACTGGCGCCGTGTGACTCACCTATCAGGTGCCGAGGGTCAGGGGTCGCAGCTGTAGTTAATTAACATACCAGGTTCTTGTATTGGCAGCATGTACTGCTGCCAATTCGACCCACATACAGAGTAAAGAAAGCTTAGGTTTCCCAGTGTATCAACCTTTAGAGTTATCAAAAGGTGTTTTTGTCTCTTTCTTTTCGTTCCCCTGCATTCTTTCATCACCTTCGTCCTTCTTTTACTTGTTCCTTTGTTCCAGCCATGAAATTTGTAGCCAAACTGAAAGGTGAGCCCAGCCGAGGCTCTCTTCATAAGCCGCGTGTTTCACATTACAGGAATATTTCCACTTTGTATTTTGCTAACCCCCGGTGCTGATAAAATGCTCAAGAGCTTCCAAAGGAGCAGCTTTCCTTCAGGGTGCTTACAGTGACCGAATGTCTGAGTGCAGGAACATTAACAAGAGGCCTATTCACGCAGCTCCTGCTGAGCACGGCGAGGTATACAGCACACAGCAAAGGCTCATCCAGCTCAGCAAGAAAACACACCATGCAGAGCTCTGGGCTGCTGGGCCATGGCAGAGCCCTCCAACTGTTGGCTCTCTGACGACTGAATGTTTCCAAACTGCATCAAAACCCCATTTTAACAAGCTATTTAGTCTAGCAGTGAGCAGTAGACTCTTAAATGGACATCTTTATAAGTGGGTTAGAATTGAGTGGTCAACTCCTGTTATATAAAGAGGCATTTCTGTGCATTGTTTCCACATTTTCTCATGGAGTATCATTTTGTTTCAAGAACTAATTTGAGTGAAGAAACATTACCTTGAGGCTAGTGAGAATTATTGGCTACATTTTCAAACTGCAAGAGCTGAAAGAGGCTTTCACTTTTCACATGCATAGCAACATTTTAAGATTTTATATAGCATTTTTATATAGCAAATTACTTTGTTACTCTGTTTGTTGGTGCTTTTGTGAAGGTGTTTCCTGAAAACATTGCTGCAGATGTTTGAAGTGTCAGTGGGAGAAACAATGAAGTGAGGATTTCATAGAGATGGTGGCAGATTCTCCAGTCAGAGGCCAGGTGTGCATGAAAGCCTGGAAACACAGGTGAGCCCTCATCGTGAGCGAGAGACGGTCACACGGTATGACAGATTACAGGATTTAAAAAAAACCCTACACCTACACTGCCAAACATACACATTACTGTAAGTCTATACACATACACACTTTGGGATTATACATTATTATATAACATAACTATTTTTCATGCTCACGATTTTCTCTCTCTCTGAATGCAAAAGGTATTTTATGACTGTAACATCTACATAATCTAGAGTTTTGATCATAAAGATCTTCATTCACACTGCTGAAAATGTGCGATATAAACATCATCTGAGACGTTGTGACTTCTGAAAGAACAAATAACACAAATAACAGTCTTAGCAGCATAAAACGTACCCTTGTTCAATTCAATACTCTTATAATTTGTGCTGCTACCAGCAGCTTTTGCAGATTAATGTTAGCCACAGCAGCCTCTGATCAGAAGAAAGTTACATATGCTTATACAGTGTATATATAGTACATAGACTGAAGACAAATCATTTAATCATATGACCATCATCAGTATCTTACCATGTGTTTTTTACACTATCACATGTGTGATGTTGTAATTCATTATAGCTGGTGTGTTGATGTTCTACAAGACAAGATGCCAAACAACAGAATACTACAGACCCCCGACAACTCATATGAAATAGTTGCAGCCTCAGATAATTTGGAAATTAAAGTTGTTAATTAAAAACATCAAATAACAGACCTAACTGAAACATCACCAGAGAGGTCAGTGAGTGACGTGTCTGGTGTGTGAGCTGTAACCAGTCCAGTGCCTGGCTGTTCGCCTGGCTTTGGAAGTGTGGGGTTGGTGTGTGCGGGTGGGGGGTGGGGGGTGGGGTCCCTGTCCTGGAATAGCTTTGCTGGCCTGGAATGCTCTGGGGAATGTGCGACGTTAGGTTTGAATTGTCAGGAGGGGAAGTGTGTGTGTGTGTTGTAGGTTTGTAGCATTGGTGCTCGGGAGGTTATGGAATCTGTGCAGAGAATGAGCGTCGACAGATCAATCATTGAATGTGTATGGGAACATCGTCCGTGTGCGCTCTGTGGGGGATTCAGCGCTGCCTCTGTCCTGTCTGCACCTTGTTGTTGTGGCTTCTGTCACCTTTCCCCGACTCTTGTGTGTGTGTGTGCTACACAGTCGCTCCCCTCCAGGCTTTGTGAAACCAGATATGCCTAGTTCATCTGAGAGCAGCAGAGCACGGACAGGCAGCCCATTAGGCCTCATGCTCTGCAGGTTGACCTTTGAACCCCAGTCCCCTGTTTGACCAAAATGGGCTGGTCAAGCTGCTAGGTCAGCATTTTGCTGGGTCATCACAGGCTATCAGCGGCTATCTGTGTATCTGCCAATGAGAAGGGACTCTCCAAGGTCTGCAAATATTACTGGCTTAGATACAAACAGGCGCAAACAGGCATTTATGTGCCTACAGACTCACTCACGAGGAAAACACACACTACACACACCTAATCTGCTAATTTATAGGACAGATAAGGTAAAATGAAGGGGATATTGAAACTGAGATGGAGGTCCAACTATAAAGAGAGCTTTAATTTCCCACTGTGTCAAAGTCAGCAGCTTGTGAGCCAGAGAAGACAGTATAATGACTCTGTGTGTCGAAGCAGAACTGTACAGTCAGGATAACAGGAGCGTGCAAGAGAGGGCATCAGACTCTCACGGCCCAGTCTGCTGGAAGTGATGGGCCTGCAGGATTCCAGTGTTAACCTCGGGTTCTTGCTCTCGCTCCCTGCCCAGCAAACCCAAATCTCTGCCACAACATCCCCAACAGGAGGACTACTCCCACTGCCGTGTTTGCTCAGCTGCGCTGGCTTTGTGTCCGTGTATCGAACCCCCTTGTTCCTGCTCCCTGGCTGTTTTCTCCCTCTTTTTCTGTTTGGTTTCTTTTCTTCCAACAGTTTGTAGCTTCATTTGTTCTTTGTTTGGCTTTCAGAGAGCACGTCTGGTGTTTCCAAGGGATTGACAGGGGGGAGGTCAAGGGGTTGAGGTGAGGCGGCTACCTGAGGAAGTCTCGCGTCTCCTGCTGCATAGTGTCATGGTGGTGTCAACATGTACAGTAGCCATGTAAACACCTCTCTGCTGTGCCCACTGCCTGTGTTTGGACTGTGATCTCTCTGACTCACTGTGGAAGAAGCCAAACCTATTCATGCACTTACAAGTTTTAAAGCAAATAGCTCCTGTTTGGTTAGCAGGCTTAAACGTAAACAACTTAATAGCTTGTGCCCGACATTTTTCCACAGCCTGCCTCATAAATGTAATTTAAAATCATTTTAAGTTACCACTCTGGATTCAGCACCTCATTTGAAACCACACAAGTTAATTTTGAGATTCAGCTTGAACATATTTGTCTAACCTGCAAAGATGCGTAACCGTTTATGTCTCGGTGGTGGCCCCAGCCCTGACACTCCGGCGCACTCGTCTTCATCGTCACAGTCACCGCTCTCGAATCCCTCTTCCCCATCGTCACTCCATCCATGCACTCCACCTCCACGCGACCGGGCTCTCCAGCGCTTCTCAGATACCGTCACTAGCTGCAGCAACTGTGGGACAAACAGGAAGAGGTTAAAGGTAATGAAGTTAAAACGTACTCCACCCTCACCTTGTTCATAAATCACTCTGTGACACAAATGTGCCAGTGCATTAATGGTTTTAACAAAGCCTTGAAAATAAATAATGGGTGTCTCTTGTTCTGAGTGTGTATTGTGGTAAGTATTAGGTAAGAGCTAAAAGTGAAGGTATTTACCAAACTCTAATTATAATCACCAGGCAGGGAAAGCTCTTGTTTTGTTATCGCTGCCAGTTTTGTTATTTTTGTCCAAACGTGATTCATTGAAAGGGTTGTGGCTGTAGCCCCATGTAATTTACTGGTAGAAAAAGAAACAGTGGGGCAAGCTGACTGGTGCAATTGTGTTGTTACTGGCAAACATCATTGTCTTGAGTGGTTGTCTCAGGGCAACAGGAATCAAATAACACCACATGACACACTCTGTCCAAGTGGACATCAAAGCCTCAAGAACTAAAATGAGAAAAATATATGTTGATTTTTGTAATATTCAGACTTATTCTATTTTTTAAATTTATTTTATTGAACCAGTTAAGCCCTGTTTCAGGCTGGAAACCACTTTTGCAAAGGAGACCTGGCCAAGATGGAAGCAGAAAAAGATGCAGACAAAGATTAAACAATACCAACAAACAGATAGTATAATGACGAAATCTAAACAACACGCAACACAAGCTCTAAGACAAGCAGAGGCTGTGATTTGAACAAATATATTCTATTATTTGCAACTGAATCTTAATCCATTTGGGCCTCTGGGCTGTAAAACTGTTACTGTTCAACTCACATATTTTCCCATATGATTACAGAAGCTCATAATGTCTTGTGCAACACTGAAGTGTTTATTAAGAACTGTGGTAAACTAATCAACTCATGAACAATACAGAAATGTCCAAGAGCTATAAAGCAAGTTCATTAAGAATCTCTGAATTCCTCTTGACCAAGTGTGAAAGGAGAGGAAAGAGCAAACTCTAAACATCCACATGCTAAAACTAAGAGAAAAATATCAACATGAAAGCCAACCTGTACAGTATGTTCACAGTTGTTTCACAGTTGTTGTTTGGCTTTAGAATAAAACAGAAATAAAAAAATAACTTATTCTATTTGTTACCAGTGGGTGAAAAACATGTGAGCCGCTCTGTGACCATCCTTCAGCCTCCACAACATCACACATGATTGAGAGCCCTGCCAAGGTAACAGATGTGCTAAATTCCAGCCGCCTGCCCTCCAAACCTCCTTTCATCTCACCGCTCTGCCTCCATGTTTGTTTTTTTATTGATTTCCTTCCCATCTGCATACGTCAGCATGCATTTTTTTGTTGTTGTTTTTGGTTGTTTTTGGCTGCCTGTGGGAGAAAATTGAGTTCAGATGGGCTTCGTCTCTGGTCAGCGGCAGTGTCTGCCTGGGATCAGATTATGTGCTTGTGTGTGTGCGCGAGACAGTATTAAAACCCAGAGCTAATCACAGAATTACATCAGTCAGAGGATAAACACCCCTGTTCCTTCCGCTTGCATATGCAAACCAGTCAATCTATGTTTTGCAAGTGACATAAAATCCGAAGTTTAGAAAGGGAACACACATCACCTTGTTCCTAGCATGGCTGTCCAACAAACCTCCATTCATTTCCCAACATTGAGGCCATACATGCAGGATGAACACAACATTTCTAAAAGCTTGGTCACTTGGACCGAGGGATGGACAAACAGTAGGTCACAGACAGGATGGCTGATCCATAGGAATACTTTGACTGTGAGGCCATCTCACAAAGCGCCACCGGTTGACAACGCAGAGCCCTCAGGTGTCACATTCAAACATGTCCCAGAACAAACTCTCCACATGATGAACGGACGTTTAATGCACTGAACTGTGTTTGCCTCCATTTGCTGGAGTCCTTCATAGATTTACTGGGGTCCTGAAATTCCTCCTCATGGTCTGTATCCTGGCAACTTAGTTGGACTGTTGGAGAGGAGGGGCGCCACACGAACCAACTGAAAGGCAGACAAACACTTAAAGCAGGAAGAGAAAGATGTGGCTCAGGGTATTTTAGAACAAAACCTAAAAAAAGGTCTCAGGGGTGAGGGCAAAAACATTGACAGCAACTGTCATGTCCCGGTTTAGAGCTCAGTCTGTGTGAATACTGCCATGTGTACACACCACCTGCCAGCATACACACCAACTCCCCTCAACACAGACATGCTGTCCTCTGATACTACTGATGGTGGAGGAAACAAGAGTCTATAGCCATGCTATGTGATGAACCTGCTGACGTATAGTGTTTACAATGTTCAACTTCTTTTCTTTTTTTCCCCGCTTGTTAGCATGTTTTCCAATTAGCTCCAAATACAAACTACAAATGAGGCTGATGGGAATGTCATCAGCTTTGCAGGTATTTGGTAATAAACCAAAGTATTGGACAAATGAATACTCTGACCTGATGATGGAGCTATGAGAAAGTCAGAGGATCACTAAAATAATTACAATTAATTCTAGGCAAAATATGAATGTCTGTACCAAATTTCTTGGCAGTTCATCCAATGTTTGTCGAGACATTTCACTCAAAAACACAAGTTTCAACTTCATGGTGGTGCAAGAGGAAATTTCACCAAAGTCATTGGGATCATCTGGGAGCCATGAATATGTACAAAATCTTGAGCCAATTAATCATGTAGATGTAGATATAGTTCCCTCGATAAGTGAAAAATTTGACCTGCTGGTAGCGCTAGATGAAACATCCAAAGATCACAAAAGCCATTAGGATATATCCTCTGGGGATCATGGATATTTAAACTACTTTTAATGGCAATACATCTGATCACCATCAAGCCTTTTCAGTAAAACCCAGAAATGTCAGCCTCATGGTTACACTAGAAGTAATTAGGATTAATTCTCTGGGGGCCATCAATGTCTACATGAAATGTAATGGCAATCCATGTGACAGTTGTAGAGATTTTTCAATCTGAACCAAAGGGGTGATCTACCAACCAACCAACCAACCAACCAACCCTTCCATCCTTAAAGCCATGCTGCTAGCATGGCTAAACACACAAAAGCACCTGAGTGTTTCACATTTTGGAATCAAATTTCAGACACACACGTGAAGGAAGTACAAAACATACAAGCTATATATAGCAGCAGATGAACAGCAGATGAAAACATAATAAAAACCAGCTTTCTTTTCTGAAATTGACTGCATAATGATATCAGTGGCCTAAATGAGCCATAGCAGCAAGCCTTGCCCTTCTTCACAGAGGGGGTGGCAGGGCAGTACCTCTGTGGCAGGGAGCTGTGGCTTCTGCCCACTGGCTGACTGCCTCTGCCACGGCTGCGGTAGCAGGGAGGGGTGGGATATATGTTTGTGTCGAAAGTGCCTCTGCCCTTTTGGCATGACTGAGCCACAGCATGATCTGGTAAGAGCCTCTAGATTTACCACAAGAGGCAGAAACCTCAAGTCGCTCTGGACTGGAATCTTCTGCAATTAAAAAAAAAAAAGCCCAAAGCAAAAGGAAGCAGAGAGGAAACAAATAAAAGAGACATTTTTGGAGTAATGCTTGGTATGTTTTCCATTAGGAGAGAAAATCTGGCACTCTCACTCTTCCCTTCTCTCTCCTGTGTTTCCAGAGTTGCATTGGCTTGGACAGACAGCTGGACACAGAAAATGTAATCAGGGCGGCTATAGGCACCCAGCCAGCCACAGGGTTCACCTCCCCTAAGCAGAAAAGCGCAAGTCACACACCGGTTCAAAGGCTACACACAAAGCCCAAACATGTGGCCGATTGCTCAATGCAGGCCAGCCCAGACAGAGACACAGAAACCACAAGTCTGTCACTGCCTCCTACACATGACGTGAACTCCACACAGGGTCACTGTTTGACATGACAGCTGCAACTGAGCCCTTGAGCCCGGCCACTGGTTCACCTGCACTGATAGAAATCCACCTGTGCTCAATGATTATCAGCTGTGGACCTTCACACAAGCTGGCAGTGAGATCCAGGTTCACATTTGATCATAAATTACAGAAAAAAAGGACAAAATCTGAAGATAAGAAGAATAGCCTATGTACATATTTATGTAGGCACTGAAGTGATTGGGTGATGTTGGGAGTGAAACAGGGAGAGGATGATTAATGAAGACAGGAAGGGTACAGGAAAAAGGGACTTCTTGACAGCGTGTGTGATTGCGAGCAGGCCTTGTGTTATGTCCTCCTCTCCACGCACAGGACATGCCTGGACAGGCTGCTCATGACTCGACCCAGACGGAATCTGCTGCCCTGAATGTTTCTATCAATGCCCCAACACATCTTGTCTACAAATCTAATCTACAGAACTTCAGGCCAATGTTCCCAAACAGACCACGGATTACCTTAGGCTACGTTAAACACAAAAGCCATGGTTTCAACGTTTAATGTTGATGGTTTCCATGATTGCTCTGAGTAAGGCTTAAAATGCATTCAATCAGCACATGCTGTATTTTGTACAATATAGTGATGAAAACTGCTGACCTGATTTTGGGGTTTACATGGGTTTTGGTGTTTAGCTGCTTTAATCAAAATTTTTGTATTAACAATTCGTCAGATGGCCAGCGTTATATGAAACAGGTCACATTTGGTGACAAATCCACAGAATTATTTTAGAATTCTGCAGATCCTCTCAAACTCTACAGAACTTTTTTTGCAACTTTTAGCTCATTGTTTTGGTTTTCCGACACTGTTTTCGTTGACTCTCACAGCTCTCATCGATCTCAGCCACAGAGGGCAGCTGTTTTTAGCAGAAAAACTCACAACACTACCTGGCTCAGTGCCAAAGGGCACGTGGACAACGTTGGTTGACACAGTGGAGCATTTAGAACAGGGGTGGGCAACATTTTTTTTTTCCAGAGGGCCATACTGATTTAAATAAAGTAAGTGAAGGGCCACAAATTGGGACGTTTTCAAACTGACATTTGTTGTCTGGGCACAGTCTTTACCATATTCTGCCTGGAAATTAGTTAGAACACAGTATCAGGGCTTTTTCTTCTGTTTCCCACAATTACAATTGTCTTTTATCGATTTTTAAGGGAATCGTGCTAATTTTCTTTAAGGACATCGCAGGCTGGATTGACATGGCCCCAGGGCTGGTTATATATATATATATATATATATATATATATATAGCCTGTTATAATACTTATAATGGAAGGGTTTTTTTTATTATAAGCACTGGCTGACATGACACATTCAGTGTCAGGGTGAAACAGATACTGTCACATTGGCCAAATAATGTGACAAAACATTTTGAGTTTCTACCATGTTGCTATGTGCCTCAGACAACATTGTGCTGACAAGAAACAGCAGAGGAGAAGAAATACTCTGCAAACCTGTTGAGGATGGAGAAAGCCTCATTGAGTTGTTGCTCCCAAGCTGGGATCCGGACACCGAATACTATCCAGGTACTATCCAGGTGAGCTCACAGCCCAAACGATGATACTCTCCCAGTTGTGTCCTTATCTTGCACAACACAGCGCTAATAGCTGAAAACCAATCGTTTGAATGAGGCTTTCTAGTCTCCTATTTATCTCAGAGTAACTTTAAAACCAAAAACATACTGTACAGCAGGATATATATTTTTAAATGAGTGTAGAAGCCAATGCCCGGGTCACTGTGTTAGACCAATCACACATATGCTGTGTGCTGTTTCAGCACAGACTGTTTTTTGTGATGCACAAAGGAAATGGACTTTCTGTATACCTCGCCCCATTTACACTGAGCTGCTGTACTTGTATCACGTTTGCAGACAAGCTATTTAGAGGAGTGGAGAGCCACGAGAAAAGCAGGAGAGCAGGAATGAATGAGGTACACCGTGGGAGAAAGACAGTCAGACAGAGGAATGACAGGAGGCACTTTCCACAGAGAACGCCATGAAAAGCTCCTCAGCACGCTGACAGGCGTAGTGGCGTTTCGCATGACACAGCCTGCCCTACAGTCCCACCCTTTCCAGGACTCATTACTCAACTTTTATTGAATCTGAAATGTAAAGGGGAGGGGGACCTTTGCTCTCTCATTCCTCCCTGTTTTCTTCCTTCCCCACTATCTGTCTGTGGTTGAGTATGTCGCACAATGGGAGCACAGCCCCAGACAGTTAATGCAGACAAGATTAATTTCCTGATGTTAATTCCAGTTGGAGCAGAGTGCACAGGGGGAAAAGGAGCTCTCCAGTCCAGTGTTAAACTGGGTGTGTGTCCACTCCACCATTGTGACCAAGCTTAGGTTATTTTCAGATTTCTCTAGATTGGACTGAAACCTGAATGAAGTTTGGACTTCATTGGCGTGAACTTTATTCCTCTGGTGATAATCTTTGAAAGCTTAGGAAAACTCTCTCTATACACATTATAGATTGCAGATTAATTAAATTGCTGCCAGTTCATCCTCAAGAACAACAACCATTGTCTTGAATGCACAGGGTTGAGTCACGGTATCAAATATATTTGGTATGACAACAATTTCAATCTTTTTTGAGGCTAACCAAATGAAAATCTTGACTTATGTGAAAATGCCTGATTGTCTGCGTGAGGTTTAATAGTTTAAAAAGTCTCATTCCTGCACAGGCCACTGGTTGCTAAATCAGATTACGCCCCTCAGACAGTCTCTTTTTGTCTGCTGCTCATCTCCGTTATCGCCATGGTTCCCAGAGTCATGTGTGGCAAAGAAATCTTCCATTTCCTCATCAGCAGACATCACTGCATGTCCCATGATCACACCTAGCAGAACACTCCGAACCGGACACTCGGTTCAGTAAGCAGATAATAGAGGGTGGAGCGGCCTGTGGTTACACAAGCCTCAATGGGCTGCTCTACTGATGGCCAGGTGGGCTTGTAGCAGAACCAGAAACACAGACGAAATGGTTAGAGAATGCTAGAGACGTAGAAGAGAAAAAAAGAACTACCACATACTGACAAGGTATGGGTTTCTAGTGAGATGAAAAGGCGTGGAGGCAGGAGAGGGAATGATAAAGTCAGGGAGTGTGAACACTTTGACAGGTCCAGAGAGGAGCCTCAATGCTGCTGTGCCCCCCAGAACACCGCCACCCCAAACAAAAGGCAGAGGAGGAACAGAGGAGGTCCCTGACCCTCACAGGGAGACCCTCTGATGACCCAGCAGAGACAGGAAACAGGAAGTGTGACCCCTGACCTCTTTGGGGGGATCCTGTTACACAGCAACACGTGACTGTGCCCAGTGACAACAAGTACAGGATGTGTGGATCAAATCAGAGGCCACAGCAGGAATACTCAGCTGTTCATGTCTCTGCTCCCTGACAGCTCAAAGAAATATTAGATTAGGTACATGAAAAGTCCACAACACATACATGCACAGGTAGAAACAGTGTGTGTGCTGTGGTTCCTGCTTACAGAGCCCGCTACCTGGCTTGTGCAGCAGGGTTTTTATAAGCTGGCTGCGTGATAATTATATCCAGTGGGGTGGTAGTGGTGTGGGAGCAAAGGGGTGGAGTGCGTAGAGAGAGGCGATCCCGGCTCGGGCCTCAGGGCTGATGGTGGTGGGGGGAGGCAGAAAGGGAAGGGGAGGGTGAGATAGGTGGAGGTATGGAGGTAAGGAGGAATGGGTGGCAGTGGTAGAAGGCATGGTTGGGCCTCATTAGCAGGCAGACTAATTGGAAGGGAAAGGGCCCACAAATGCTCTGTCTGACCTCCCAGCCAGCAGGGGAGAAAGCCACGGTGGGAGAGGGGTGTGTGTGTGTGTGTGTGTGTGTGTGTGTGTGGAGGTGGGAGGGGGTATCTCTTATTTGGATTCCTAAAGTTAAGGAACCATAACTCCTCAAATCCAAAACATGCAGCCTGAAGTGTCTGCGAAGTGAAAGGACAACATAAGTGTGTGATGCCCTAACAGGGATACTGACTCTACCTCCATCAACACCCTGCAGCTCCTCGGAGGTTTACACCAGGTGTCACACTTCATTTAAGGAACCCTCCTGGCTTATCCCCGCTCACAAATATAGTGGCATAACAGCCCTCCTTCCACCTCCGCTTCCAGAGCAGTCGTACTTCACACACATAAAAGTAGGAAGGCGAGAGGACAAAGACCCTGAGGGGGTGTATTAAATAACGCTTCAAAACCCCTCAGTAAATAACATCAAACAGAAGTCAGACTCTTTGACTGGAGCGAGCATAATGGCCAGGTTAGCAAGTGTAAGTTTACAAAACAGCAAGCCTAGTCTGACACCCATGGTGTCTATTAGTCTGACTGTATGCACACCCTGTAGAAAAACGCCACCGCATGCTGGCCGTGCATGGAACAGCTTCCAATTTATCTCTACTGTAATTATAATACACATTACACTGTATTAATTCATACTTTTCAAAGAGTATTTGAAGTGTTGCTTTATTTTATAGCCTTGTATGCTTACATGTCACTGCTTTATATGAGCTGTGCTCTGTACTGTATGTGCTGTAGTTATATTCCTAACTATGTGTGGGCAAGATTAACTGCTCCAAGTGTGCACAGTAAAGACTGTCTGAGCTTAAGTGTGTGTGTGAGTTCTATATTCAAGAGTGTGTTCTGTACGAGCATGCACGAGGTGTCAAGAACACGCTGCCCAGGCTCTGGTGGCTCAGAGGAAGTGAGACTGTGTGATGGAATTTGTGGCGCTTGGGATCTGGTTTATTTTCCACCCTGGATTCCTGTCCTACCTGCAGGATTTTCCCAGGTTCTGGCTTCAATTAGACTGGGAAGCTGGGTGGAGAGGAGGGGAATCTAGGGGTTTAGGAGAGGGGGAGAAGGAGGGGGCTGGAGGAGAGAAGGGCGACAGAGCTGGAGTCTGTCACACACAACTCAGCACAGCTGGAGAGTTGGAAAGACAGGCTGCAAGCAGGGAGAGATAGAGAAAGACAGAAGTTAGAAAGCTATAACATTTGATTAAGGTGCTAAAACTGCAATATGAAGATTTTAAAAGCATAAGATGAAATAATTGTGTTTTGCCAAAATGGAGTCATAAAAATCTTCAACAAAGATGTCTTTCTTATCCGCTGTATTCTAAACGTAGTGTCATGTAGCCAAGAAGAGGCTGTGTGAATGATCCCAGGAGGTCTGACCCTCCAAATGGCAAACTCATCTGACAAATGAGTGGGAAACGCTCTGTAATCAAAGACCAATCACATAATTGCTCTATTTTGCCACTAGCTCAACCATCTCCTGTGAGATTAGTTGTTCGGAGGAGAAACCCGATACTCTGGGAAGTTAAACAGATGTTCTGAAAAACAAACTCCTCAGAACAAGAACACATCACCAAAATAATATGTTCTAATTTATGAGCGCTGACTCCAGATATGTCTCTCCACACAAGGGAACTCACACAGCCACCTTTTACACAATGAACGTATTAATGCAGTGGCGCAGTTACAAGGAGGGTCTCATTAAGAGAACAGTGAGACTGGTCGGACAGGCATCAAAGAATATTGTCCACTTCATGTCACAGCAAAGGAAAGCATGTAGCCTATGCTTGTATTTGTCAGCTTTAACATATACAGGGTACAGCACACAGACAGGACCTCACACAGGAGTTTGTAACATGGTGTAAGCATGCACAAAAGTGTCCATGGCTCCTAACTCCCGCACTGTTTAAAGATTCCAAGTTGAGAGGCAATAACCAAAGGAGAAAGCCATTTCTCTTCATCCATTTATAATGCACAGCTCACTTTAAACTTGGCTGTGGCTCAGTCATGACATCAGCTGCTTTGGGCGTGAGAAAACATTTTATAAGCTGAGGCGACCAGCTCTGAGATGTTTTTTTTTGGTGTTAAGTTTAGCCTCACAGAGGCACAAAGGCAAGGGTCTCCCTGCCAGACTATCCCTGTATCTGCTGATACTCTGATCAACAGCAACAACATGAGAAATAACACATTTCCGCTGCATACTTGCATTTCACAGGGCCATCGTCACGGAGCACTTAGGAGTGGAGGAATTAAACATCAGGGGGACTAACGCTGGAAGGAAGTGGATTCCTTGGAGGGGTCCCATGTTCCCCTCACTGTTGGACAGTGTAGACCCCTATATTTTAGTCTCACATACTGTTGGCTGGGACTGATTCATGGTTAGAAAGTGGGCCAGTACAAGCTGGAAGAACCATTGATTGTATTCACTGTTTGAGCCAAAAGGAGAATAATGTTCATTCAAATGGAAAACGTGTGTAGGATAAAAGAGCCTCGTAGGACTTGTAAAGACCCGTATGTGAGTGACCCGTGTCCTGAATGCGGAGCTGGATGCATATAATGGACAATAATGTACACATTCTTCAGCCTGCAGCTCTGAACATACCGAGCTCAAACACTCAGACGACATCACAAGACTGAAATGCTGTAGTTTTTAATCAGCAGCATGGCACTCTCCTGGTTGACTTCCAAGAACATTACACATACTGTCTCATTGTTGGCCAGTCCTCATGCACTCCGCCTATAAACAGGGCAGATGAAAGTAATTATCTCTGAGTTGTGGCCTGCTCTCTCATATCAGATGGTTAATTAGGACATTTGCTTTTAGCCTCGCAACATCCAGAGCCGGTGGTCTTTTAACTGGCAGGGGAGGCGGAGACCTTGTAAAACTGCTTTTAACTAAACATCACTTTCTCCGGTGCCTTCAGAGGTTGTTTACAACGTGCCGGCTCAGAGCAGCTAGGACCATGAAATACTGTGTCAATAAAGATTTAGCAGGATTATAAAGGAAGGAAGAAGTTTTGCCTGACATGAGTCGACTCTATTTCCAGATATGGTTTTTGCCACACTAGCATCATGACGGTCCACCACCTTGATACCTCAACAAGTGTTGGATGGATTGCTACGAAATTTTGTACAGAGATTCACGGTGCCCTGAGGATAAATTCTCAATGACTTCCTGATCCCCTGACAGTGCATCAAAGTCTCAGCTGATTCAGTGAAATTTCTTTACATTACATTTATTAGATGGAATGGAAAAAAAATCTACAGAAATTCATGGTTTCCAGATGTATCCTTAGGTTTTGAATGAAATGTCTGAACAACTGGATTGCCAGGAATATTGCACAGTTATTTATTGTCCCCAGAGGATGAATCAACTATATTTGGCGATCCTTTGACTTTTCCTCTCGTACAACCATTTTTTGTTTTTAAGTGAAATATTTCAACAAGCATTAGATGGATTTCCACAAAAAAATCTTCCACACATTCATGGTCCCCTCAGGATGATTAGCATTGTCATTGTGAGCATGTTAGCACGCTAACATTAGCATTTAGCTTAAAGTACCACCTTGCCTAAGTATAGCCTCTCAGAGAGCCGCTGTAGATTGAGTCTCATTCTTACGTTAGCAGTGAACAATACATTGGTTTTTAACATGTTGGCCAATTAAAAAAAAATTGATATAAAATGACTGGACAAAATAACAGGAACAGCTTACATTATAATATAATTTGAAATTGATACATAACTTTTGAAACCTCAAAAGATAACATCAAATTGAGTGAGTTCTCACAGGCACAAGAAAACTTTGACAATGTAAACTTCTCAAAGGGAGTTTTTATCGCAGGACTATTGTATTATATTGCATCATATTGTGAGGCGTTCCTGTTATTTTGTGCACCCCAGTATAGTGTTGATAGTTAAAGTATTTCTATAATCTGATTTCTGCCCAAATGGCTATCAGTCAGAAACAGTTTTACTGCACATGAAATATGCAATCATGGGTAGCCAGTCTTTTGTCAGATGTTAATCCAGCCCACTGATGTTTGGATCTAAAGGGAAGTTGGAGTTCAAGCAGAAGTGTGCTTGACTCAGTTGTATGGTCATCAGATATGGGATTAAATGCTTCCATGCGTAGTCAGTCTGAATAAATATCAGGCGTATATGTAAACAGAATCAGAAACCCATGAATGTCCACATGGATACCACGTCATCAGTACAACACACATGCACGCACGCACGCACATGCTGGGAGAGAGAGTTTGACTGTGTCCATGTTTCTAAGGGATTGTCTGAATGTCTCTAACACAATGAGCTCAGTCATTTCTCCAAACTGCATTTTCTTGCAAAATCTCATCAAAAGCCTATCAGGAACCAGATCCTCATGATAAACAGTCTGCACTGCAGCAGCTCTGCTTGTACTCATATGATTACAAATGTTTGTCCCTGTCAGGAGCAAGAAGGTTTGAAGGGCTTATTACATTAAAGTGTGTGTGTGTCTGTGTGTGTATGTTCTGTGTTTTCAGGATTCACGGATGGTTCCAGTTTATTACAACTTGGCCTTTATTTTTGTTGTTTTGGCCATTGGCACGTTGTACTCAGCAAGTTGAGATTTGGGAATGTTGCAAAGCTGCTAAAAAGAAGTCAAAAGGGGGGAGAAACACTGCAGTTTTCCTGTGCAATGAGGGTTTTTACTTACATACATACTCTCACTTTTGTTCTTCCCACCAAATTAAGTGGTTCGGATATTCTGACATAACAGCTGCTTGTTTACAACCTGTCTGATCATCTGACCACTTGTGTTTCTTGCCCTATTTTAGCGATGTTGCTGTGTTCACTGACGAGCGATTACTTAGGAAAATGCTGGCGTTTACATAAAGTGAAGGGAAAAAATGGCCAAAATGACAAAAGTAAGACCCACATCTTTTATACCTGCATAAAAACATTCAGAGTCAGATCTAATAGGATGAATCTTGTGGAGATTGTGAAGCAGGTAGGGGGTTAAGAAAACACCTTACACGAATGCTCAGTATTGCTCCTTTTGCTTACAGCAAGACGTGAATGAGGTAATGCAGCAAAAGTAATTTAGAAAATTACAACGTCTCAAACCACAACCCTCTATTTTTCTTGAGGGTCTCTGGTTGTCAGAGGGGGAGGAGGAAGGTCCACAGTTGCTCCGTGGATCTCCCAGGTTGTTTAAACAGGAGAGAAGGATTGTAATCCACTGTGACAGGCCTGTAGCACTCAGAGGTTCAAACACACATGCAGACAAAAACGCACATGGGTGGGTGCTAAGTGGTCAGCTGCAATCTGACGTGTTGACAGCTACAAGTGCAACCACCAGGAGCCAGGAAATACAGACAGATCTGTGGGCTGATACCTCTACCATCTACCTACAGAGGCTGACTTTGAGCCATACACAGGCGAGTATCTCTGCATTCTGTCAGCTCGCTCCAAAATGTGGCCTCAATGGCGACGGCAGTGGCGAAAAGGGGGCTTCGGCCTTGATGGCAGCTGGGGCTTACTGAGGATGGAGGACATAATTCCTATCCGTCAAAACGAACTTCTTTTTAAGCAAGGGTTTGGCTTGACCTTGAACACAGCTTGTCGGTGGCGTTTCTCTCAAATATGACAGAAACAGCATCTTTATTTCACATCTTGACTTGTCCTGTGCTGACCCCCACAGGAGCTGCAGAGTGAGACCTGCAGCAGCTGCTTAGAAATCGATGTCCAAGTGTGAACCAAGAGGCAGAACTAATGGTAAGGTAAACCCTGACACCTCCAAAGAGGAGAGGGCAGCTTGTGTACACACAGAAACTGCTTATTGGAAGTGTTTAAAGCTCCCGTAAAAGACACAGTTCAACACAAGAGCTCACAGGAACAAAATCACAAACACGGAGAGCACATGCACACAGCTCACCTGGTTGATGTGTTTGAGTTTGTCTATGATCTGGCTGATGATTGGCTCAGGGGGCTTGTTGCTTCTGGACTCGGTGCCGGGGTGCGACTTCTTCAGGCCAGGCCCGGGAAACCTGACAGGACCAGAAGGAAATACCGACTCAGTGTTTGTAGGGGTTTCACTACATTTAGAAACCTCATTGTAAGCTTCATCAGTGGAAGACATAATGAACCGTCCATTGCTCCATCACTCCAAACAAGGTGTTTATCACCATCTAGTGTTGAAAAGGTGAATGACAGCTCTTCTGGTTTTAAGTTAAGCGGGCCAATCTGCTGGGAAGTTCATTTGTAACTCGACCCTAACCAAAAGACTAAGTTTTTCCTCACGGAAGATATAAAGCCTATAACTTTAAACGGGGCATAACATTTTTTAAGTTTCAAGATATTTTTTATATTTTCAAGCAAAACTGTAGAGACTGCAAACTTCTTAGAAAGAAATGATGTTCAAAATGTTTCAGCCCCAGCCTTTATCAGGATATGTGCTCAGAGTGAGGCATTAAAATTTAACTTGTAGATACCATGAGGTAAAAACATCTTCAAATGAGTTTAACCATTATACACTGCATGGCTGATAATTAATTTGCACATTAATTAGTGGCTTTTAATCATGTCTGTTGTTTATAAGATGCACTTTTGTTCTGATTAGCAGTGAGGGTATATTTACCTACAGGCAGGTGCTCACATGTCTCTCTGGGTAACTGAGGAAACATTTCTCTGTTGACACCTGTGTATGTTGTGTAGAGGAGGGGCTGGTGAGTCTCAAACTTTCCTGCAGGTGTTTTTCCGCTCTTGGCAGTGCCAAGAATTAACCCCTTCCCACCACAACATCACAGCTCTGAGGAGCAGACCAGCCACTCTTGCATGTACGAGATGTTTAGATGAACTAGAGCCAGGACTGCCAACATATCTTCCCCGGACACCACAGTAATGGGAGTGGCAGTGAGGGCAGAGGTCATACCTCAGTGTAAATATCATCTGCTATATTCAAGCAAAATGTTGGAAATATGAAGGAGAAATGATTTTCAGAGAAAAGGTTAGTAAGAGAGAAAATAAATTAATGTGTTTAAGTGACATTGTGTGTGTGTGTGTGTGTGTGTGTGCGTGCGTGCGTGCGTGCGTGCGTGCGTGTGCAAAGCATGAGGTCCAAACAAATTGCCAGAATAAATGTTGGCAAACCACAGATATGTTTAAACCTTCCATTTCATATGTTTAAACTTAGCATTTAAATTTTCAATTTGCTGTTGTGACAACACTATGCTTAACATCTGGTTACGTTTAGACACAAAAACCACTTGTTTAGGGTTAGGAAATGATCATGTTTTGGCTTGAAATTCCTGGTTTTGCCGCCACAAACACGGTTGGAAAATTTTCCCACGTCTGGAAAATGTCCCTGCAAAATGTCAACTGAAGTAGTCTCAAACAGTGGTCTCACAGCCGTGTCACCACCACCGTCCCCTCCACCAGCTCATACACATCTGTAATCTGAATGTAATATGTATTGTAGAAATGTTGATATGATATATCTGGCGACTCGCCTGTGAGGTCATACTCTGTTCTCATTTCTGTGACACAGCCCTGAGCACGCACGCACGCACGCACGCACGCACGCATACACACCTACCTTTTTACCTGACGTCTCCATTCATCAGCCTTCTGCTCTCTCCTCTCTCCCCTTAGTCTGACTTTTCATTAAACTCAAATTACATTTCCCCAGCTATTTATTCTTCTTATTAGCCATGATCTCACTCCCTCTCCACAGCTAATTATTGCATTAATAATGGAGAGAGATTTGTAATCCATTAAGGAGAGGAAAAGAGGAAATATGGGTCGATGAAGGAGGATTAGGGGAGGCAGATTTTGTGTGCGGATAAGGAGCCGAGGCAGGTTAGTGTTATGCATGATAGATGCCAGTCGGATACTCTTGATGAGACATTATTTAGCGTGTTTCACCGTTAAACTGTTTTTCACCATTGGTGGTCTCAGTTGTCAGCTCTTGGTTTGTTATCTGATCGTTTCTGTGTTGTTTTTTGCTGCTAGCAGATCTGATCTGATCAGTTAACTCCAGTGATTGCCTAATCTAATCTAAGACCAATCACCATGTTATTAGGTCTGGTCTGAATGAGATGCCTCTCACGTCAGAATAAACAACAGAAGAAGAGGAGACGTGGGAGTCCAGGTGTTGAAGCAATACATAATGGAGTCTGGCGTTTTTCACACCACCTGATCACACTTCCAGTCGCATGGTGTGTAACGAGTGTGGTTGTTCCTGTTAATACACTGTTCTTCCTCTGGCTGGATGTCATGTTGAGCAACAGAATCAAATTTAGATAAGCTCAGCTGACTGTGTGGAAATAACTGTGTGTGTGTGTGTGTGTGTGTGGTGTTGAGCCAAGCCATGTCCAGGGTTATTAATGTTTTCTTTGAACACCTCATCTTGACCCCAGCAACATGTGAAAATGTTTTTTTTAAACCATTTACTAGTTTTTTGGTGAAATGTCTCAAAAACTATTGGATGTATTACCATTAAATTCCTGTTTCCCTCAGGATGAATTGTTATCACTTGGTGATCCCTGAACTTTTCCTTTAACAACACCATAACATAAGATCAAAATTATAATTTGTCCAATACTTAGGTTTTTGACCAAATACCTGCAAAAGACCATCAGCCTCAGCAGCACCTTTTTTTAGTACTAATTAGCAAACATTAGAATGCTAAAATGCTAAACCATGATAGTTTTCATGGCCAACATCACACCTGCTTTGCGTCAGCATGTTAGCATTTTACACCTATTCATAATGTGCAATATCTTTACCTCTGCACAATACTTAATTATTCTGTGCAATCGCCACCAATATGAAATATTGTAAACTGGATTATTACTCAGTATCAGTGGAATACAACAAGGTTGTGTACGTAAGCATAATGTGTATTTTATGCATGTGTCTGAGTGTGTGTGTGTGTGTGTGGGTATGTGTGAATTCTGTACAGTTTATATTCTCTGCATATTTGAGTTCCACTCAGCTAGTTGACAATAAATGTATAATGACAATTAAGAATTCTATTCTATTCTACTCTATTCTCATTGTGTGCATGTTAGCATGCTGACATTAGCATTTAGCTTGAGGAAAAGCTGTGCAGCTTTGACTCTTAAGCCCATACTACACAGCCGGTTCAAGGCGGAAATGTTGTGCCGTTATTCCCTGATCAATGTGCATTTCCATGAAAACCACACATGAATAAAACCCTGATACAGAGACAGAACTGCTGTCCTTTACATATTGCAGACTGCACCCTTATGAACCATGGCATGATTGAAAGTTGTCTTTTTGTTGTAACTTTGTATGTAACTATTTTGCAAAAGAAGGCTGAAATAAAATATCAATTTAGGACAAAAAAAGAAAAGAAAAGTAAGGCTACCCTACCTATAGCCATAGGTGTAGTCCTGCCGTAGCGCACTGGAAAGACACTTTTTTATCCCCAAGTGTGGAAATAGAATATTCAATTCAGTCATAATCGGGTTGAAATTCATATTCATTTGAATTTGAGGCATTTGAAGTTCCAGTCATCGCTAAAGCTCATGTCATGCAAGAGAGTCAATAAAACAAATGGAATGGTCGAAACACTACAAAGTCAGCTAACATGTGATGCATCCATAATGCCAGCAGGAAATGAAAGCTTGCTTAACTTTGTTTTTCTAGCCTTAGTCTATAAGCTTGACATAGATTTTTGTTGTGTGTACGCCACGTTTCCCATTAGTGAGTTATGGGTCGGGACAGTTTATTATTATTATTGGGCCGGTTTATTAAACTGGTTATTAATTTATTAATAACTTACAGAAACATTGGGTGCGATAGTCCACCTGTCACCTCCTCTTTTCTTCTCTCTGTAAGTCTCTCTTTCATGTCTTTGATGAAGGGGTTAGTTTGGCCACTATTCACGTACATCGTTGCATGCGTGCGTCTGCATGCCTGCATGCATCCACGTGCCAAGCGCTCCGGTAGTTGGACAAATAGCACTACACCTCTGCCTATATAGCCAAAAGAAAGTAACAATATGCTCCCCTTTTTCTGACTTCCTCTTGCACTACTAATTTTCATACAGTCCCTAAATTAAATGCTCACAGTTGACACAGCATCCTATCTTTTTATCCCTTATCACACATTTATGAGTTTACACTGACATTAGCTCCAAAAGAGAAATGGAAATGTAATGTTCTGAGCTGACACAGATCCACATCAGTTAGCACACAGTTATCAGGGAAACGCTCTTTGATGTGGTGAAAAGTGTTGCTCCTCTGATCTTGGCTCCAGGTGGGATGGTAAACACGTCTGATAAAAAGTGGCACAATTAGCTCCAAAGATCACTCCTCGACTATTGCAGACATTCAGTACCCGACCCCTCCAGCGCTCATTACCCCCACCCACCCAATCTAAATTTATCTGTGTGAAACAATATGAGAATGAATGCCACGTTTGGCTCTAGAAGATCGTATTTGGGAGGATAATGGAACATGATCCAGAACAAATCTGTGAATCTGGAGTGAATTTCTAGGCATATGCCCTCGAAGATGACACAGAGAATGGCTTGCCACAAGACATTGTAATCTCTCCATCATTTCCTCTCCTGTCCTGTCTCCCTGTACCTTCCTATCGCACTGTTTGGCCCAGCTTGTAATCATCCCCTCAGGACAGCTTTGCCCCCATGCCAACCTCATGTCTCCTCCTCAAACTGAGCTTCATCTCTATTCTTGTAAAAACTCTCTTTCAGCAGTTTGAGAAAGCTCAGAACTTATCCTCTTTAGGAACAAGAGGTTAAAAAAACAACAACATTAACCTGCAGCGCTTCTCCTCTGAAACTTGTGCCCCTGCATTGATTAAAGCTTACACAGAAAAAAAAACAACAATAATATCTATAACTATCTAAGCCAAATTGGAATCAGGGCCGGCTGTGCATGGGCGGAAAGGAAGAAGTTATGAGATGTGGAGCCTATGGACGGGGTGAAGTGACATATTGTAAAAACCAAATGAGTTTCTGCAGGGGGCACAGGAGATGTGGGATGAAGGAGGAGAGAGCGATCGAAACAGCAATTAACTATGCGAGAAGAAGGTGACAGTGTGCTCGACATTAATAACATCCCATAGAGCCAAAGTCAAGATTTACACTCACACTCAGTGGGAGAGGGGGGCCCCTCATGTGAAGCTCATCAGCTCTGGGCAAACTTACCCTTCAACTCACCTACACTCTCCTCAATGTGTGAGTATTGGGGATTGAAGAATCAGAGCAGACTATTTGTATAACTTATCATTTAGAAAGCCAATAAATCTGAGCAGGACCATCCTGCAGGCTGCAGGCTGTGCTACAGTGTTCATTTGTCTGCAGGTGCGTACAGGGCGGGCGGTGTCTTTCAGAGATGTTAATGTGGGCAAATGAGACACTGATTTACCTGTCTGTCATCTCCTGCCCATTCCAGCAGAGGGAGTGGTTGGCTGGAGCGGGCTCACGGCTGCACAGCGCCTCCCCGAGACCACTATAAAAGGAGCTGAAGCCCCTCATGTTGGATATGAACTCCCTGAAGTAGTCAAAGACAGGGAATGTTAAACTTTGAGAGTGAGAGACAAAGAACAAAACTTCAGTTAATCTGAATATGACTCACACACATCTGCAGGGAGTAGAGCAGAGAGGTCTTACAGTCGGAGAACGAGAGAAACAAAGAAATAAACACAAAGAAAAAGAGGCAGAGATAGAATAAAAGAGGGAATTCAGCTTCATGACAGTGAAAGCAGGCTGATGAGACCCCTCTTGAGGAATAGAAAGTAAAAGAGGCTGGAATGAGAAGTGTCTCTATTCCTAATTGGCTATAATCTGGCCATTGTGCTGCTGAGGCCAGCAGCCCCGCTGGGCATTATTACACTGTTCATTTAAGCCTGTTATTGCATCAGGGGTGTTAAAACACTCGAGTGGAGAGAGACTGAGTGTCGCACGGAAACAGGAGAAAACCTGCCCACAGTGTCAGGGACAATATTTGTCTGTCAGACATATATTGCCCCTGCAGTGGTCTGGAGAGCGAGTGCTGCTTCAGCAGCTGGAAAAGTCTCAATCTGGATTATGGCTTCCTGATTTCCTCACCTGCGGAGGCCAGCCAAAGTCTCATCCGAGTCCGAGGATGAGGCCTGCGGGTTGCGGGCTGAGGAGGCAGCGGGAGGCTGGGGGGGAGGGGATGCGACTGAGCGCGAGGCACGCTGAGGAGTGTTTCCACACATCCCGCTCACCTGCAGAGGACAGAGGAGAAAATGAGATACCAGGAGGGAATGAATTCAAACCCCTTCACCCCACTTATGTTTCATTGCTCCCAGTTCCTGTAAGCCTGTTTATTCAAACGCTGACACTGCAGACAGTAAGAACCTGTCAACAGCCAAACTGCCGACCTGACTCAGCTGAGCTCCTCCACAAATTGTCATCTGTTTGGGTTTGTTTATTTTTGGGAGGGATGAAAGCAGGGGCGGGGGGGGGGATTTGCATAACAAACAAGTCATTGTATCCTCTGCCAGCCGTTTCTGCCTTGTTCGAATTTGCAATCACAACACTCCAAAAACTCAAGCGTGAAAATAAGGCCTCTCGATTGCTTCTCCTTTTCCCATCTAAATGCCATTGTGTTTCCACATGGGGCGACATAACAATAATAAATAAGAAGTCCCTCTCTGTCTCTCGGAGATAATGGGCCTGGCACATTCTTTTCAGGTGCAATAAAAATGCAAATGGCTGTTAATGTTTAGCTTGTGGTTTAATGATTTGCCTGTGGTTTAATTTCCCCAGAGGACACTGGCCAAGGCTTAATTCTGCCATGTCATGTTAACAGCTAATTGTGCCCAGCTCTCCTTTAAGTGAATAGGCTGGCACCACTGCTGCTGAATACTGATGTGACCAGATAGAGAAGCACTGGACATCTTTGTCTGGCCACATACACACACACATGCAGACACACAAACACACACACAGATCCATCAGTGTAAACACAAACAAATAATTTTAAGCAATTACTCATTTGAACATAATGCACCTTAGCCCATTAACATGATAAACATGCACTTCTATAATATATATATACGTACACACACATACACTTGCTTATTGCATGCATGCTGACATACACAGAAATGCTGATCAGCTGTAAGGCAGACTCATAAGGGTTAATCAATACAGCCTTGTCATCCAAGGATACAGTGATAGCCCCCCCACACACACACACCCAGCCCATTGTCTCTGCCACCTCTTTCTCCCCCTCCACATCCTCCTCTCGTGTAATTCTCTTGTTCTCCTGCGCCTCGAGCGAGTGCCAGTGCTCCCACAGGCCATGATTAATGTGACTGGAGCTGCGTTCCTCTTTTTGCTTGTGCGCTCCTGGGTAGCCGTAGGGGAGTTGTGGCACAAGGGAAAGACTGATTCAGCGTGTGCCCGCCCCCCCCCTTCCCCACTCCCAGCCACCGATTGTTTCTGGATTCTTCAAGGAAGGGGCTCATTAGTGGGGTATTAATATCACCCAGGGCTGGACTAACACAAGCAACAGGAGAGTCTGCAGATAAAGCCTGCCTCAGTGTGAGAGCTGGGAAATATCTGCACACTTTTATCTGCACTGAGCAGCCAGCCTCACTGAGAGAGAGGTGCTGACAGCCCGTAATACGACACACGCGCGCGCGTGTGTCCACATGATGTGCACTTGCACACCTGCATCTCAGGTTCCGTGTGGCGCCGTCCTGTGCTTATGTGCAAACATGGTGTAAAGGTAAACTCTAAACAAATCAATGGCAATTCATGTGGGTCCTCACACTCTCCGGCCGTGACTCTGCATACTTTTTCTTTTTTCTTTTAGTATATACTACAGCTGCTTTTATAAATTACATACTGTTGCATGCAGTATGTATACAATTGGGACACTACTTCATCATAACATCATAACATTGTGCCTTGAACTTTGACCCTTCACAGTCTGTATATAGTGTGTATTTTAATGTAATAATTATACACATCAGTTACAAAAATGTGGTACTTTACTTTAAATGTGCTGTCCTCTGTTATCACAGCTTCTGTTATGTGTCAATGAGCTGTCACTGAAGTAGCTTCCACTGAGCTGAGGATTGTGGGTCACAACAGCCAGAAAAACATGCTGGTTTGTATACTGAAAAATGCAACCAGATGCAATGTGACATCCTGGTATTTTTGGCATACTGCATTTGACATACTAAGTATTGGGACATACTAAATCTTTTCCTGGCATCCTAAATAGTATGGTAGTATGGGTATTGGAATGCAGGGTCGGTGTATTTTCTTGTTGTCTCTTGTTTCCTCCTTGTGTGTTTTCCCCTCCCCTTTCTGTATGTCGAGGGGCACAGTTTTCCCACCACTCCTCACCTTCCTGATCACCCACACCTGCCTTCAATCAAGCCTCATTAGCCACCATGTATACTGTATTCACCGGTTCTCCAGTCACTCGTTGCCAGATTGTTCCGCCAGTCCCCTGTGGTAACGACCCTCTGGCCGTTCAGTAGAACTATAAGAGTCTAGCTTGTAGTGCATTTATAAATTCCCTGTGTTGTAGAGCTGCGCCACCTGCCTGCCACCGCCACGCCACGCCACCAGCAACCAGCAAACCATTTAGCTGACTGTGTCTGAGTCTGTGTCTGCCATTTGGGTCCAGCATTTAACCAACACCAAAACATTACAAACAGTGTCAGAAGGAAAGATAATACTATACTAGTTATTAATACTAGATATTAGTAGATATTAATACTAATATCAGTGTAATACTAAAGGTGGCAGGGTGCCCAGATGCACAGCTGTAACAACATATTGGAGAATATTTGGTGACTAATATTCGTGTTCCAGGGGAGAGACAAGTCAGCTCTCAGCCCTCCTCCTCCTCCTCGTCTTCCTCCTCCCTGCATTGTTATCACCAGCATAGGAACTGACTTTCTTCTTACAGTCATCCTGTTCCAGCTGACGCCCTTTCAAATTCTCCCAGTAGTTAAAATGTCTCGCTGTGTGTCAAAAGTAAAGTAATGCCAGCTATCATGGTTATACATGTATCTTCAAATGGATACTGTTTGGAATGTGGTGCAAAATGTCTCCAATTGTTGTTTTAAATCAGACTATAGTATAAGTGGAATAATAGTGGAGTAAGTTTTAAATCAGCTAGAGCAGAGTTTCAGGTAATTGTTCCAGTCTAATCTTTAAATCTCACTAATCAGTTCAGCCCAGTTTGCCTATTTAGTAAATCCACCAGTTCAGGAATCTTGGCTTCACATTAATGAAATCAACAAATATTTTGATGATAATACAGTAAATTGTTTTGAGCGCAAGGTTGGATTACCGCAGTTCTCCTTCACGGTAAAAGCTAACATAGGTCTTACATTAGTTGTTTGTGCATCAAGGTTGAAGAGATGCTTGTAAGGAAAATGTATTTCACACTTCGCATTCAGAGTTCTGCATTCCTGATGCATTCAGAGCTGTGAAACGTGATTAAAGTTTGACGGGTTTTTTTTTCCATTGTATAGACACTGATGCAGATGAAACAGTCGTGCCCGTGGGTTTAAAGTAGGTATATAGTATTTTAGTGAGAACAATGAGGAACATTACAAGCATCGTTCAACACTTTGGTAAATATGCTTCACCCACTTGTCTCAAGTTAGATGAAAAGATTGATAACTCACTTTTATTGGTTTGGTAAATATGAAGTTAGAGCCAGAAGCCAGTTAGTTTAGCTGGCCAAGAGATAGCCCCATAATCCTCAGTAAAATGTAAAATTGTTGTTTTTACACTTCCACTCTTGTATTGATTAGACAAACCACATAGAACATGTAAAATTAGTGAGTTTTAGAGGTGCTGGTATGCAAATGGACAAAACACAAACATCATGTTTTTTGTGCTACTTGTGTGCTACTTCCAGCGTGTTTCTCTGTTTGGTTGTGTTGTGAGTGTTTGCAGCGCACATGTTGTCAAATTGATGAAGATATTTTCTTAATTTGCTAGTGTTTTGTCTATTTGCATGCGTTTTCTTAAGTTGCAGTGCGTTGAGGTCTCTCAGGTTTCAGCCTTTATGTTAAGCTAAGCTAATTGGCTGCTGGCTCCAGCTACATACTTACCATACAGGTAGGTATCAAAAGTCTCATATAACTATTGGCATGAAAGTGAATCCAACTATTATCACCTTGAACAAACTGGTTATAACTGATTACACAGTGTGCAATGATGTCTGCGTGTTTTTAATCTAAATCTAAACCACAAACAACAACACAAATGCAAATTCAAAATTTGAATACACAGGAATTAAACTTTCTATGATTTGATTGGCAGGTCTTTCAATACTCCTACACATAGTTGAGAAATCCAAATAAAAATAATTTTATTCAGATCTTAAGCCTCAAAAGCAATTCAGACAGCAGCAGAAAAGCTTCATTAAATTCTGATCAGCAATCACAATGCTTATTTTTCATAATCAGGTCTAACTTTAAATTATACATGAAAAAATTTCTGTAATTTACATGGTCAAACAAATTGCAGATTTGACCTTTGAACACCAAAGTTTATCTTCAAAACATAACATTATAATAAATTTAGCATAAATTTGATTATAAATTACAGCATTTATAAATATGATTTTTTTTTTTGCATGTTTGAAAGCTCAAATGGTTTTATAACTGGGTCTAACTGTTGTGCCTACAGTAGCCCACATGTTTGAAGGGATTAATAAGTAAGAAAAATGAAGCAGAGATGTAATTAGTGCTCTTGTTTCCTCAGTGAAGCAACAGTTTGGATGTGATGGATGTGGAGCCTAACTGTATCAATTGTTACAATACACAATTCATGTACTCTGCAGTACATCTCCTCTAATCTTGGTCAAATCCATCATATTTCTGTCTCATCCTACTAGGCGTCTTCATTTTAAGCCGAGGGGTCGCAGGGTGATGGATGTTTCCTTCACACTCTCCTGTCCTCCTTCCCCTTGGGCTCGCTCTTCACACTCTCCCCTCTATTCTTCTGCCTCTTTTTCTCTCCCTCTCTTTTGTCGCTGCCTCCCTCCTTTCTTTCTCCTCAGTAACCGGTAAAAATAGAGCTTCATAAATCATGCATCTTCTCTCGCAGCAATGCGTTAGAATGAGAGGGAACAAAATAAATGGGGGGCGAAAGAGGAGAGAAGGATGTTGAGGATGAGATGTAGAGACGGAGGTGGATGACTTCAAACTCCAGGAGAGGAGTGGGAAGATGACATGGAATAGATTGGAGCTGCAGGGCTCTTGGCTGCCCTCTCCGTCTCTCTGAACATTGGTTGATTCACGCTGCAGTTACACCGGATGGAGGAAATTAATGTTAACATTCTGGGGAGTGGGCTGTCGGATGATGAGTGGTCATCTCTCAAGCTGAGTAACATGTTTCCAGTCCACAGAGAATAGAGGCGACGTCTCTCTCACACCTCGCGGACTCAGAGTTTTTTTCTCAGATAGACTCGATCCATTTTGTCACCCTCAGTAACAGGGGTCTGCACTCTAATAGGAGGAGAGGCAAAGTGAGAGACCACAGCTGCAGCTCTCACAGTCACATGAAATCACAAAACAAGACATATGCTTCATGGATCCATTACATTGCTGTACGAAATACTGAAGCACTGCTGAGAGATTTCTTAAGGTTTCCACTCAACCACATTCACATATCTCAAAGACAAGCTAGGATTTACAGAACCAGATATTTGTAGCCAACAAATCAAAATCAGCAGTGGTTTCAAACTGCCCACCACCACCAAAAACTGGGATAGTTTGACCGGTGAAAGATCAGCGAGCATCAAGATGGCTAGTGTTAGAGGAAACATGGGAGAGATTCAGCCATAACGTTACATGTTTGAGCCTCAGTCAGTCTGTTGTGAACCAAAATTAGCGACTAGCAGACGTATCAGAATGTTAAGTGTAGTTAGCTTCTTTTGTTTATGTTGTTTGTTAGCTCGTTAGCTTGTAACTGGCAGTGGCTGACACAGTGTTAGTGGTTGTGAAACGTACAATAATATCTGCTACGATGTTTCAGTGTGTTCACATCTTGATAGCCAGCCAAGATTGTAGTAGTATTTGCAAATTAGACAGCGATTGGCTTTCATATTTGAGACGTACCAAATCTAGCTCGCTTGGTGTACGTTTGAGTCGTGCACAGACATCTCCCACTGGAAACACTTCTCTAGTGACAAACTTTGGACGGATTCAAGTCAGTATAGTCCAGGTCAGACATTTTAGGGGACATAAACAGAAGAAAAACACATTTTTGAATGGAGGGGGTCTTTAAAGACTGTCAAGGAGGCTCTTCTAAAGGCACTTGTTGTAAGATTTGAACATCTATGATTTTGGCACCCCCTAGTGGGGATATCAAACAAGACACTGTGAGAGCAATGCAAGTTCATAACCGCTTCATACTGCAGACTCATTTGACTTGAGTCTACTGAAGGCACAATTAGTCAATGTTGTTGGACCCATTCATGTGAGAATCCCACACTGGTTGTTGGCAGAGACTCAAGTCTACAGTGTAATGTCAAAACATTTCACCTCTCTCCAAAAAATACTAATTTGCTTCATCCACATGTGGATGCTTTCTATTTTGTCTTTGATCTCTCTCTCACTCATTCTTGATCTCTTTATTCTTTATCTCGCTCTTGTCAAATGACATTTACCTGATAACATTATTAGCTATTTCTAGATGCCTGATCACCAAAGTCAAGAATTGGTCAGGGGGAGGGTCATGAAGGACGGTCGGTTGATACACATTCAGATAACTCATGTCGCTGTCTGTCTTAATGGGGTATAAGACGAATAGGCTGCAAGCAACTCACGGACTGCGGATTTTCAGTGGGACTGTCTCATTTCTCTGAAAACAAAGCCTCATGGCCTCTGAATAATTTAAAAGCTTCTATAATCACATGAAAACACTAAACTGCGTTTTTGCTTTGGTTCATTTAAATTTTAGATTTTTATGCAATTGAAAATCAAAGCATGACAAATTACAAATCTCTAGTTGAAACCGCCTGCCATTTTGTGAAATTATAATTTTTTGACTTTGAGGGATTGTGGTGCACCATGAGCACCTTCCTATTACACGTCATGACACGTATTCAGATGAGTTCACCGTGAGCTGACGTCATATTTTCTTCCTGCACCATTTAGTTGGTCTCCCTGCACGCTCACTTGACAAATTCATGGGTAAAATCCAGGCAAATCAGTTTAAACCTGCAGAGCAGCACTTCAAATAAAGAAAACCTGTTACATTCAAATCTTTGCCAAACGAGTTCACACAATGCTGATTAATTCTATCACTGCCAGATAAATCTCTCTGTGTTTCGCAGTACAGCGCAGTTTTTAAATCTGGAGTCTGTGGCCAACCAGCAAAGATTAGTTTGCCAGAGCTGAAGGGCGAAGCAACCGTAGCGATGAGGTAGACTACAGCAAATAGGAGTATGGTGAAGCCTGTGACATCATAAGCATGTTGACAGTGTTTGTCTAACTCACTGCCAAAAAGGGGAGCCCAAACCTCTGCACTGCAGGTTTAAAACAATCTGCTAATATTATATTTTATATTGTTCCTGCTCGACACTGCATTACCATGTAACAATATTTTGACATAGCATATGAAGAATTTATAGGTAATTGGCCAAAACATTTTTTTAAAACAAAAAAACACTGTAATTGTCCTTTAATCCCTAAACTCATTCACACAAACTAATCTTTGAGGTTATTTGAGGTGTTGGCCAAAATTAGCCTTTAGGGAAACAATGCTTCTGTCCCTTCAGTGTCTCAGCAAGATTACATTCACACAGACACACACATGACCTTGTCACAGTGCTGAACAATACACTACCGTAGCAGCTTTAATCCCATATACTGGAACCGGAGTCCGGGCAGTGTAAATTCATCTGCAGCGACTCCAACTGCAGTCTCAAACAAACCCACACAGGTCTTGTTTAAATTTGGATAAGTATCTCCCTCACATACACACTGAGCCATTTCCCCTAAGCCAGCGTTTCATGGATGCAGCCACGCCCTCGCACTGTAGAGTAAGTGAGGTCAACCTGTGTGTTAATAAATGATGGGCTGTGAGTGAAAAGCTAGTCACCACGGGGATTTGGGGTGTGAGACTGAAAGGTTCCGCAGATGTACAGAAGCAAGAAGCACATCCAGCTCTGTAGCAGCAGGAAAAGGCCTTCATATTTCATGAGCACTTCACCCGCACTTCAGGTGTGGGCTACAAACAAACTGTTTTATTGCAGTTAAAACCACACATAACGGGTCACTGCAGCTGCTGGTGAACGGGAGACAAGTTTCAGCGAGACGTGCTGACAGAATCTGTCTGGCTGCCCGCAGAAGTACCATGCTTGTTCTCCCTCCCTCCCTCTCTTAGCTATTACTTCTCCCTCTTGATTCAGTTCAGTGCGAGGTGGATTCTTGCTTTTAATGCAGGGAAAGAATATGTTGTAGGTCAGTTGTAGCTGGTGTGTTTGTGTTTTCCTCCTCCCTCACTCAATAAAACTATTCTGACCTGAATTAACTTTGTAAATAAGAAAGTTCTATTTCCTTCATTTCTTTATGTTCTGTGTGTTTTTCCGAGGGAACAGGGTTCGGCCATGACATGAGCATTCCTGCTGTAAATCATCATGTTTCATTTTAAAGAGACCACTGTGTTGGCACAGCAATGGTGCTGCAATCATTTGGCCTGCTTTGTTCAATCATATACCGAAAACCACACATTCCTGGTGGTTTACTTTGTAACACGAACAGCAGAATGTACGGTCATATTAGCTTTCTGTCCAACAACACTGGCCTGTGTTGAGCACTGAAGAACAATGTGATGTGGTCTGATGTAGCTAATAAATAAATATTGAGACACACAAAAACTTACAGTTTAGACTTACTGTACTTAAACTTACAGTCTGGCGTCACATTAATTCTACTGTTTCTTATTATTGTTATTATTATTATGTCAAGCTGATTGTTATAACGCTATCTCATAGTATTATAAACTGCATACAGTGCAGTGTTTTGATGTCTGCCTTCCAACTCACTCAAACTGGACTTCCTGCTTATTTCATTGTCTCATCTACAGGAAAACACCCATACAAATGCAGCCCCTGGTATTTTTAATGCAATGCAGTTTACAGTCTGAGGTGTGTTTGGGTGCTGGACTCACCAGGGCACTGAGACGGGTGCGGGCGTTCACAGCGTGCTTGAGAGCCAGTTTGATCATTGAAGGCAGTCTAAGAACAACAGACTCCATGTCCTGCTCCCCTCTCATGCTGCCGGTCAGCTTCCCCAGTCCATCTACATAGCTCCTCCAATGAGGCTGCACCTCAGCCGCTCCCCCCAGGCAGCCGTGCATCACTGCCTGACAGAAGCCTCTGCAAGCTGGTGGCCCCAGCATGCCCTGGCAGTGCGGGCAGTACCACAGCCTCAGCAGGGCCCGGCTACAGTCCCGGCCAGGCCGCAGGTGGTCTGTGGTGTTGACAACCTCGATGCCCAGGTTCAGCGCCTGCAGGAAGACTCTTGTGGCCAGGAGGGAACGAGACAGACGGGTCATCATCAGTTTGGGATAAGGGCCAAACGCTCCAGAGTCCTTCCAGGCTCCTCTCACACACTCCTCAGACACAGAGGATACGCTGCCCCCCAGCAGGCGGCGGTATGCCAGGGGGAATAGGCGACCGTAGAGCACAGACACCATGTGGTCCACTGTGGAGTCTGAGCCCAGGATGTAGAGCGACATGTCCAGGAAGAGCTGCCCCACGGAGCTGTGGGCTCCACCTCCGAGACCTGGGAATTCTGACTTCAGCATGGCCAGGGTGGAGTTACGGCCATGACGCAGCACCAGGTCAAAGGCCTCTGCAAGAGAGCAAGAGAGCAATACGAGAAAGAGTGAGATGAGGTAAAAAGTTAGGCCAACTTTTTGAATGGTGTTGCATTCCCCTGGTGGAGATATGCCTCAGTAATCACAACAGCTACGCTGCACTGTCAAAAAAGGAGCAGCAATTTAGCTGAAAAACATGAAATAGTCAAATAGATGCATTTCCCCCAACACATCCATCCCATCCATAATGATCACAGTCAGAGAAAACTTCCCACGCACAGCCGCTCTTTCACTTTTCCCAGTTTTTCTCAATCTGTTGTTTTCTCTAATGGGACTGCTCACACATACACAGGACAAACACACATACGCAGAGCACCGCGATAATAGAGGATGACTTGGAATATAATGAGAGCAAAGCAACTGTAGCAGATAAAAAGAAAGATTTGGGGTTTGACCTGTCACAGCGACTAAAGAGCAGACTAGAAATCACAGAATCTTAAAAAGAGGGAAAAAGCCCCTGTTAAAGAGAGTATTAATCTTAATTTGTTAGCCAAGTGGGAGAGGCATGACCAAGAGGATGTCTGCAGGGAGAAAAGCATACAGAGCATGCAGGAGGGCGACATGCGTGGTTGATGCGTGGAGGCAAAATAATCGGTGGCGTTTCAAGGCAAATAGTGAAGTCTTATCAACAAGGTGGCACAAGAAGCGAGAGCTCTATCATCGATCCACAAGCAAAATGAGCGAGGACCCAACAACAGAGGGGATTTAAGGCTCCATTACTGAACTTAGCAGGGGAGCTGAGAGTCAGTGAAATGAAGCTTTGGACGGGAGAATAGCAAGGGATGCTGAAATCCTATTTATACCGCAGTCCACTACATCACTTTGTTGAGAGTGATAGCCACGACTGCTTTCTGAGGGCGGGGGAAGCACTGGTTTAGGGGACATTAGAGGAAGTTATTGGTTTTTGTGCTATAAAAGCTAGGCTTTTTATCTCTTTTTTTCTCTTCATGCTTCTATGAGGTCATCGCCGAACAACATTTGAAAGGTTTTTTTTCACAAAATAAAAACAAGAAGTGAATACCAGGAGACATTCGTTTCCTGCTTGTGGTCCTTGTGGTCCCGCCCTCAGTAAGTGTGAAAAGCTGTGTTAAGACTCAACCTGCAGCAAATTTAAGATGCATCAAAAATCCGAAAAGAAAGTCAAAACATAGATGTGAGTGCATGTCTAGAATGCAAATGAATTCTGGGTGTGTGAACTGAGACGAAGACCATGTCCATATGAGAAAAATGTTGAGATTTTATGACCTAGTTCACAAAGATAATTAGAAAAGGAAAGGAAAATCACAGAAAGAACCGGATTTTCTGGTGCTCTTTGAGCTCAGTCAAAGCCCTAGCTGCCACACAAACACCACACTGTCCACACAGCACATTTACAGTCAGTGTTTACGTACATTGCTAGCTAGCAACAGCTAATGCCAGTACAGTCGCTACATTTGCTGTTTGGGTCGTGCAAATTACACAAGGCGAAAAATGTGTTTACATCATCACCACACCTTAAACTAAATAGGCTTTGAGTTAATAATGCATGTCTTTAAATCAACTGTCTCAAGAGAATCGTGGGAAATTAAGTGGAATTCAATATTCTCCTGTAATTTCAACATGTGGCCACTGTTCAGCAGAAGTTACACAGTCTCTCTTTAAGCAAGCCATTTATCCCCAAACTGCCAGTGGTAAACAGAAGCAGGCTCTGGTGGTAAACTTTAATGTGTGTGCGAATATAAAGCAGGGTGGAAAACAGCATGCATACTCAGAGTGGGTGAACAAAGGCTACGAAAACCACTCAAGGATATTTAGGTGAGTGTGAGAGGATGCTCGGGAGCGGCGTGCATCTGTTTAGATTTTCAGGGTACGGCTGTCCTGCTGCGTCTGCAGAGCACTTCCCCCTGTGATCAATGAGCACACAGATGTGCAGATTGCCAGGCGAAACAAGGAGAGAGACAGAGAGGAGATAAGACTTGCACACACACACACACACACACACACACACACACACACGCACGCACGCACGCACACACACACACACACAGATTTACATACAAATACAAAGCTATTTGCTCCCCTTTTTCTTGGTTTCTATGAAAGCCTTGTAAATCAAACTGTAATTTAGCTGCTACCTGTAGTATCTCTTACACCACAAAGAGGAGAGCCACTTTGTAATGGTAAGAGAAAGACAAGAGGGCTCTTCATGAATGCAATTCAATGGCTCTAAGTAGCTGGGGGGATGGGGGTCATAGTAAGAACCATTGCAAGCCCATTTCCTGCGCATGCTGCTGGCTCTCTTTCATCAGTGAAAGCCTGTGCAGGATCAGGTATCCTCTAATGGAGGGGAGAGGGTCTGTATGTCAGGAACCTGTGACATTCTGGATAGAACTGTAGGAGGTCAAGAGCACACATCACCAGAGCAGGAGCCCGCAGAAACATATTGAGTCACACTTAAAATTAGCAGTAGTATATATTTTATCAGTGTCACAGATGGAGGCAGAAAGCGGGCTGCTGGAGAACTGTTTCTCCTCTGAGACCGAAGGCAGATCAGCAGCTCAAGGCAGAGGGAAATGTCTCTTACTCTTTTTCTTCTGTCCACCTGTCCAGCCAGAAAACGTTTACTCCAAGGATTTTGGGTGTCTCAGATTCTTTGGGGATTACAACTCTGGACATCCACTAAATCATGTCCGATATTCAACATCTACTCTGTCACATTACCTCTGAGAAAATGATAAATCTGCAGCATCACATTGTGAATTCAGTATCTACTTTGTCTGCATGTCATTTGATTGATCAAAGTCCCTAATTAAAGTGTGAACAAGTGCTGCGGATTCCAGGTAGTCTTGTTTAAAAGAAATCTAATAAACCTCTGTCACAGGGAGTCATTTATTCCTGACACCTTAAAGCTCTAAGTGACTCCAGCTCTGACATAAAACAGGCTTTTCACATCATCTATGAATGGCTTGTCAAATGAACATATTTGATGTTCAGTCCAAGTGTTACATAAGTCAACTCTGCTGCTCATAACATGGTAAACTGACTGACCACTGTCGCTGCGAAGGCAGACATGTGCCTCATCAATCAGCCGCCCATACACCTATTATCCCCCGGAGAGGAAAACATCAATAAATTACCGAGCCAATGAGACTAATCCATTTGGCTGATGGAGTGTCACCTCGAGCTGCCATGGAGACGGATGGAGAGGCTGCTGCCACCTGGTCCCCGTGACAAAACTGTACCTGTCCAGGGCGCAAAGAGAGGACTAGCAGGAGGGCTGCAGAGCCATTCATAAAGACACATGCCAGTACACTGTGCCAGGTGGAAACCTTGTATCTCCAGTGTCAGTTGTATAGGTGTAGTATGTAAGAATCGGCCACCTGTTGAAGGTCACTCCAAACAGATAGAGGGCAGTATATCACCAGACTAATGCTAACTGCTGCTCGCTATACTATTTGCTGTAGCTATCTTTGGCTGTAGCTACAAGCTGCTGTTAGAGAGTTAGCTCAGTTAGCCATGCAGCTAGTGGCCCTATCTGACTCGAGACTGCCCAAGCTGGAGGCTCAGACCACCGGGGAGGTGTTGGTGTTTACATCGCGGGCAAAAGAAACAGGCTCAGCAGCCTCCCGGTGCGCACAGCTGGAACAGGACCGAACACAGTCTCTGAAACTAACGGAGGCCAGTTTCATTTGTGATACAAATGTCCTCTTACTATTGGACGGTTGTCAAATGTACTATGTAAATATATTAGTATATTGACACATGACTTGCCTAGAGAACTCTCGCCTGCACTTCAAGGGCATCGGCTCTGTCTCCAGACAGAGAGGCGTTTGTCGAGGCTAGGGCCTCTGTAGCCTTTAGTTCAGCAGATGGTAGTCACAACAAGATAAGCTGTACCTTCTGAACTGTAAACAAGCACTGGATGGACCAAAGGTAATTAAAGAGAGCATAACTAATAGAAACATGTACTAAATGATAGAAACATGTATTAAATGAGCCAAATATAATTAAAGAGACCAAATATAATTAAATGAATGAAAATTCCTTCATAGCCCCAACCAGAACTTTAATTCTGGGGGCGACGAAGACACTGCAGGCGGGGTCAGGAGAGGCGTCAAGAGGGAGATCGGTCATCACCAGCGTGGAAAAGCAGCAGAATATTTTTACATCTCAGAGTTGGTGATTGTTGTTGGTGTTAATTCTTCCCCTTCAGTTGATTGTCTTATTTTAGTGAAATTATTACCTACAGCGTACATACTGCACCTTTAATGTAACAAAAGAAAACTGACATTTTTTTAGCTAATGTGTCTGAAGTAAAAAAAAACTGCAAATCACCAAAACTGGAGTTGTAAATTTTTACATGAGTGCATTGAGTGTGTAGTCATATGCACAGGCTGACACATGCACAAACCTCCCAGCTGGCTTTGCATTCAGTTATTCAGATTTTATGAGCCTGTCCACAACAAAAGCAGCATCTGTTCATTGACTGTAAACAATATGTTGTTTTTCCAGACACATTTCACTCCCACAGAGCACCCTGTCCCAGGTAACCCAAGAGCAGCTCCACCTGACAAGCTGCCCTTGCAGGACCAGAGTGTGTCTGAGTCTGGGTGCCCTGGGCTTATGGGACGGAGGCGGCGAGGCAGGGCAGGGCGGGGTGGGGCAGGGATGAGCCAATTCCAGGAACAAAGCAGACAGGATGCTGGAAAGGCCCAGATAGCATCACCAGTGGACCATGAGTGCCAATGGACAGCAGGGCAGAAATGAGACATGTATTAGGTTACTCCATCTGTTAGAGAGCACCTCGCCACACACACAAACACACACATGCACACAGACGTACACAATGCAATCACACAGTGCACAGCAGCGGCCAGGTGGTGACGGTGTGGGCGAACATTTGGCAAACCATACTGGGAAGGCAAGGTGCGAGTCAGGTGTAAGGACTAGAGCTACACACACTAGCAGATTTTCCTTTTCATTCATTTATCTGCCTCCCAATTAACTTCTGGAAAATCCTTTCCCCATAGCTCGACAAAATAAGAAACAATGAGAAATCACCCTCTGTACTTATTACCTGTAGTCTGCTCCCCATAAACAAATAAACTGACTGGTCAATGTGTCATGTGATGGTTTTGTAATTAACAATAATACAAAGGATAGTTCCAGTTTATTGTAACTTGGGTCTTTTTCATAGTTCTGGCTAATATTGTATCAGTTTTCTTAACATTGTAACAATGTATAAAATAAGATCTGGGAACATGACAACATTGCTACAAACACACAAGCGGTCAGACAAGACAGACAAGTTGCAAACCAGCCCGCTGTTCAGCCAATTTATCTGAACCACTTTGTTTGTAGGTAAAACAGAAAGTGATGAGATGATGATGTTACTAATAAGTCCTCACTCCAGAGGAAAACCGCATGCGCACAGCTACACTAAGGACAGCAGGTCAAGGAGGAGGTGCAAGTAAATTTAAACCTACTGCTCTGTCTCCTGAGACAGACTGAGCTTTTGAGTCCACTACCTGGTTGACCAGTTGTAACACATGGTCAAAACAATTATCACCAACATAAATGAAAAACTATACAACTCAAGTTGCAATAAAGCAGAATTGTCCTTCATATTCCCAAGAGTAATAGTCTAAAAGCCACAAACATCCAACTAACTTGAATTACTGATATTTACTGATTGGAGCATATTAAGTTCAAGTGGTCTGAAGTCGTGCTTACATTTGCTCACTGACATCAGCTTCTTTAACTATCATTCATCAGCTTTTTGTCTACCAGCTGACTCGTAACTTCCAACCACATTCATGCAGACGTACAGCGCTGCCATTATAACTTAACTGTGATCATTCCACATTTTCCTTGTTTTAATTGTTAATAATGAAAATTATGAAAAAGTAGCACTGAGTGAAATTCATTTGTTTGTTTTTTTGTTTGTTTTCTTTTATTGGTGAAGTAGCATGACAAAAAAAAGGGTGACATAGAACATAAATAAGGCAGACATATTTGACAGACATTCAGACAACATAAAGCACTTAACAACAGTTAAATTAGGTAGGGTACGTGTAGGTAATGTGGTGTGTGTGTGTGTGTGTGTGTGTGTGTGTGTGTGTGTGTGTGTGTGTGTGTGTGTGTGTGTGTGTGTG
>JBBPCS010000204.1:349391-364177 GCA_037974645.1 Hollardia meadi | reverse complement strand
CCCCCCCCCCCCCCCCCCCCCCCAATATAATTAATTTAGGAATAGTATGTGACTTTATAGGTTTTTGAAAATAATGAAACATTTTCTAGCTACTACACAGAGAGATCCTCCACAAAAAACTGAATATATTATTGTGTAAGCGTGAGTGAAAGCAGTCAGTTTGATCATTTTTGATGATGTAATGTTTGGTAGTGCAACTATTAAAGCACACACACTGAAAAACAATAAATCAATATTTAGATTATTCCAGTTTTCGAGACCCCCACACACACAGACGCAGGAGAAACCTGAAGGGTCGCAACAGAACCGGAGGTACAAACTTTTAAATTGTGTTTAATTTGTCAGACATTCCTTAAATCTTTATTTATTTTCTTGTGAATCGCTGCTGAGGACTGTTGAAGCAATACACTGAAAAAAAACCAAAACCCTCTTTGATTAAACTGGTCCCAACCAGTAAAAAGTATGCAACCGCAAGAACAGCTCTTTGTTTCAAAAGGCTACAAGCCAAAAAGTTTGGAAACCATTACTTTATTCCATGAAATGAATCACACATTTTACAAGGTTGCCATTACTCTTTGGATTCACGCCTCGTCGCTACAAAAATGTTTGCACTGCAACCAAAGCCATGTGATGTCCTCGCAGCAGTCCTCGCAGCAGTCTTTCTCTCTGCAAAACGTGAACTATTAGAAAAGATTTATTTTAGATTATTTAATCTGTTGGAATCCATTTCCCACTCACTTTGTTTTGGCTGTGCTTCCTGAAATCACATCCCATTATGTTTTAATACAGTGGTTCCCAAACTGGGGTCCTGAGATCCCTCTGGGACTGTGAGGGTTTAGGAAGCCTGCAGGATATCAGGAATTCTTTAATATCTGCACAGTGCACTACGTCATTCCGTGGTCTTCTAACAGCTAACACACGTTGGGAATGTCAGAGAAGCATTTTAGTGCCGTTATTTCAACATGTGTCAACTTCCTAACATAATGTCAAGGTAATTGGGCTTTTTATGTGTTATGTTGACATAGGTTGTATTTCCTCATCGTTGCACATGCATTATGGGTAATACTACTAACAATAGTTGCAAAATTCACGTTTCTATTCTTCAAATATTTTTTCCTTCTGACATCATGAAATTTCAGTATTTAAAGTGGCAACTTTTTCCTTGTCACAAAATCATTTCATGAAAAAATAAAAATAAAAAATACAGAAATGACCATGAATCATTTTTATTCCTCCGAATAAGGAAATATGTCATGCTCTGTATGTTATATGGGCTATAGATGAACAAATGCAGTGTATAATCCAGGGTTCAATCCTTGTTCTGCATTAATCTAGCATTTACTGTACATGTATGGATTTGGTGCTTTATCATCACTTAATAAAACCAGCAAATTAATCTGCAACAGAGTAGTCACGGGCATTGTGGGAATGTGTAAAACAAGCTACCTCTTAACTGACCAGGATGAATTGTCCTTTGGCTGACTGGTGAATTGATTTCCTGTGTAAGTAATGGTTCGGAGCTGCCTGGCGCGCAGGGTGTCCAGCTCAGACCCATTCCTCAGCGGCGCCCCTCAAATTCAGGGGAGGCTAAATATTTCTCCCGGCCTGTTACGACGATTCCCCCTTTCGCTGGCAGATAATACATTTGATGCCCTAGGAGGAGGGTCCGTGATTAAAGATGGATGCACGGAGAAATGTAGGGCTCAGTGTTTGGAGCTGCCTGCACCCACAGATGGGAGAATAAAAAATAACAGTGTAGAGGGAGCTTGACAAAATATGCTTCAAAGTACATTACAAATCTTTCCTGCTGTTTTGATTTGAGGCATTTTGTGATTCATACCCCTCTTTCATGTTCACAGAACGTTCAGTATTATTTGCTAAGCCTCTGTGAATCAGGTGGGAGTGAGGAGGGAGTGAGAAAACAGTTAACCTGGAGTGCTTGTCTGTGCTGACATGACACTAAAACACCCAATTAACATTTGCAGCTGACTGTGATGCAGCCACATGAGAGAGATCTCCATTTACATACCGAATCAGAATGCGTGCAACAGGCTCCAGAGGTGCACCAACATGCTGTCTTCTGCAAAATAGGTTATCCCACAAAGAACTGAGTTATTTCACTGTTAACTCAGTGTCCGTTAACTCCCATCCAAGGCATTTGGGCTCTATGGGGAACAATAATTATCCAGTTTGGATAATTGCATCTTTTACAAATATGCTTTAAAGGTGGTCACAATTCATATCACAGCACTAATCTGTCACAATGTGGCTTAGGGACAAGCTGCCAAGAGACCAGCCTGAATTTCACCTTGATAAAGGAAGAGTTCTGATCTTTTTCTTTGTGTGCAGTCCATCATCATCGGAACAAAAACCTTCAAACTTAGCTGATGGTTGAAACCACAAACACCTGCTAAAAAAAAGGATGCTCATATCTGCTTCCAATTGTCTGGCCAAATCAAAGTTGGAAAAGTCTGGAGAGGTTACTTGGCTCTGTGTTTGGATCAGCACTGGAACAAATCTGCCTCTGAAGCTTATTTCACTCTATACTGGTGGTTTATATGATTCAACCTGCATTTTTAACAAAACACTTAACGTGGTCAATAGAGCAGGTGTGTGTTGGCTCTCGCTGCTCATACTGGAGAGGTGGGCAGCCATGAAATAGGGAGTTTTAAAAAAAAAAAGGCCTGATGTTGTAGGGAAACCTGTTGTAATGGCGAGGTCCTCTAAAACTGAGCAGAGAGATTTAACTGGAGTGTTAACCGTCAGAGCTGAAATGATACAGAAGTGGACACAATCTAAGGATGCAGCTACCAGACCTCGTGTGCGTAAAATGTGGAGCGACAGTGAAAGTTCAAAGTTGAAGGCGGTTACCTGAAACTGGGTTTTCGGGGACCCACTTGGAGCCCGGATGCAGAGAGTGGAACACTGTGCGCACCTCTTGGCAGTTCGGCACCTGTCCGCCGGGCAGGGAGAACAGCTGGAGGAAGGCGCACAGAAAGAGCGCACTGTGGACTGATGGACCGGGCATGGCAGGCGCGCAGCAACTAGCCGAACAGCTTAGAATAAAACAGCTGCGATGAACTTCAACACATTCAAAGTTAGAAGAGGATCCCGTGTTGGCGCTGATGAGGTGAAGCTGCGGCTCCCGGTTCGGCTCGGATCAGCATCCTTCCTGTTTTCCGCTTTGCTTGTTTTTTTCACCCCCAGCCCAACACTCCGCCTGCCTGGAAAGCTCCTCGGTTGCGCCTCTTGGTGCTACTCCGATGCTGGTGAACTTATGAGTCCCTCTTCACTTGCGGCACTGACTCTCAGCTCGATGCACACATGAACTAGCCCCGGATACATGCGCGCGCCACAGCGTGAGTCCGCGCGCATGGAGATCTCCCCCCTCGTGTAATAGTAGTGACGCCGGCTGATACAGTGGCTCTGTGTGGCTGCAGGAGTGGAGATACAAGGAGGGGATTAATGCGGCGCTCGGGCTGCTGTCGTGTTAGACGAATGGCTCCGTGTTATAGGATGCAATTAGGGCGCAGTACCTGTATACTTTGCTTTTCACGCCACAGAGGCGTATAATGCGACTGAGAGATGCACATTTATTACATTAAAAAATGACACATAGGCGTCGGATAGGATCTGAAAACGAGCTTTTATTATTCAACCACAAGAGTGTATAGAAAGTGAGTGGCAGGATCAGAAATCAGACACAAACTGAACAAAAGTGATCATCAACAGTCAGTATCCAACATAAAGCTAAGCCAATAACATCACGGCATTTTATTTCAGATTGATCCTCTTATCTTGAGTGGACAGTTTATTTTACTTCCACTCAGCTCCACAGAGCCAATAACGTACAAATGGTGCCACCTAGTGTTCAGTGTGCATGTCAGACACCAGCGAGACCAACATTTGTAGTTCACCCTCTCTGCAGACTGAACAAACTTCATTAAGGCACACATATGCATGTATATCAGAACAGTCTCCGTGTGTAGCTGCTCACAACATCTGGCGGATTGCAGATGGATACTGTGCAATTTCTTTTCTTTTTGTCAAGTACTGAAATTGTGACGCCATCCACCTGAAAACAGCGAGACAAACAGGAATGTCAAAGAAACTTTAAGTTGAGTTGCCTTAACATGAGGGCAGCAGAGAGAAAAAAAACAGCATCTGCTCTCGTGTTTGCAGTGAACATGATTTTTTTTTTAACCGTTTCAAGGGTTCATCAAAGCTGGGTACAACAGAAAACAACACCCCTCTCTCTTCCTTTGGCTGCATGCCTGAGAAACAGAGAGCTTTGCATGGATTTGCACAGCAGAGACTGGCAGAAGCTGAGAGCAAACCAACAAAACTCGCTGTAAACCCACCAGAATCCACCTTCAAGTGTAAACAGGCTGATGAATGAGGAGGAGAAGGTGGGGGGGGGGGGGGTGACCAGCAGTACCTGAAGTGCACAAACTGCAGTAGATCAGTGTGTACTACCTGCACTGTGAGCACTTTGGAACTGCAATGTCGACATGTTCAGCCTGAGAGTCACGAAGTCATGAGTCTCTAGAGATGTCTGAGGACAAGACCTGTGACAACAATTTATTCAACTTCCTGTTTATGTAATACAAGATATTCAGATAATAAATATACAAGTCTAGCGTACAGAAATAAACCAGATTGGTGTTCTAAAAAGAAAGACATGAGGCATTTCAGCTTTCGGGGCAAATATAGTGACAGAGAACAAATCCTCCAGCCAGAAGGAGCAACTAGGGCAGTAGATACTGAACTACTTCACTAACTACACTAGATGCACCTTAGCTGGAGGACCATAAGTGAGGTGGGGGGATGTTGGAGGGGAGCGATGTACTGGATTACTTCCAACTCCTCTCGGTATGACACTTCCAGTCTGGACCACCTGAAACAGGAAGAAAATCATCTGAGTGTGACAAATAATGAGAAAACTGATCCAAACAATAACCAATTATTGGAGCATGAACACATGCATTTTTTTTTCAAAGGTGCAGCCATGTGAAGGTGTTACTAACTGGGATTTTTACATAAGCATCTTCAATCAAGCATGGAGAGCAGAATCATTTTTGTAAAAGCTTTGCAACGATCAGAGGCTGGAGGTGCATTTTCTATTCATCACTACAAGACTGCCAACAGACTTCAAACGTGTTTACACTAAGTTATTCTGAATATTACAACAAATACATTCCAATTTGATCTTTACGGGGCTATATGGCTGAACAACCATGTGGAGTACCACAGCTATATTGACCTATATTTGACTTAGAGATGTTCTTTTTCTTAAATAAATGTACCACCATAGAAATACTCAGTCACACAGAAAACTCCTGCATTCACATTGTTACTTGAGTTAAAGTATTATTGGCAAAAAGTATTTTAAATATCAAAGTTATTATGCAGAATGGTCAAGTAAATATATTTAGCCTAGTTTGAATCTCCACAGGTTTAACTGGCGGTCCATGCACACCAGATTTTTTTTTAATTAGAGGCTCCATCTTCAAAAACACGAGCACCAAACTTACAATATTAGAAATCCTGTCTTTTCCCTATAAGCTGTTATCTGTAACTGGAGACTACATGGGCCTTAACTGAGTTATAATGCGTTTAGAAACGCGCTCGGAGCGTCAGAGTGCCGCTCTAGTAAAGTGGCGCCAACAGTCTTGTGATGCGCGTCAACTCCCGTCAATTAAATAATAGATCTGGATGGTAATCACATCCGCGTTTATTCAATTACGTAACCGACAGCTGGTCAACAGTGGGTGGGTTAATTTGTGACTCTTTGTGGATTATTAAAACAGATCCAGGTTGAGCCCCATGTGCCAATACACCAAACAAAGACTAAGTAAGCAAATGGAGCTATTGGGACTGCTGCAGTGCCAAATACATCAAGTCTGACTATTCCAATTACCTAAAAGGCAGCCTGGTATGCATGATTAGTGCACAAGACGCATTGAACCCCCTTTTAACGAACCAGCAGCCCGATAAATAAATAAATAACCAAGACATTTGATAGATTATTCAAACTTTCTGAAAACAAACATTGCTTACAATGACCACGTGTTAACCTGGAGTGGAATAAACAGAGAGCTGCAGACGGCCTACCTTCCGTTTGTTCATTGAAATTAAATGCTACCCATCAAGCAGAAAACTCACTCCAACACCGCTACGTACCTTCGCCCGCAGATGTTGTCCCCTCTGCAGCCGTCTTTGCCACCCTTTTTGTACGAACAAAAAGTTCTGCCATGCATGAAATTGTGAGAGCATCTCCTTTTTTGTTGTTGTTTTTCTCTTTGTGGGGGTTGGGGGAAGCGCGCAGGGCGATGTCGTCCTTAAAATCCGCTCACAAATACGCGTTTCCTCGTGTTCTGTGTGGTGTCAGCCGTAGACTTGTTTTTTTCTTCTGGTTTCTTCTTCATCCCCACTCAAAACTTTTCCTGCAAACCCAGAGTGCAGATTGGACTGCGGGTAGTTTTACTAACGCGTCTCGCTCACGCATTCGGTGCTTTGCTGGTCAGAGAAAAACCCAGGAGGTTTGTGACCTTTAACCCCTGTAAACCCTGCCCCCACATAGTCTTCTGCTCTGTCTGCAGGAGCACGTCCCTCCACCATCCACCGCCTCATGTGCAGACAAATATCAGTCAACAACATTTGTTTTTGCACCAATGCAGTTCACTGAGATTCTCCAACCAACAGCGCGGAGACGCAGAGCCTTCCCAGAGCATGGCGGCACTTCCTCTGCTGTGGGAACAGGTTGCAGCGTCGCCTTACTTGCTTTCTTCCCCTGGTTGAACTTTAACCTACTTTCCCATGCCCCCCCCCCCCCTTCCTCTATAGGCTACGATTGGTGGAGTTTAAGGGAACGAAAATTGCAGCCGCCCACTGACTTTATTCACCCAGCTTGATCTCATCAGGCCTGCCAGCTTAAGACCAAGAGGGTTAACTACATGGTTGGCAACATTTTGAGCAGAAAAGGTGGATTAGTTCATGGATGGAAAATCAGTTTGGGTTATGAATTTACGTCCAAAAATTTTTTTTTTTTTTGGGAGAAGTTTGCAGAAGCTCTAATTGATCTCCACACAGTCAGCCTATTGAAAAGGCCTCATGCCGGATCCCTCCTGGTAGGATGGAATGTGTCCCAGTGTTTTGAACTGGGCTGAGCTCCACACAGTTAATAATACTGGGAGGAGGGGTTATTTTTTAGCAAGACTCATTCGCACCACTGGATGTGTCCAGAGAGATGTTCTGGAGAGCTGCATTTCAACAAGTGAAGCAAATCCACTCATTGTTAACACCAGAGATCACATAACACTTTAGTCTTGGTATAAGATGTTGAAATTGTAAGTAGACTATATTGACCAGTTGATTCTATGTCACTGACTGGCAGGGCCACTGAATGTCTTTGGCTGGCACACCACAACCAAAAGCCGGAATTTCAGGAATCCCATGATGCTTTTGTAGTATATGAACTAGTTGAAGTGTCTGATGTTCACGGACTAATAACAGTCCTGTTTTAATATGTTGTGTACATGTTAGTAATAGGCTAGTTGTCCTTTTCATCAAAAAGGCAAATATACAGCTTTTGAAGGAGCACATTGTAAGGGACATAACATTTACTGGGAACAAGCCCTCTCAAGTTTAAAAAAGCCACACAATATATATATTTTGTTACATATGTACGACATGTACCAATCAGAATGGCCAAGGTGTTGTCTCGCCCCCAAAAGATGCAACAAAACTAACAGGAGTGTCAGGAAGAAGTTAGTCAACTGAATTGTTGAAGCCACACAAGAGCAAACTTCCATAAAGTTTTATTTTAATAACTGCTTTCACACTTTTGTCCTTTATAAAGTTATGTACACACAATTCACCCCCATGGTATATAAAGAAACTATTCAGTGTGGAAGAGAAGGGGGGAAAAAAAGAAAGGCAACACAGTGAGAAAGTAAACACACAACGAATATTTCAACAGAAACTACATCATGAAATATATATTATTGATCTTAAGGAATTTGTGTCGATGTCTACATATTATTGCCAGGGATTAATGAAGCCATAATAGGCGGTAGGGTTATAGACACATGAAATGCTTTGTTTGTACAACTAACAAGAAGGTGCCAATTGTTCCCAACGCTCCCTCTGATGGGACGACTGTGTACAGCCAAGTTCTTCCCTTGTTTGTATTTACATTTAGATGCCAAATTTAAGGATATTTTTGGATTCTTTTCAAAATTGATGTTTTTGTTACACAAGAGACCAATAATCTTGGCTTGTATTACAGAGGACAGACTTATGGGAGTTCAGTTTGTTAGCAAGAGGTTTGGGCTCCTTGAGATATTAATAATGACTACTGTCCAAGGGGTTAAATCCAATGCATTCATATAGTTGTGGAAAATTGTGTTTCTCAATAAATAATCACAAAGGAGTTGAAAAGTTGATCACCATCATAACTTTTACAGCAACTCAAACACAATCGTTTTCATAAACATACATGACAGCGCACCGTGTGCAGGACTGCAGTCTGAATGATATACATCCAAAGCAGATTCTCAGTTATTCTATGCAGAAGTAAAAGCCTAATGTTGACCTCGTAACTATTTGGTGAAGAAACCCAAATAGTGATTAAAAAAAAAAAAAGTCTACTCATCTCTATTAAAATATAGTTACACTCACACAATCACAGTAGAGCATAATGGAGTAGGTGATAAGGCTACACTACACTAGATATGGGTTTGAGAAATTAACTAGTAATGAATTTGGGACTTGAAATGTGCTTTTTTTTCCTTTTCTTTTTTACCCTTTTCATATTGACTTTGGTTTAAAAACAAAGGTCTGGAATTTTTACATAATCATTATGATCCTCTAAATGTCTTTAAATAAGGCAACATTCGTTACAAGGTACCACACTGCAATTCATTATGAATTAACATTTGTGTGGCACAACCCAATTAAATATTGCAGTTTAAAAATCTAGTTTTCCATCGTGAAAACCAGGTCACAGTCCCTGTTCAAGTTTGAACATATATACCAAGTTGACATGCATACAAACTGCTGTTGTGTATTTTAAACTGTCCAATAAAATATCTCGTCTAGGAAAGAAAGGAATGAGAACACGGCATTTGCAAACTCAAATCCCATGAGGTATGTACTAGAAGACTGTGCGAACAAACAACACATTTCTGGAAATCCCTAATATGCCATTTCAGAGACGATGGCAAAAATTAAGGCAATTATTTCAACGCAAGTCTTTTAAAGCAATACAACTAATCAGTGATGCACGTGAGGAACTCAATAAATTCAGTGCTCATCATCCAAAACAAACTCACTCTCGTTTTTAACAGTGCATGTGGTTATCTGATAGGATGTGCTGTGTGATGCATCACAGGCATGTTACAGTGTATTGTGTTAAAATGTACTATTATTATAGTATCAGAAAAGAACATTTAAAATCCTGCGTGTGTTTTAGCATCTGCCACCCTATTTTCTTTGTTTTAACTAACTGTATGGATGAGTTCCAGTTGGTCCAGTTATTTCTAGCTAAATATTCCAGTCAAATAAAACTGCCGAGTTCTCTAATGTAGAGAATCAATGTGTGAAATGAAAACAAATTCAAGGAAAAGCAGTCCATGATCTAAAATAACACACCGTGCTCTCATATGAATTTAACAGATTTACAGTGTAGCACACTTGTGATGCATCACGATGGGTGACGCCTCCATGTAAACTGCAGTATTATTTCTGTGTATTGCAGTGTTTGTGCAGTGAAGGAGAAACGCCTAAGATAGCAAACATCAAGTAGTTTAAATCTTCCTGAATTGTTAGTTAAAGTCCTTGTTTTAAATAAATCACCATCTGTGTTCAGCATGTGCGGATGAAACGGGAGTGCTCCGAGTGAGATCAATCGGTATATCCAGGCTGTGGTGAATGGTTGGCTGGTACCCTGCAGCATTATCTGATGCCTTGTTTCTATTTCAGTCATGCAAGCCTCGCTGAGCGCAAGCTCAAAAATCACAGCACAATTAATTGATTCCTCTATGGTTTTGATTTTCTCTTCCTGTGCCAGCTAATGCATTGGCAAGTACAGCACTGCAAGATCATTTCTGACCTCTGTAACCCCACACATGCAACCAAAGGCCTAATAACTACCCATTAATCACCAAATATTACTATGTGTTGACCTGGCCGATACGATCCACATGCCACTCTGCCAAAGCTGGATTTCTAAAGATTCCCTGTACGACACAACAGCTTACAATAAAGGCAAAAAAAACCCAACAACCCCAAAGCTATGCAGTTATTTAAACAATGTTCAGATAGAGGAGTTACTGTATGTTTTAAACTATTTACCATGAAGATACATTAGAAAAATAATATATTTACTTCTCCTCAGTTTTTCAATCTTTAAAACATAGACATGTTTCTGAGACAGACCTCAGAGCTCGCGTTGGCTGTGAATTGGGCGACGATTCTGTCTTTCTAAGGTCTCTGCCACCAACAAAGATTGAGGAGGGGTAACAGTTTAAAGGTCCAACATTACAAGAACAGACTAGCTTTTCATTTTCACTCAAGAAGAAGAACTATGGTTTAAATAACAGTTCTTGGCCCCCTCAGGTTGCTGGATGGAAATCACCTCCACATCCACACTAGAAACAAAAACAAAAAAACAGAAAGTAAAGGAAGTAATCTTTGCTTTTTTTCTATATCTTGTAGTTAATATTAAATCGTAATTGAAGCACGTCTTGTAGACTCCCTCTTAGCCCTCTGCAGCTCCAGTCACCGCCTACCATCTGGCGAAGTAGTCGTCCCTGCCACCTTTAGGCTTCCTCGGGTGCTGCGGGCCTCTTGAGGTCCCGGATCTGCTTAATCAGATAGTTCTTCTCATCACAGAACTGCTCATCCTCTGATCTGTCGGTCTGGAAGTGGCTCAGGAACTCCACGAGTTTGGTCTGGTTCTTTAGCAGGATGTCCATCACGGGCTGAGTCTTGTTGGGGTTTGCAACAAAAACCTTTAATAAAGAAGGGAGAGATTATTTGAACAGACTTTTTGAGAAGTTTCATCCTAAAAATCAGATAGATACATCAGTCCAAACTTCTCTTAAAGGCACTATTTTCAATGTGTTACTGAGCAGAATTTAAAAAAATTTCTTCCAAAAGATATGTAGCACTCCACAGCACAACTAGAATTATTTAACTGTAGATTGCTACATGTTTAATGTGCACACCTTGAAGACATGGAACGCTTCAAACTGGATGTTTCGGCTGTTGTCTCTTAGCATGTTCATCATCAGCTTTAGGTTCTCTGCCCTACTGATGTATTTTGTCATGACAGTGAAGTTGTGTCTATCCAGAAGAAGTTCCCCAAGGAGCTGAAAAACAGTACAGAATTATATGGAGACCTTATTAAATTCAATGCATACAATTAATGCAAACTAAGTGAGCGTCTCAATTACAGTTTAGCTCAAACAGAAGCTTAAGAGTGATCTTGTTTTGACAGAGCAGTGGAGCTTTTACCTTCAAAGACTGCCGTTTGGTGACGTAGTTGTCAGAATGCAGGAGCTTCTCGTATTCTGTAAACACCTGATAGACATTTAAAACATATGTTAGGTACAGCATGAGCACTCTTTCAATTAGTGATCAAAACACACACTAGAAGGCTCACCTTGTCATAATTGTTCTCCAGGAAATCTGCGCACATAATTTTGTGTCTTGTGAGGAGATCCTGGAAGAAACAGAAAAGACCAAGATGTTAGATAAGAACTGATAGTATAAAGATCCAGGAAACGGGAAAGAAAATGTGGCAGTGTACCTTGAATGAGGCGAAAGCGTCTGAGGCGATGTCAAAGGTGGAGAGCTCCACGTAACGGAAAAAGCAGTAGAAGTCTTCAGAGAAGAGCACCGTCCGTGCCAAAGGCTCGTGACGCAGGCACTCTCTCAGCATTATTCCACAGTTCAGAGCCACTTCTGCACTCTCATATCTGCACAGGTTAATACATGTCGAGTCCAGGTCAAGTCATTTATAGCCAGTTGTAAAAAAAAACACTGCAGATGTAACACAAACAAAAACAGCAAATAATTCAAGTCATTTAAAGGAAAATACATCCTAAACTTGTAACACGCTTGATCTACCATTAAATTTGGATTTTTGATGATATTTTTGCTGTGCCTGAAGAAAAGGCAGAAGAAGAAGAAGAAGATCCACCATGCATACAAGGGAATTTATTAGCAGAAGAATCATTTTACACATCAACATCAAATGTCAGGTTTTGATGTCCATCTTGGATAATCAAACTGAATGGTCCTCTTTGTAGACATGACATTTTGGAATAAAGTTCAAAAACATAACAGGAGAGACCAATTCCAGAAGTGGCAAATTGGCAAAGATTTAATCCACTCAATTCAGCCTCAAACGACCATAACAGCGCAAGGCATGTTGCTCTCTGAGTGGGCAGGATGACTGTAAAATCAACTCTACTCTCGCGCTCTTCATCTACATGTGTAATCCACAGGTGAATGCAACAAGTTTACACTCGTTCCTCTGGGAGTTGTTGAAACACATACTGAAAATGTAGAAAATCACAAGGCATGTTGAGGGAAGGTTTGGTTAAAGTTTAAGAGTATCTAAGGATACTGTACTGTACTTATAAAGCTCTCACATCAAATATATATCAAATACTGAGTTCCTATAGCCTGGAATGATGAACTCACCCTTTCAGAAGCATGAAGAGGATCTCTGAGTGCGAACAGATGTATTCTACAGTGGGTGCACGGGTGCCAATCTGACGTCTCACAATATTGCTGAACAAATGAACCACATCCTTCTTCCCCTGTAAAAAAAAAAAGGAGAAAAAAAAAGAGAAGTACTCAGACAAATGAATGGCTGACTGGGTGCCGATGATATGCAGATGCTTTTGCTTTGGGCATAGATGTTCTAATCAGACACACACACACTCCCACTGCCAATTTGCTCTCTGCGCAAAGTGATCAATATTTTTTACACATGTAAAGTAATTGTGGAAATGAGTGTGTTTTATCCCACCTCAAAATCAATCCTCTGCAGGTTTGCAATGAGAGTGATGAGGAGGTCGGTGTTGTACAGCTCCTGTGCAAGCTGAGCCACTGCTTCGGTTTGAGGCTCCTTGTCACCTGTTCCACTCAGTATCTCTTTCAGTGAAGCTAGATTTTTGGACGCCTCCTCTGCAACCTTGGTGTGTAAAAACAGTTAATGACGTCGAACATCAGTCGATGTTGAGAATAAGAGCCAATTTTCAAATATGAGACAGACAGAAGACAAAAAAAAACATTGCTGACCTTTTCACACTTTTTGCTGTCTCCAGCATCCAGCTTTTCCATATATGCCACATTCTCCCTCAAAGTCTTCACGATTTCAGCTGGACTCTTCTGAGACTTCCCAAAAGGAAACGGCATGGCTGAAGGTAATCCAAGCCCAAATCTCTGACGAAATAAAACACGCTATCAAAAGCAATTCAACTTCCTGTACCTCTTTCCACCAGGAAATGACTGTAAAGTTCACACCTGAAGAGAGCAAGGATACAGCTAAGTTAGTTATACTGCCGACATTCAAAAGTAGACTACCGAGTTCAAACTTTAAAGGCCATAACAGCTAGCTGGCGCTGCATTAGTTAACTAGTTTTATAATATAATGCGTGTACATCAGCGCTGAAGTAACATTTCTACAGTGTGCTTGCCCGGATTATAAATTTCTTCAAGTTAACACTAGTACAGCCGGATAAAACACGAACTTTTAGCCGAAACAAGGACACACCGGAGAATAAGGTTATTAATGTCACAGCAATATTTACCAATAAAGTTCTGCTACCTTGTGACCTAGTTAGCGTTAGCTGTAAGGTAGCAGGAAACAAGCAAACTAGCGTCAGTACATGGACAGCGAGTACCGTGGATAACACACACAGAGCTAATACACTGCTGAAATATTCAGTTCAGGCTGTCAAGACTCACCAAGTGAACTCTTCTGAAGCTGAAGGAGGCTCGGCGGCTAAAAGTTAGCTAGCAGGCTAGCAAGCCGTCTCTACTTACTTTTTCCACTGTAACGCTACTTTGAACTGCTGTAAGGTTATCTGAGATCTGTGGCAGCAGCTATCTACTGTACTAATCGTAGCTACAAGTTGCTCAAACGGACGACCTTCATAACTGTGATGTTTAATGTGAATCTCTCTTCTTGTGACCGTCTGTCATCTAACTTGCTAGCTGCCTAGTTGTAAAGAGAGAGTTGCTGGGCTGGCCTGTCTGACAACTTCATTTCCCTGTTCTCTTTTGTTGAAACTCCCGTCCTCTCCTCATCCCGGGGACACTGGGCGGGTATGTTTTGCTTTACAAAATGACTGCCACTAATTTAGGCCAATCACTTTCACCAAGCGAAGATATGGAAACGCCCTATCCGCGCGTGTGGCTCGCAAATTCCGTGTGGGTGGACAGCTAAAGACTACACCGGAAGCCGCCTCTGCCGGACTGCCCTCTAACTATAATCAAGTGCATCTAAATTCTCGAGAAGATAAGGCATAGAAATTGTGTTTTTAACATATTATAATATAAACATATTTTAAATATATTGTAACTCATTTTATAACAGTAGACATAAAATAAACAACTCTATTCTTTGCTTTTATTTCAATGACAGTTATGATTAAATATAAATAATTTATATATTTGTCAACTTTGTTTTACACAGATAGATAGATAGATAGATAGATAGATAGATAGATAGATAGATAGATAGATAGATAGATAGATAGATAGAT
>JBBPCS010000204.1:338739-349291 GCA_037974645.1 Hollardia meadi | reverse complement strand
GATAGATAGATAGATAGATAGATAGATAGATAGATAGATAGATAGATAGATAGATAGATAGATAGATAGATAGCAGCCTATAACCATGTTACAATGGTCCTTACGGACCTTTATGTCCATATTATACAGATCTGTCATGTTCCCAGCAACAGTTGATGATAGGAATTGTGAGTTGAAATCACCCACCCACTCAGTTTATCACACTGTACTGTACTGCTGTCTGTATTGTTAGGTGTCAACAACATAGCCAAAAATAAAAGTTTGATTGAAACTGTGTCACATGTGATGGTTTGTGGTGTTTAGCACAGTTCAGGAAATTCTAGAGAAAAAGGTGATGGCTGTCCTGTCCTGACTGTTTAAAATCCTAAACTCACCAGTCAGCCCGCAACTAGCCTACAAGCCTTTTTGGAGGATAACAATGTCCTTCAAATAAAGCAGTTAGACCTTGTCAGAGTATAAAAACTGCTGTCACTGTTGACACTGTAGATGTTATCTGGATTTAACCTGTTAAGGGCCAAATGTTTGTTATTGGGCCCCTAATGACATCAACCCCCATTGTGCATGTACCTTGCAAGTTAAAATCACACAGAAAAATTTACACTGAAGCTTAATCATACACCCCATTAAGATATTTTTGTACGAATATAACCACAATAAATGCAAAAAATAATAAAGGCCACTCCAAGACAGGGCCTCAATATTAGATAATAATCTGGTACACATTTATAACAATTATGCAATTAAACAATTTACCAAAAACTACTTGCCACATAATGACCATGTGACTGATGGGGCCTCTGGAGGGCATTTCTCAGTTTTTGTGACAAATAGACCTAAAATTAGCAGCAGCAACCCTAATTTTTATTCAGATCTGAGTAAACCCCAGTGTCCATCAAACATTTTCTAAATCTGCATGAAGAATGTCCCACCCTGAGGCAACTGGGATATTGATACTTCAAAAGTAAGCCAAGTTTCATGAGACAGGCTTTTTTTGTAAAGCATTTTCGTTTCCGTACATATGCTGTACCCCTGCATCTTTTCACGTTTAAAACATTGCAGCGGACGCTGTTCAACAAGGCCTTTATTTTGAAAGCCACAGCAGGAAGTTATGCTATCTTGGACACAGTAGCTAGCTTGATGCTAGTCGGAAAAGCTCACGTTCATTTCTGAAGGACGGAAAGAAACATAGTCACTATTCGGAACACTTTTCCATCTTTTCAGCCGCCTCAGCGTGATAAGGTTACTTTAGCAGGTAAGATGTGAGCTGGGTAACAGCAGCTGGACGTTGGCCGTGCTGTTTTATGGCCTATTGTCGTTTCAGGCCGTATTGCTGGCGTACAAGCTGGGCTGCTCTCTTTGCACAGCGATACATCACGTATGGCGCTCTTTACTTCGAAACGGTTTGCGAAGACCCGCGCCTGTCATGATAATTTCCCACATTTAAAGGGAAATATTCGCAGTTATTCGGGCTCCAGCAGAAACACAATGTCGTAGTGTCATCTTTTCCAACCACCGACCTTTATTTTCCGTCATGAAAAGGCCTTGGGGGAGATTTCGGGGCGTTGAGATGTTCATGGTGAACATTGTTTTCAGTTATAGTTAGTTTAGTGGAGAACGAGACACACACCCCCTTTAATTCAAAAGTTTGGATGAGGAATTTTTGGCACTTTTTATGTTTCACATGTTCTCGTCACAAATCGACCACAATCTCGCCAAGTACAACAAGATTGTGATGTGTGATTATTTAAGTGACGAGCAGAGGTTGAAATAAATGCTATTTGGTGTTATTTACATGGGCAGTATTGTGTGTTTGCACGCTGGCTCCCCTGCTGTAGCCGCCGCCGCAGTGAAATCCTGGCCCTGCTATAATGGCTGTAATGGCTCTATCAAGGCGTCGCAGTACACTGCTATTGTGATTTTAAAAACACTCACTTTTCTTTTGTGGACTATCAGGGATTGAATAGATCTTTTAATACCTCGTATTTAATGTACGACGCATCCAGTGCATTATGAACATCTCTTCCAATGACAGCACACATTTGGAGGTTTGATCTACTCCTACTCTAAAGGATGGGTTTGCAATCAGTCTTGCATGATTTTCAAGAAAAAATGTTTAATAATACAAAACTGAAATATTTAATTAAAACGCAGCTGAAATGATACAATAACAGCATTAATATTTAAGTCATCCCAGCTCCTAGTAATGTATATGTCTTCACTGATTATCACAACATGCAATACGATATTAAATAGCAAGTTTCCAGTAGATAATATATATTTTTAGAGAGATTAGGATGGCTGCAAGTTGCGGCAGACGAGATGTGCTAGAATTTGCAGCAGACTATATGCAAAATGGGGAACACGTTGCATCCTTTGCACAGAAAGCACTAGATCTGGGATGACTGGTGAATGTCGTTAATTGCCAGCCTGTGTTGTGCCCATGTTGTCTGCCACATGTGATGATGAAGCATAAACAACGTTGTTGATTATCCTCAGTCATAAGCAGAATCTCACAAAACCCTGGGATTGGTCAGCAATTTTAGCGTGCACTCATTCTGTGGATTCTAGTGTTCATACTACCTGCCATCAGAAACTCTTCATAGCACAGTCAACCAAAGTTGAGGAAATGTCAAGCTGTAGTCCTGCAACATATTGTGTGGACCCCATGTGTGATCCATCAGAGGCTGGTGTTTTTAGGACTCAGGGCTCCTCTTTCGTGACTTCCCGTTGCTCTGTGCTGAAATTACTTTGAGGGTTAGTTGAGTCAAAGTTTTATTTCCAGCTGTTTCTGGGAAATGGTTTCAAATGGCTCCTCTCCAAAGAATTTTATTCATTATTTCACAAGGCTCCCATTTAGTTCGTGAAAGAACTTGATTTACAGAACACAGTGTACTCTTTAAATGTCCAGGGGTCATTTAAGGGGGCATTTCTGTGGGCAGAAATGGAATATAATATTCATAATTCTATTTTCAATAAAGGTGTATAAGCACCTGGAAATTTAGAATGGTTGTTTTTGTTACCTTAGAATGAGCCTTTGATATCTACAGAGGGAGCGGGTCCTCTTCCACAGAATCCGCCATGTTGCAGCAAATAACCCAAAACTGTTGTCATATTACCTTACTGCTAATATGTTGGGCCATCATTTTCATCATTCATTTTTCATCTACATCGCCAAGGACTCTGGGCATCACCTTCATACTGTATGCATTTAAAAGTCTTATGGCATCCTGTGTGCATCAGATATGAGCTGGATATATTACAGATGCATCAATGTGTATGAAAGCTGTTCTCCTGATATTGCAGAGGACATGGCAAGGCAGTGTAACTGGATGATTGAGTGAAGTTGGCAATTGTTCTTATAACTGCTTTGATAGTATCGATTTAAAAGGATCTACCAGCCTGTGTAATGCAAACTTATCTTGTTCTCATTTTATATATTTGTGATGTTTCTGTTTTTCATTTTCATTAGAAACTTCGGATAACAAAAAAGGCTTTGGTCATGTCAGGACAGAAGAAAGGAGCGGCAGCGTGGCTGCCTAAATGTGCCTTCTGCAGAACTAACCGGGACAAGGAGTGCGGGCAGCTGCTAGTGTCCGACAGCCAGAAGGTGGCAGCCCACCATAAGTGCATGGTGAGGAGAGCTCATTGTTTTTGCTTTTAGCCTGTGATCCTTTAAGAAAAAGTCATGCTTACTTGCAGCACTTGTCACATGCAAAACTGTGAACAGTTTAGTCAAAAAGCCTGTGGATTTTGTGTTTTTATGTTGTTTCATACAGTATGTGTATAAGTGGAAGTGTACTACAAAAAAAAACTGCATTTCATAATAGTTCACAGTAGTGTGGAAAATGGTGCATCAGCAGTAGTGAAGGGGAACTGACAATAGATATAGTAGATATTGTACATACCATCATCATTGTGATATCAAAAGAGTGCACAAACCAATTTATACTTTAATAAATGTCCTATGCAGCTTTTCTCCTCTGCCCTGGTCACATCTCACTCAGACAGTGAAAACATCGGAGGGTTTTCTATTGAGGATGTGAAAAAGGAGATCAAGAGGGGAAATAAATTGGTAAGTACCTACTTTCCTTCTCAGTGTAGCACTAATGAGAGAGGAGTCATGCATCCATACCCAGGTTGAGCCCTGGCGATGTGCTCCTATGGGACATTGTCATGTGGACTGAAGAGGCTGTGTGACTCATTCCTCAAACCTCAAAACCAACAAACTGTTGAATAAGAGGAGGGTTTCTAACTGTTCTAACACTGGCTATATATATGTGCATGTCAGACACTGAATGTTAATAGCAGGGCTGTCTGTAACACTGAGCTGCATTAAAATGTGTTTTTTCAGAGTCTGAAATTAATTTTAATATAATTAGCAGCATTTCTAATTTAATTTAACATGTATTTTCTGTAAATTCCTATCAGTTTCAAACATATTTTAAGTTACATTTTCATGGTGGTTCTGGTGATAGCTCACGCAATGAAACTTATACTATCTGTAAAAGATTATTCATATATTTACAGGTACAGTGTTTATTTATGCACATATCTCTAAGCAATGTGTTTAAAGTCATATACATATATTTTTGCTTTTGTGCACTTTGACCTACATACATATTTTTTTATAGTTAAATCTGTATTGAAGAGTGGTTTTTGAATACTAACAAATTATTAATAATGATAACTATGGGTATGGGCATCTTTGCATTAATTTTTAAAAAAAGTTTTATTTTACATCCTATTAATATTGAGCTTTTCTCTGTATACTCTTGTTGTGTGGGGTCTCCCCTGCTGAATTGACTTTGTTTCTCTCTTGCAACAATCTAATTTTCCCCACAGGGATGATCGTTTCATGACATTTGCATATGGCCTTTCAGACAGTCGTCTGTTAGGGGCCCATGATCTTTGGAGAAAAATTATTATTCAGACCCACGGCGTAAAATGACATTTCATATCACTAATTGACAAATCACATTACTTGTTGTCAGCGATTTTGGATGTAGTGGAACTGCATATGCTTGGCTGTTTTTCTGAAATATGTAGGCCTGTTTCTTTCCCCCGACAGATGTGTTCTTCATGTCACCGACCGGGTGCCACTATCGGCTGTGATGTGAAGACGTGCCGGAGGACATATCACTATTATTGTGCTGTGAAGGACAAAGCCCAGATCAAAGAGAATCCCTCACAAGGGATTTACCTGTAAGTCGTTTTCCCTTTGGACTCTGTTGCACAATCATCTACACACAAATACTGTAAATGCATTTTGTCATTCCTGTTAAATTGAAATATATTTCATTTGCTCCAAACGTAGTGTTTACTGTCGCAAACACCGGGATGCTTCTCAGGATGGCAATCAAGGTAAAGTATGCTCTAATATCTGTTACACCGCTAGGCTACATGCTATACATAATATTCCTCAAGGTGATGATTGTCGATATCATTGTGAAATGTGTTGCAATGATTAATTCTAATACCATAGACGAGGATGGAGGTGTGGCCAATGATTCAGACTCATCGCCTCCACAAAGTAGGGGCAGAGGAAGGTTTGAGAAGGGGAGAGGCAAGGTGGGATCTCGCGGCCAATCAGAAGACTCCCGCTCCACCTCGTCACAGGCTGCAGATGAGGAGAGTTCCTCCCATGTAAGGCAGCAGTCTGTTCACGAACGGAATCTGTAAAATTTACTTGAACGGTCTGTTCGCTGCATGTGGCCTCTTGTTTTTGAGTGTTGCTCCATGTGTTCTAGCGGGACAGGTCACCTCTTCGGGCTAGCCCGGGAGATGGCGGCCAACGCTGTGGCTTTTGTCACGCTGGTGACGAAGAGAATGAAATGAGGGGCATGCTTCATACTGATAACTCCAAAAAAGTGGCTGCACACTACAAGTGCATGGTAAGATTGTTGTGTGTGCGTGGGAATGTCTCATTATGAACAATTTATGCTGTGAATGTGCACTTCAGTTCACTTGCATCTATCTGTAATCTATGATCCCTTCCAGCTTTTTTCATCGGGGACAGTGCAGCTGACCACTACGTCACGGGCTGAATTTGGAAACTTTGACGTGAAAACAGTCATCCAGGAAATCAAGAGGGGGAAAAGAATGGTGGGAAGATTTGTCTGACTTAAGTTTTATAAATCATTTAGGAGTTTATAAACAACTTATCGTTTTTGACTCTTTTTTTCCCAGAAATGCACGCTCTGCACTCAGTTGGGTGCTACCATTGGATGTGAAATCAAAGCATGTGTGAAGACCTACCACTATCACTGCGGCCTGCAGGACAAAGCCAAGTATATTGAAAACATGGCGCGTGGCATCTACAAGTGAGCTCAACCTCTACAGATATGTACATTTAGATTTAAAAGAAATAAAGTGGTTTTGCTTCACAACCAGACTTGAACACCAATCTTAAACCGCCTTCCACCCCTTCCTTCTTTATGCTTCAATCACAATGAACCATGAGGATGAGAATAAAGGTGCCCTAAAAAGTTTTCATGGAAACAAAGTTCTGTTTAGATTTAGTGTTGTTCGACAGAATGCACTGAGTATATCATTGAGGCGTAACAAACATGTAGGGTGCATTTTCTTCCTCATAAAACATTTGCAAAGCCAATTCTTTTTTAAATATTGTAGCTTGAGAGTGGTTTACAGTTTTTCTCTTTTGCTTTGGCTCATTTCTCGAAACAATCTTTAACATTTTCTAAACTATAAATGCAGTAGTCACAACTGTTTCATGGGACATCACAACTCTATTGCATGTCTGCAAACGATAGTAACTCATCAGAAACATTTAACTTATGATCCATAACCTACTTATTGTGTAAAGTCAGTAAATTGGCCAATGCCACCAAAATGAAAAGCTGATTTGTCGTTGTGTGAGTCGTACTTGTCAAAATGTTTGGATGTTTTATCACCATGGCAGTCAACCCTGGAAATGTTTCTTGCATACAAATCTGATTTGTTGACTTCTTACTGAAGAAGAATGTCGGTTTTGTCTCGCTGAATGCTCTTGTGTACCACATGTTTAGAAGTAAATTTGCATTCAACAATTGGGCCAAAGCGAAGGGAAAACTGTAAATCCATGTTGGCTAATTTGCAGCCCTCCTATTTCCAGCCTTTATTTTGTCTACATTTGTTCTTTGTTGTTCACCACCTCTGGCCGTTGATCAGTCGAGTAGCGTGAAGCTAGCAGTAGGTATGTGTATTGTTGGCCATGTGCTCGTCTACATGTAGAGACCCACTCTTAAACAAATTCTTAAAACCTCAACTGAACACATCAGGCTTTTAAAGTGATAATCAGATCTGTGCAGTAAAACTAATAATTACTACATTTTGTTATTTACAAGCCCCTGTGTGTGTGTTTTTTAGATTATACTGTAAGAACCACAGTGGAAATGAGGAGAGGGATGAGGAAGATGAGGAACGAGAGAATCGCAGTAGAGAGAGGGCAGCAATCGACCACAGAGGAACAACGCAAGTGAATGGCAACTAGGTACGTTATTAGTCGTCATAGTTGTTGCACACAAAAAACTATTAAGACTTAAAAAATGTCCACATTTAAAGTCGTACAAGAAGTTTCAGTGTCATCCTATTGCATCAGAGGCATTGTAATAAATGGAGTTTATTAACATTAACATTGATGCTCTTCTTACAGGTTGGCCTGATGGATGTGACGAGGGTGAAAACAGAAGAACTCAAAGACGAAGGAGCGATATTTTTTTAAACTAAATCATAGCCTACTCACAAAGCCCTGGTCTACAAGATCCCACGAGTCCTTCACACGGTTTCTTCCAGTAATTGGACACAATGTCCCAATGTGCACCAGACTTCTTCTTCATGAGACCCTGTTTGAAGTTGGCTACATGAGCTTTTCACAGACTGGTGGTACTCTACAGAGCAGTGGACTGCTGCAGGATCATGAAAAGCCATGGCCAGTCTTTCCCAATAGTCAGCTATAGGCTCAAATTCAAATGCATGCATTACTGCTGTGAATAAGAGCTGGTGGACTGATCGTTCTGTCACTCACTGCCCATGTCTCCCCCACAGATTACACAACTCACACACATGCTTGCTCTTTCTTAGCTTGTAAAGGACTCACTTTTAAGAGGGGTCCGTTTGTTACTAGTCTCTCTATCAAGTTGTGCAGTTTGATTACTTTGTTTCTGTAATCATGTCTTAAGAATACTCTTTTGATGTTAGCCTTTCTTTCTTGATATGTAATATTTTGCTACTGTATTATCATCATGAGTAATTTTTGAATATTTGGATTTCAAACAGTCATGATTACAGGTCTTGCCAGCATGCACTCGGATTTTTCCACTGTTTAAAGGTGGCATTTTTTTTATTTAGCTGCTAAAGGGCAAAGTAGAGCTCTTTAGAAGAGTTGGCTTGACTTTGTTTGATGTACTGTTCCTTGTATCTCTACAAATGTATCCATGAATAATTGGAAATAGAAAAGATTTTATTTTACACATTTAATGAGTGAATTGAGTCTTTCATCTGAAAGTGTCTCCACAGGGTACTCAAAACTCAAAGCAGCTATTCATGGCTGGTTACAGGGTGTTAATGGTGAAGATTTCTGGTGAGGTTTGGAGAGTTAGAAATGTCACACAAGCAGCAATGTCATGAGGTCGGAACATGCAGCTATGCAAGATTACAGTATTTGTATGCGCTTATACAAGCCAACCTAGGTCCACTCTAGTATTTTGAAGTAAGGCCTTGATATAGTATATGTTGATAGTGATTATAGTAAAGTGCTAATGTTGATCTAGTGCCAGAAGTAAAATCACAACTACGGAAGCTATAACATTTATAGTAAAGTTTTAGCTGAACAAGTAACATTTTGGGGGTATGATCAATTAGGGACTGCAGATTTACAGTATAATATGATTCTTCCTTAAACACTGTTCATATCTAGACAATAATGAAATGTCCTGATAAGGAAGAAATATAATTCACATTCTTATTAAAGTTTTTAAGTCATGCTGTGTCCCAATTGCACACTACATTCTAACTACATTATACATCCAACTTCTAGAAATGGATGTAGCACTGCTGTTTGCAATATTTTTTTCCCAGGATGGTGAAGGTAAATCATGAATATTTGTGCACAACATTGTTCATCCAATCATGGCAAAGAAACATTCTTGACGTCAAACCCTTTAATTGCCACACAAGGAAGGTCTGACAATACAGCAGGGTCTTCTAAACACCAAACTTACACAGAATGGGATGTACATTTTAAAAGAAAACATTCTGACAGAGTCTTTTCTTTAGGATGAAATGCTTTAGGATGTCAGTTAATGTAATATAAAATATCCACCTCAGTGGCGGACTCAAGGCTATCTGAGGGATGTCGGCGAAAAAAATTAAAAGGGCGCCAGCACGCAGACAGTCATGATGCATTTATGGTAAAAACGTTACAAACCCTGGTTAGGATTTTTTAAAAATGTGACTTGGATGTTATGACTCCCCCTCTGTAATAAAAACACAAGGAACTATTAAATAACCATTTAGAAGCACATGGAGGCCAACTTATTTTCTGACTGGGCAGCCTATATAGCACTGCATTACAGGCAGCAAAACTACTTGGTCAGGTTTAGGAAAAGATGGTTTGGGTTAGAATGAAAGTATTTTTGGACAAATCCTGTCAAAAAATAAAGATGAATGATAATCAATTCAGGGCTGATATACACATGAATAAAAACGGTCAGTTTTGGAAATGTATTTAACTGTTATTGTATTTTCAAATATTGTATTTTGACCCCCTTGAAAAAGAGGTGTTACATCTCCAGGGGTTACCCTTTCAATAAATTGAAAGATTTTAAAACTGTAATTTGTTATTGTCATTTGCAGCTGAGTAGGTCCTTTTTTCTGTTGGCCTACATCAACAGCAAAATAAAAACTAATTGAGCATCTCCTCAAATGCATGCTGTATTTGAGAGCACTCAATTATCAGTGAAGGTGTGAACACATTATAGACTCAAAAGTTACTTAAAATAAGTGCAGTATGGAACTGGGTCTGATGAATCTTTTTCAGCTAGCAGACAGACAGAGTGATGGTGTCATATAAAGACACTGGAGAGTTTGGTTCACAGCTTTAGTTTTATAGTTAAATACAACTTTTTAATGTAATTTCCAAATGTCTGTGAACCTGTGAAGTCAGTCACAAATGTAATGTTAGTGGACAAACTCCAGAAAATGTCATTAATCTTGTCATTTTATCTCTAGTTTAAAGACACATTTGCCTCATGTCTTTAATTTTTTCAAAATCATTGACACAGCAGAGTGAAGTCTTTTAGGATGTGATTGCCCTCTAATGGCAGGTAGTTGTCAGTTGATAACATGATGTGTGTAACCTACCATGACCCAAGGGCAGAGCAATAGCCAGGACATTAGAAAAATAATCATGAGCCCCGCACACCCACCCCACTACCCTCAAACACTCATGATCAAACACCCACAGGCCATTTAAATATGCACTGTGTCTTCCTTTTCTACACACTTTAAGATGTTAAGTTCCCCTGTGTTGCTGAAACTCTTCTACCTCGAGAGC
>JBBPCS010000204.1:304393-330767 GCA_037974645.1 Hollardia meadi | reverse complement strand
CAACACCTGCCCTTATATGGTGTTTAGTGGGCATTACCTATGCTAATTACAAACAATCGGCCACGCGCCTCCAATTTGCGATCAAGTGAGATTCATCATTCAGCACATCTGGGTAAGAGCAGATTTGGATGGTAAGAACGTTTGGTGCATGTGGAGTTGACTTCTCTTATTTTTATTTTCAAAAAAATTTGATTGCCATTGATTACCTGCACAATTGTTTTCCCAAAATATCAAATGTGAATCAGGAGATGTACAACATGTATATTATGTTATTATTGTCATACTATGTTTGCATACTATGACAAATTGCTTTTTTAATACTAGATAAGATAGGTGGGTAGATGGGTATGCTCACAGGCCACAAATTTCAATGGAATATACCACATCTTTTATTCTTTAAAAAAAAAAGAAAAAGTTCCTATATTTTAGTTTATGAGCATTTGGCTCCGTCTAGTGGTAACTTCACTCAACAGTCCGTCATCCTACCTGTCTGGAATGCAGTCTGTTCAAAAAACTCGCTGTCTGCAATCTGCTCTTTGATTCTGCGTTCCTCATCTTGGGGGCGCGGGCTGGGCGGCTCCTGTGAGGCTGAGGGTCGGAGCGTGGCCATCACCTCTTTACGACCCAGAGCTTTCCGCTGACTCTGCTCCGACACCTGCAGTCGGAACTTGTCGTACACCCCGTAATGGCATGCCCGCACATCTCTGTGTCTGATTACTCTGTGTGGACAGAGAAAATTTGATAGACCCTTTACTTGAGCAGGTGGGAAAGTCAGCTGCATAAACAACCACCTGACCCAAAACCTACAGTCAAAACTGGCTAACAACCCTACAGGCTAACATTTAGCAAAGCAAGCAATAAACAAAGAATTGGAAATCCTGGTGATAGGAGGATCTCTGGGGAACAGCACATTCATATATAAGATGAGTAGTCCCTTTAATAAACTGCAAGAAAAAATGAGTTCTATACACAAAAACAAACTCACATGTCAACACAACATTGTGGCTTGACCGCTCCGGTGGCATCCACCACTGTGTACTTGTTTGGCGCTGTGCACAGCACTGATTAAAAGATTTTAAAAAAAGTGATTGTCTAATTAATCTGTTGGTATATAACAAACACAATACAACATATGTGGAATCACAAATAGACTGCTTTACTCTGCCAACTGACCTTTGAACTTGAGAGCGAACTCATAGGGGTTGTAGAGGGTGAGCACCTGCTTGTGAGACGTCTGATCATCTGCGTAGAAGACAAGCTCAGTGGGGAACACGAACACGGGAAGACTTCCTTCCACCAGCTCAGGCTGTCGATGCTGCTGCTGCATTGGCTCCAGCTGAGCTCTTCCCCTTCCCTGTCCACGGTCTGCCTAGACCCCTCACCCCTCTCTCCACAAACTATCAAGCTGTGTGAACTCCCTTTAGGTGGAAATGGCACTTCCAGCTCTCATCGCCTCAGGGCCATGACATGGTACTGTGAAGACATACAGCTGTTGAATAATGAAGGATATTTACACAAGAGGCACTGGCATGCCATTTATTTACATTCACTGACCAGTTGATTCTTTTCAACTATATTTCATGAGAAAATATTTAATGTTATTTCGTTTATGTATCCAAAAGCTATTATTTCTAGTTACTTTGCACCAAGACAAACACACAAAGCTTACAGTATATGATGTACTTTCACCTACAAACCAACTAATACTGGATTTTTGATTACCAATATTGATATTTGAGAGCTTAATAAACACAATATATCTGAAATCAGTATATTAGCTAATAATGAGAAACTAATGCATACAGTTTCAAAACCACCTCAAATATATATTTGGCATTTAGTACTGTAAGTTCTTGTTACATATTGACTGACATATACTAATATTCTTATATATCTAAAAGTTACTTTAAACTATTTAGAAACACAAGAAGCAAATACATATTGTACATTAAAATAAGGTTAACGGAAGCTAATTCATAATAATTTGGAATCTGAAAGGGACCATTCTTCCATACTGTCATTTCTAAAATATATCTTTATTTTTCAATAACCATTCGGGTAAAACAATTGGACGCTTTAATAATAATAATAATAATAACAATAATAAACTGTTTTGTATAGATTTACAAAGCCAACGGAAATATATTCAATACGGATTATAGGCAAGGCAACAAAACAACGCCAAAGCAATTTAAGTTCACTTATTCAAGACAACTGAATTTCAACGAGCCAAACAGTACTCTAATACGAAGTGTTAGGTGTACTCCATGTGGCTGGTCATGTGCTCCCGTGTGTTTACACGGTTACTGAAGAGCTCGAGGAACCAGACTCGTGGTGTTGCAACACTTTTTGTTCTCCACGTACGCATAAAAATCACGAGTAATAATTCATTATATTTGCAGCAACAAAGCTTCATTCAAGTGTTTTTTTTCTATCTGAGGCAGATTTTGTTACGAGTAAGCTATCCAACGTTAGCCAACTTTATATTCATATTTACAATACATTAAGCATAAAATGGGATGTAAATGTGTAGTGTCTTCAAGATGCAGTGTCATCGTAGGCGACAACGTAAACAGACACAAGAAATCGGTTATTTTTTGCAAATGTGTTGGTTCTAAATTTAACAACAGGGTGATATAGACAGATTTTACCATGCCAATTGTTATTCTCCACCTGAACCCCACACAGTTCGACTGCATTCGCTTGACATTGTAATAACATAGCATTATAGTGTAATGCTAACGTTGTTCAAGTGTTTTGGCTAGCGTTAGCCGGCTACCAAAACCCTTGCTACATGTTAGCTCTTAGCCACTTAACGTTGCCTACACTCAGTCTCATTACAGGAAATAAAGCACAGCGTTGTTTTGTTTCGAGGAGATAGTGAGAGTAAAACTTTACCTTGTTGGCAGCACCCGGGTTCGTGTAACGTCAGTGATATAACCAGAGGCGGTGCTTCTGTTCCTAGCCTGCTGTTGTTTCTCTCCAGGCTTTTTCTTTGTCAATAATATACCGCAGACCTCGCACTGCATGCTGGGATGGCGAAGGGCGAAAAAGTACGTAAAACACGTCAACAAAGCGGATGTTAAGATGTTCCAAGCGAGGAGTGTGTGTATAATAACTCCGTAATGGGCCTCGTGTTAATAGGAGTTAAATATATTTGCGAAATACTGATGTTGAATTCCCTCTGCATGTTAGACTTGATTTATTAATCAGAAACAGGGTATTTATCGTCCAGCCAACCTTTTATTTAATGGCAGCAAATAAATAAATAATAAACAGGCCTACTGTAAATCGTTTTGTTATACAGCTATAGTTTATTGTAAGCATAAAACCTGTCGTGGAGAGATAATACCTTCATCATTGTGTCTGGGTTTAGCTACTATGACTTTCCACTGACCTTTAAATCTATGCGAATTTTTAATCCCATTTGATATGACGTCAGAGTTCACAATAAATATGAGTCTACAGTTAAGCCTGATTTGTTTGGTAAGGTTTGATTAAGTGCTATTATGACACATACTCTTTAATCTAACAGCGATGCTGCCCTGAAGTGCTGTTGGATTTATTTCTATTATGAAAGCACATGCAGAACAGGCGGTACTTTCTATTGTTCCAGAAATTTGATGGTGAAAGTGACTTTTCCACTGTTATATTTCCAGTACTGTATGTTTTGGTGGACTGTTTGAATATTTGTATGCATTTGTGTATGATCTATCTATCCTCAGTTGTTGTTGTTAACCTAAATGTGCATTTTCTCTTAATTCTGCCATTGCCGCACGAAATGCATATGCAGTACTGTAAATGTGACACATGATTCGTAGACACAATGTCCAACTAAAATATTTTTGGTCAGCCCATGTAACTGCACGTGTTCTTGTTATGTTTTAGATTGAGAAGGACGGATCTTTTTAGGCTCTTTGAACGTATGTATGTATGTATGTATGTATACACAAAAGAGCCATAGACCATACTTTTGAATATTCGGCCATTGAGAGTACATAAAACTGAAAGGGTAAAAAACGGATGTTACTATATACACAAGCCTCCTCGACCTTCTTATATATTTATATATTGAAGGAGGCGTGGTCAAAGAACTCGGATTTAGCCAATGGCGTCGCAGTGGAGGGAGCGGGGCGTTCCATTCGGTTAGGAGCAGAAGTTGAACAGCGCGAGCTGAGCCAGAGCTCTAGAAAGGCAGCTAGAGAGAGAGAGAACAGACTGAGGCAACGGCCCTCTTCTGAAGGGGGGGGCTTATTATAACAAATATATACACACATGTGTGAACTGTTTGGCCGCACGATAGGTCATATGTGGATAACAATTATTTTAGAAAAGCATACAACAGCGGCTTTACATTTAAAATGCCTATTTTACTTTTCCTGTTAGACACGTCCGCCTCTATGAATCAGCGCACTTATTTGGGTACGACGTATCTGGACGTTGCTAAAGGCGCGGTTGAGGTCTTTATGAAGGTAAAGAATGATTTAACCCCGACTTTTTCCAGCAAGTATGCACCTTTGCATAGCTTGGGGTTCCTTGGCAAGAATGGTCGAAATTAATATATGTTGTTTTGGTTTTCTTTTTTTGACAGCTGCGTGCCCGAGACCCGGCTAGTAGAGGCGACAGGTACATGCTAGTTACATTCGATGATCCACCATACGGAGTGAAGGTAATTAGCAACTGATACATTTTTTTACATTTGACAAGTCGAACGTATTTTTCTGTCAGTGAGACTTTATTGTCCTTCTGGTTTGTAGTCAGTGTTGGGCGGCTTCCCGGTGGCGAAAATCGACAATTTTTGCTCCAAATACCCGCAGACCCGGAGCGGCACTGCCTCCGACACATCCAGCGGACATTTTGCTTTTGTGTTGAGAAAAGTCTCGGGCGTTGAGATGGAGGCGGAGAGATTTATTATCGCATAGACGTCGCTCTTACATTGGTCAAGAAGCCCGCCAATCATCCTTAACTCCTCCCCTTGCACCATCCATGCATTACCATTGGTCAATCTGGGCTGAAAGTTGATAAACCCTCTTCATCATGAGATTTTTATTTTTATGTGAGTTCGCTAGAAGAAAAATATCATCATTCATATAATAAGTATTTGTCATACCGACATTATGAGCATTATGGCCCAACATACAAACACTTGTTTTCATACACATACATCCAGGCTAAACAAAACATACAACCTGTGAGTCACTGCAATGATTTTCAAGGTTTCATATCTGCGAAGCTATCCTCAATACTAATCTATTGACCTATATTATGACCAGGCACACATCTCTCACTTAGTTCTCCATGCCCAATAAAATGCAATCCTTAGTACCCATTAACCACTGAAGTCCCTGATCTGCCTCAATGACTGGTCTGCATTAGAAATCTCTTGACTTGCCTAACTCTGTCTTCAAACAACACTACTACTCTCAGCACAAGCTGCTGAGCACTTACTTTATCCCATGTCATTAATGCTTGAAGACATAAAGAATAGTTTCCCTTCCTTATAACGTCTCAGTTTTTGTTTGCATGCCTCATGACCAAATTACAACATGCCAGAGCAGGAAAGTAATTAATTGCTTCATCCGTAATAGTAGTTGCTGGTATGAAGTACTGAGGCAGTCAAAAGGCACTTGTTATGACCAGTTAGTTACATATTTTCTTTTTTCTAACAATATTTTTTTTTTAAATTTTTGCACCATTTCAACAGCTGCAGCTTTTTAAAGGGCACCAGACCAGAAGCGACAATATTACACTCTATCTCATGATAACTGAATACAAACTACATAATGTAGTTTAATATTTCACACTTTGTGTATATTTAAGTCAGTATGATTTATGTATTAAATTATACTTTTGAGTAGTCTGTTATTAGTATTTTACTTTACTAATATATAGCCCTAACTTTCGATAGATATTTAATAGTAACTTCTTTCCTTTCCTCAAATAGAATTTTAATCAAACAACATGTATCACCTTTAATTGCAATATATTTACTGTACTTTTAACATTCACTTCTACAAACCTCCATATTTTCTGTTATATAGATGTATTTTAATCGTGACTTTTTCAGTTAACTAATGTACACGCAAGAGCAAAAAAACAGTCAGACTATATCTGGCTCTTTAATGACCTCCAAATGGACCACTTTGAGCTCACTGCCATGACTCTTAAAAGATTATTGCGTAATTTTTATTCTGCTGTAGGCGTATGTGTAGGACCGGGGTCATGAGAAAATGCTAGGAGTGGATGCTGTCTTCATGTGATGCCTTCTGCTTTGCTCTGTCATTGACTTTGTAGTATTCCAGTCCAGATCATTGCTTCATGCGTTTCACAGAAATAGCTTTGTGTCTAACATCATAGCCAAACAATCCAAATTGTGATTCTCCCCCTCACCTAAGATCATGCAGGTCCCTGCTGTGTGAAGTGTTTTTCCCTCATTGTAAAGTCTGACCTCAACTCCTCTTCCTGCTGCTATTTCCCTCTGTTGCCCTTTCCTTTGTTATTTCTGCCTGCTTTGTGCATCAAGGATTATGATGGGACAAGTTTATGCTGGATGGAGCTGCTCTGATTGCACAGTTAAAGAGGCGATAAATTGTTGATGTAGAGGGAGAGAGAGGAGGTTGGTCAAGAAGAAAATAGAAACATTCTGTCGTGTGAATTATTGAGTGCAAGCTAAGCCTTACACTTCTGCTGGCCTACACAAGGGTCTATGTCTTGGTTTTTACTTTTCTACTACTCCTATGAATGTGTTTCCACATTCAGTTTTGCCACAGCTGGTCAGTAACATTGAGGACTGTGTAATAATTATCTAATAGTATACTTGTAGCAATCTGTGCTTTCCTAAAAAATGTCACCCAAATCTGCCCCAGAGCATACATGTTGATGCTGGCGCTTCAAGTTTTCTCTCTCTTACTCTTTCGTCTTTCGATGTGTCTCTAGCCTCTCCCCCTCCCTCTCCTAATAGAGGAAGTGGTAAGCTTGCAGGTTATCCTTAGATTAAGCATGAAGCTGCAGCAGTAAGGCACTTGACCCTGTTGGAGAGAAGTCCAAGAGCAGTTACACACCCACATCCTCTCCTGTGGGACTCTCTGTCAGGAGGGAGGACAGGCTGCAGTGGGATGTGTATTTTTGGATGCATGTCTTGTGTGAATTTAGACTCTTTCTTAAACGGCGCCATCCAGCTCAAATGTGAGCCTGCGTTTCAACAATATTGTTTTCTACTACCAGAGCTTGACATAACCTGATATCATTGTATGGTTGCTATTATGTCATGCTGCACAGAATCAATGGATTGCTTAAATGTGAACTGCTTTTACCAAAGATGGCGGACATACTGTATGCTTGACATGAATCAGTTGGTTGTCAGCGAGCAAAATTTGTTCTGCTTTTCTTTCTAATTACATAGTATGGGTATCTGTGGGGATGGATCTATTTTGGTTTGTGGCTGTTCATAATGCACTGTGACTCCAAGCCTCCTCTGCTACCGTGTTGTATAGCTGTCCATGTATGTATTTCAGGCAGGCTGGAAGGAGAACCACACCACCTTTATGTGTGAGCTGAAGAACCTGCAGGCATCTGGGCTGACTACATTAGGTCACGCCCTCCGCACAGCCTTTGACCTGCTTAACCTCAACCGCCTCGTCTCAGGCATCGACAACTACGGACAGGTATTTGACACCAACATTCTGTTATGCATTTCTTTGGCAGCAGTCGCATATGTTACTGTAAGAGGAAAGTAGCCTCTACTGAGGTTTCAGTGTTTTTTGGGGTTTTTTTTGGGGGGGGGGGGGGTAAGTTTAACAGTCATTTTAATTATAGCTGAAATAATAAGTCATTTATTAGTCCATTATCAGAAAAACTGTTGGTCAGACTGGAGGGGGAATTTGATGTCATCACTTTGAAGTTTAGAAAATTGAGACTTACATTTTAAATTCTTTTAGACCTTGCATTTGAGAAAATAATTGGTAGATTTATCAACAAACAAAAGTTGGTTAGTTGCAGCTTAAATGTAATGATTACCAAAGAATCTGCGGATACTATAACTGTATAAAACACAAAGTAATTTGTCTTTCTATTTCTGGTTGTGACTGAAAATGTGAGACAATACAGTGACATGTCAATCTATCATTTAGTGGTGGGCAGAACTAGAGAACCAATAAGAGGGCTTGTTAACAGTGAGATGCTGATTTTAGTCCAAGAAAAACTGAAAATAACACAAGTTGAGAAAGTGCTCATGAGCAATGAGCATGAGTCCACAAGACGAAATTAGTGTTTCAGTAAGACTTTCCTGTTAGAGCCAACAAATACAATCCATGTGGACTTTTCCTGGTTAAATGACGGTTTTGAAAATGATTGTTACGAAGCTTTCAGCTGGCAGTTCTTTATTCCTTTCCCCGGAGACAAAGAGAAGAATACTGATTTTGATTGCAGCCTAATCCACTCCGTCTGGTCTCAGTTAGCACCGTCATCAGCTCCTCACACACATTCTCCCCCAAACCCCTGCTTGAAGGCAGACGTAAATTACTATGCTAAAGTTCTGATGCACGTTCGTTGCATTGTGTGTAGCTCTGCTAATGCGTTCTCTGTGTGTTTGAATTAGACAAGGCTGACCCCTGCAGCACAGTGGTAGAGGCCTCTGTCCTTACAAGTAACACAAGGACACTCTGCAGCTTACAGCTACAAGATTACAAGCTGCAACACACAGTTCCTATTAGTATCCAAGCGGTTACCAGAGGTGTGATGCTAATACCATAGTAATTACTGTGTTTAAGTGGACCTCTGTTTAAATAGTGTACCTTTATATATTGCTATTGCTGTCAGCACAGGAGACCAGTTATGTCCTGTGTTTTAGCAGATGGAAATCCCTTTGAGACACACAGAACGCCCAGAACAATGTTTTTGATGTACAACATGAAGAAAAGAAAGCAGAGTGAGAATAATCAGGCTCACTGTTTACCTGAACTTGGATTTAATTGCTGAATGTTACTGTTTCCCCTCTCTCAGGGCCGTAACCCATTCTTCCTGGAGCCATCTGTGATCATCACTATCACTGATGGGAACAAGCTCACACACAGCTCTGGTGTGCCAGATGAGGTGAGAACACAAACAAATGCAGTCGTGCTACCACATACTGTTTGCGGTAATGTGATCTGTTCAGACTTTGTATTGACCTGAATTATAAGGTTTGTTTGTGAACCTGTGCAAATAGTTACCCAAGGCAGTTTTCACATGTAAAACTCCTCTCACATCATCCTTGTCTTTCTTTACCGTGCCTGTCGTCCAGCTGCACCTGCCTCTGAACTCTCCGTTGGCAGGCAGTGAGCTGACCAAAGAGCCCTTCCGCTGGGACCAGCGTCTGTTTGCGTTGGTGCTGAGGCTGCCTGGAGCAGCCACGCCAGAAAACGAGCAGCTTGGCAGCGTCCCCACAGATGAGTCCGCCATCACCCAGATGTGTGAAGTCACTGGAGGTTTGGCAATTTCTTACTTTGGTGCCCTGTTTTCACACCATCATTTCTTTTTCCATATTCATCATGTGTCTGTACTGTTGTTCTTTTGTAGTACTCATAATTCTCTTGGTTACATCTAATAGTTGTGCCTCCTGTTTTTTTCTCAGGGCGATCATACTGTGTGCGGACACAGAGGATGTTGAACCAGTGTCTGGAGTCTCTGGTCCAAAAGGTTCAGAGTGGTGTTGTCATTAATTTTGAGAAGACGGGGCCAGATCCGCCTCTCATTGGGGAAGGTGAGTTTTTGGATGACGCACACATCTTCGAGCAGTTCCTGTCTTTAAAATAGTTATGAACAAATTTACAAATATGAAAAGCAGTAAAAAAAAAAAAAATGCAGTCATTACAGTTTGGTATTCATGAAATGTTTCGCGACTCAAAAGCCCTGTAGAGTGCATAAAGCATGATTTACATGGCTCATGCAGTCTGTGTATTTTATTGCATTTCTGAGCACATATCACATTTTATACAGTAAGAGCAAAGATACTGTGGGCAGTAAAACAGCTGAGGGCAGAACAGAATCCTCCTATTCTGGATCACCACAGTGCAGTTTTACACTAAAAGGAGAACTGAGTGTCATTATTAGATCAACCAAATATAAAGGAATAGAAAACCCGAGGCTGTGTAAAGGAAGTCGCTGAGATCATCTGACTTGCATGTAAATTTATATGTATAAATATATATGTATGGAGAAATCCCAATTTGTATGTATTTATATTTTTAAAAATCACAGTTTTTAAACATAGAATTGAAGGTACGTGAGAGAGCTAAAAACTATTTAAGAAAATGATCATACCAGTGACTCAGGTTTCCTTTGACAGTGGTTGCTCTCACATTCCTATTTATTGTTTGCGTTTGTCAGAACTTGGTTGAATGTTGGTTAGCGTTCTCCCTTATATCATACCTTTTTTTTTTTTTTTTTACAGACAATTCTGTGGAGCCGAGTCGTCCTGTGTCAGCCTGCAGTCTGCAGCCGTGGCACAGTTGCCACAAACTCATCTATGTGCGACCAAACCCAAAGACGGGGGTTCCCGTTGGGCACTGGCCCATCCCAGAGTCCTTCTGGCCGGACCAGAATTCTCCTACTCTGGTGAGCAGAGTGGGTCTTAAAAATATTGGTCTGCAGGTCACCTCTTAATGAACTGGATTTATAAGTATGTTTTCTCCGTGTGCAGGTATTAACAATAACTTGACCCCCTCGGCTGTCTTAACATTATGCTGTTTACCCTCTATTGTTTGTAGTGTCTGTGTGTATCTCCGTAGATGTACATCTCCCAGCAGAGACACATATACACCAACTTCTCCCTTTTACTTTCACCTTGTCTCTCTGATTCTGCTGTCTTCCTCTCTTTTAGTAGCAGTCTAACATGAGTATATTTTGCAAAGACATCACATGGGTCCATACCACAGATAAATATGTCTAAACGTTTCTTCACTTATTTCCATCTCAGCCACCTCGCACTTCGCATCCCGTGGTGCGTTTCTCTTGTGTGGACTGTGAGCCGATGGTGATTGACAAGCTTCCCTTTGACAAGTATGAACTGGAGCCATCTCCACTCACCCAGTATATTTTGGAAAGGAAGTCTCCACACATGTGCTGGCAGGTATGGTGGATATTCACACGCCCATCATCTCAGATTGTTTTTACTCTCACTGGTGTTGCCTCTGGGACTTTTCTTAAAACCCAACATAATGAGACTGCTAGCTTTATTCAAAAAATATTTTCACCTTTGTTGTTTGTAGTTGTGAATTAGTAATGAGTCTCACTGAACATGGATCTACAAAGGTTTTATGAAGTTTAATTTTAGGCTCAATTGCCTAAATAACATTTGATTTATTATTTTCCTTGTTGTCTTCAGGTGTTTGTTAGCAGCAGTGCCAAGCAAAATGACCTGGGGCAGCCATTTGGCTACCTTAAAGCCAGCACCACTCTCACCTGTGTCAACCTATTCGTCATGCCTTACAACTACCCAGTCCTTCTCCCCCTCCTCGGTAAGACATATGGCACTAAACCTTTTCTTTAAAGTGGCCTCAAAACTTCTGGGTCAGTAGGTCTGTGCTGATATTACATTTAAAAAGCTTTCCTTTTCTGGGCCACTTCATCATCTGCAATCTTTTTTCCCCCTTATTATCTTTATCTATAAACATAATCACAATAACAGAGTGACTTTATAAACAGTTTATCCTTAATAATGCTGTGCAACAAATATTTTGGGGCTGCTGGGGTATTTAGAAGGACAAATTGTTGTGTATGTTTTAATGCTTGGTTTAGACTCACCACCTAATTATTGATGTGTGTACAGAGGAGGAGCTGCAGTTGGATGGCTGACTCCTTTCTTTGTCTCCTTTCAGATGATTTGTTTAAAGTGCACAAACTAAAACCAAACCTCAAGTGGCGGCAGGCTTTTGAGATGTACCTCAAGACAATGCCTCCATACTACCTCTTGGTAAACTAATGCTATGTCACGTATGCTGCCTTTGAATAAATGTTCAGTACACGGATTTATATTGTTTCTTCATCTAGCTAACATCTGCAATTTCCTCTTGCTATCTTCCCACAGCCCTTAAAAAAGGCGTTGAGGATGATGGGTGCACCTAATCTTATTGCAGACACCATAGACTGCGGCCTGAGTTACAGTGTAATCTCTTACCTGAAGAAGCTCAGCCAGCAGGTAAAGTCACGTTGAGCATGGGACAGTGTTTCTTCGAAAAGTCAAAATATGGAATGTTGTGAGTTATGAAACATTTTCAGTTATGATCGGCTGAACAACTAAAATACTTCTATTAATGTAGTCTCATATCAAACTCTGTATTTTTAATGTATAGTTTATGTATGTCTTTAGTTTAAACAGTCAAGCAATTACAGATCATGAAATTTGGACTGAAACAAGACTCATGTCTGTGTTGTCTTTGCTTTAAAGAGAATCAACACTGATACTGTATCTGCCTCTTTTTTTCTATGTGGTAAAAGTTGTGGAATGCTTATACTATTTATATTGATGTAAAAATAATGCTGCTTTGTTTGAGTTCAGCAGACGGCTTTTAAAGGAAGCAAGCATGACGTGTGGAATTATTTATATAAAAAGACAACATAGAAAAATGTACAACAACAATGCTTTGATGTGTCTGTGCTTTAAATAATATTCCTTCTCAAAGTCTCACGAAGCATCTGAACAGACAGACAGTTGTAAAATGCAGTTTCTCTCACTGTGTTTGTTTAAAGGCAAAGATGGAATCAGATCGTCTGATTGTGTCTGTGGGTAAGAAGGTTCCCCAAGAATCTGGCATTAAGGTGAAGAACCACTCCAGCTCTCTCTCTCTGGCCCACCGCCGGGACTTCAAGCAGTTGCTGCAGGGAATCACTGGGGAGGGGCCGCTTCGCCTGGTGGACATCAACTTCAAAGAGTTTGCTGGCTTCCAGATCGCCCTGCTCAACAAGGTAGTTTAGGACAGAAGGGACAATTCTAAAAAGCATGACGTACAGTACTTTGTGTAGGTGGGAAGGTTAGAGAAAGAGCAGGGCTAGTGCAATGTTTGTTGTGTTTTCTCTGACTAGACATGCTGATGTGTTCACAGGATGTAAAACCTCAAGCTTATCGAAATGCCTATGACATCCCAAGAAGGAACCTGGTGGATCAACTCACCCGAATGCGCTCCAATTTGCTGCGGACGTCACAAAAACTGATCCGAGGGCAAGACGAAGGTATAAAATCCTACGGTTAAAGATGAAGATGTTTTGAATACTTTTGTCCTGCCCACTGTCCTGATGAAAGCAGCACTCAAATGTCAAGTGGAAGAAGGAACAACAATTTTACAATTAATAACAATCTTAAAATAGTCATAGGTGACTTTGAAATGCTTTTATATGAAAACTTCACACACATATGCAAAAAAAATCCTAATTTAAAACATGTCAAGCAGATCCAGTGAAGATACATCTCTAAAGATTTGTTCAAAAGCTGCACTGAGACGTGCATGGCTGCAGGTAGTCATTTAATAAACCTGAATGATACTGGTATTTTGTCAATGCTATTAACATTTCCTGTGTTTGTCAGACTATCTGCACAGTATCCCGGTGGCTCAGATGGGAAATTATCAGGAGTACCTAAAAATGATGCCGTCTCCTCTGAGAGAGATTGACCCTGACCAACCCAAACGCCTACACACATTTGGGAATCCGTTCAAGCAGGATAAGAAGGTAGAAATATGTAAATACTGGTCGATTCATTCAACCTACGCACAATGAGAGATGTCTTCATTCAACATTCATTCTCTAATACTTTGTTTTCTCGGATGTGTAACTCAGGGGATGATGATCGATGAGGCAGATGAGTTTGTAGCGGGCCCTCAAAATAAGAAAAGAGGAAATTCCAGTGACCCCAACTCGGGTGCTACTGTGAAGAGAAGGCGGAGTATGTCCCCGTTTCTGCGGCGGCCACAGACTCCACCAGGGAGCACCAACCATGTGGTGGTGGGAAAGAGTCCAGTAGGAGTGCAAGGGCAGCAGAACCTCCTCAAACCCATCCCACAGCACAAAGGTTAGATTGGTTAGATAGGAGGAACTGATAGGAAAATATTGCACAAATGGAACTCAAATAGTTGTTTTAAATTGTTGGTTACCCCCACAGGAATGGATGGCAACAACATGGTCTCTGAGAGTAATGGTGACGGGGTTCTTGGGCCTGAGTCGGGGGAGATGTGGCCCGCTGAGCTGGACACTGTAGCAGGGAACCCATCTTCACCGAGCCTAGAGGAGAAGGCCGGGCTGGGGGCAGCAGATCAGGGCGAGGACATGGACATGACGGGGGAGAGACTAGAGGAAGATCGCCTGGTTGAGCAGCCACTGAAGGAGAAACACAACTGTGAGGGACTGAGTCCACAGAGCCAGCTAGAGGGCAGTGAAACCGACCCTGCAATGCTTGAGACCATATACATAGCCCCGCTAGATGGCAGCCAAGCAGAGCTGAGGAGTCGCGTCATCAAGGAGGTCCGTAAACCTGGGCGAAGTAAGTATGAGCCGGTGTGGTTTATCACAAGGCATTCATTTTTATTCTAACCTGCTGGACTAAGTATCATATTGGCAACATAATGCTGTCTCTTCATTTCTGTCTGTATTCTTTCACAGATTATGAGGCAATACTCAGACTACTGCAGCAGGTGAAAGGACCAGTTAATGTTCAAAAGTACTTCATCCAGCATGCCATCAAAGAGGCTGTCAGGTAAGAAACAATGACTCGCTTTAGACTGTTTTTTTAAATATAAGGTTAAATGGAGGAGTTTTAGTGTCCTTGAAGAACTGTAGCTATTAAAAATTACTCATAACCGTGCTGCTATTATTTTTCATTTTTCAAGCGGACTCACCTACATAACACTCCCCTGGTTTGTTTTTGGAAGTTTGCCTTATTCCCGTTTTTTTCCCCAACCTCCTTTGCCTCTCTGGCAGGTTCAAAAAGCGGGTGCTGATCCAGCAGCTGGAGATGACACTTACTGAGTTGAAGGAGAAGCACTTAACACCTCCACAGCCTCCCAGTGATCATGGCAGTGACAGTTAGTGATGAAGCCATCTTTGCTTTGTTGTTAAAAAAGAATGAAGCTCCTCTCCTCTGAAGTATATTCTGTTGACCGTTGGATTTACCACCATAAAAGAGACGTCCTTGTTGAGTAGCCTCAAAAAGACAAATTGGGCTCTTGGGGTGGGGGTTGCTTACACTGTCCCTGTTCTGTTACAACACATCCTTTTGGAGGTGAAGTTTAAGGGGTTTAACTGGAGGAGGGGCCTCCAGGACAGATCCACTCCAGATTAGTAAAGAGACTTTAAAAATAATCCTCTTTATATTGACGGATGCCTTAAACATCCATATGGCTTTTGTCTGTATCGGCACATTTTTCAGTAGACACACACACACACACAAACACACCGTTGGATATACAATGAGCCATTGGATCTTCAAATGGCAGAGTAAGAGATGGACAGAGTCCATTAGCAAGTCTTTCTTCAGCTGGTCTGAAAAGTGTTTGTAAGTAAATGCAACCATGAGTAATAAAATGTGCACCCAGATAGATTTATTGCAAACAGGAGAAATTTGGTCCACCCAGGTACACCTCATATGCTTAGTGTTACATCTACATAAAGGATGATGCACTGATATTTTTCTTTACCAAACTCATACTGTTATCTAATATTTTCCTAGCCATATCACCTAATGCTGATATGCATTAGGGGTAGTGTATAGTGTATATGTCATTTTAGAAATATATATTGTGATATATCACCAATATTCCTGAAATTCAATTGAGAATCCATTACAAGATAAAATAGCCAATGGGAAATATCTATTTTGGCTAATCCAGTTAATAAAATGGCTGACAAATGAAGGTAATACATCGATAACACATTGATGCTAAAAATTCTGTATATCCAGTATTGCCATATTAAAAGGAATAGGTACCTCAGTATAGATTATATGACACGATCCCTTGTCTCCTGGTATATAATGTCATATCGCCCAACCCTAATAACCTTTTCTTTCGTCAGCAAATTTAAATGTCCAAATTGGGTCTGTTTTTACTAATTTGACATGATATTGGAGAAAAAAAGTTGTCACAAGTGCTTTGCAAAGCTGAAAGTGGTGGACATCAGTAGTATATTGATGTATTAGTGTGTTGGATGTCCATGAAATACCTTCCACAAGACAGTCATGTCTACTGGTTTATTAATTGACCCTCATTATGCTGTTTCCTTCTGTTACAGCATGAGTAGTTCACTGAGTTCAGCTGTATTATTTACTCTTTCAACACACACACACACACACATAAACAAACACACACAGAGTCCTGTAAATCTTCCTCCAGGTCTCTACAAACACTCCACTGATTATTCTGAGGAATTTCTGCATCTGTCCAGGCTCAGTCGACAGTCACCTGTTGTTGAACTTCAACGACTGGTAATCTGCCCTCTGCAGCTTTTTACATAAACGCAAGTTAGCACTCCTCCTTTGTTTTCCTTGTTTTTTATGACAGATGTATACTACTTTTTAATGTTGATAAGGAATAGAGATTATTTTTGTGAATTTGTTTATTTCAGAGCATAAGAAATATTTTGGATAAAATGTTTAAAGACAATTTTGTAATCTGTTAAATACGTATATGAAATGGAAAGTTTTATGAAACTACTTGTTTTTTTTTAAACAAAACAAAAAGTAAACCACAGGTAGAATGGTATCTCTTGTTTTGTGTCTTGTGTATTTTTACCTTCAAGTGACATTTAATGGCCTACAATGTCAAAACAGTTGCACATTTTGGATCCACATGTACAGCAGAATTTTTTTAAACAGATGAATCTTAAGTAAACGTATTGGTTTCATCCAGATGTGAAACTGAGCAGTAGTTTTCAAACTGTGTTGAAAAAGAATTAAGTTTGCTTTTTGATGCAGTTAGATTAAAATGTATTTTGTCTCTGATTTACCCTCATTATATGTATGCTTCAAAGGAAAAAAATTTACCTTACAAGCAATCAGGTGGATCCATTCATCCAACAGAAATAGCCTAGATTATTTTTATTTTGAACTAAGCTCTTTTCAAATCTGTCTCGATGCAAATCTAAGAGGAGACTCAGGAGTATAAAACACTGAGCTGCAGAAAGAAAAAAAAAACAGATTTGGTGCAGCTGTATCAACAAAACAATTCAGCCTTTACTGCCATCTAGAGGACAACATGGGGAACTGGTCAGGTGGACATTTTTGTGATGCAGCAGTCCAGCAACAAGGTTACAGGTACATCTCTGCATTTTCATTATTACTTCAAGCACTTTCCCTCCCACAGAAAAGGACTTCAACTGGTGATACAATTAGCACTTGTTACCAATTTCTCCACATTGTTTACACAGGGTGGCAGGATAGTAGCACTGACACCTTCCCATTTGACTTTTAACAGCCTCTACAGCTTGCAGCTAACATTTGATCCCTTTTTAGCAAAAGCAATATTCCAGTCTATGAATATGATATAAAAGAAATAGATTCCCACACCATGTAAAATCAGAATGCATTTTATTAAATTAAAAACATCTGTTGAATCTTAACCAAATGTAAAATGAAGGAAAAAATTAACTTCACCCAAATGTATGTACCATCTCTTTCTATTTCGACTTGGTGTTTACAGTATCACTACAGCAGCTGTCTGTTTTCTGCTCTCACGTTTCACCTTGAGTTGATTTCCTGTGACATAACTCAAAGCTCTTAAATAAATACAGGATGTACAAATGAGCCTTTAAACAACCAGGAAATCATCAAGGAAACAAACGGTCCCAACTTTAAACAAGAAAACTCATATCAGTTGACAGATATTTGCCCCAACAGCTGCTGAAGACTGATGTGTTGATGAAATTAAACAGTAATGTTTTTTATGCCCCTCATACAAAGAATATACAAAGGACAGAATAATCTCCATTAGTTCAAAAGGGACAAAAGGGGAAGATGTCTGTATCTTAAGACTCCAAAGCGATTACATACTGTATATACAAACAAATCTGCTTGAAAAATTGAAGGGTTGGCACAGTCAGTGTTTAATATGGTGGTACCCACTTCTATGGACAAAGATGCATGTTTGGACAGCATATTAGTTTATGTACAAATACAAATTAAAGTAGAGGAAGATGAATTCTCACGTTGCCCCTTCTGTCTAACAAAAACAAATCTTATCTGACATTAATGGTGTTACAGGCAGGAAAGACCAGTCTCAGTGCAAATGCTCCAGCTTGCGTAGCCGTATGGGGTTGGGAAGAGCTTGCTGGTTGCGTATAGAGGAGGGCTCCTCCTCCGGCGTGCGGAATAGCACCCGACCGCGGTGATTGAAAAGGTAAAAGGATGGGTGGTTCCTCAGTGTATCAAATGTTCTGCAAAAATACAAGGATAAAGTTATGAAGAGAGAGAAACGGATTAATATTACAGCCTCTCATTCTCAACATGCTTGCATAGAAATATTGTCCTGCTTTCAAAGACATAGTCACACACGTTGGGACACTTACAGCAGCAGGTGCACTAATGCATATGTCACACAGGACTAAGTCTCTCAGTCTCTCTACACTGGCCTCTGCACACAAGAGCAGTGAGAGGAAACAAAACTGACAAATAATAAACCTAGTGCCATAATCATTATGTCATTACCTGTATGGAAACTGGAAATGTACAATGGGCACTACTACTATATGTGCTATTAATGGAGACTTTTGAGACATGAAATGCCAAAGAGCAAGGAGGACGTTGGTATAAGACAATTCATGGTTTGGGCATAAATACACCAACAGCTTTTTAAATTGTCTGCTATTTACACTAGGTTTGATATGCCGGTAGTAAACCTATTGTTGATAGTAGACTCTTTATATATGGTGTATAATGTGACGTTGCATCTTGTCTTTGCAACATATTAGCCACAAAATAACAAAGCTGACCAACTCAACATCCTACTGCCTTAATCACCTTGTAGTCACCTGCATAACAAAGTGTGCATGGGGCACTTGTACCACATGTCCTCTTGGTGGAAAATTCTGATACCAAAAAGCAAAAAGCAAGGGAGGCTGTGGAATACAATCATTCAAAGATAAAATAATAAAGCCTTGTTTTGGACTCAACATTAGCACAATATTTGAGATTATCCAGTGCAGAAATACTTTGTAGATGAATCGGCTACAATTAAATGGCATTTGACCAATTTAAAAACAAAAAACTGTTAATGAATTTGGTAGATGAAATGCTGTATTACTTTCCTGTCATTTGTTGGAATGTTTCTGCAAAGCTCTCATTACATTACCACTCTTTTCTGTCTAAAGTGTTTAATATTTACATTACGTTTAATAAACCATCTGAAGATGTACAAAAACACGGATATGGTTTATTAGGTAAAGCTGCATCTGGCCTTCATAACATATTGGTTAAAAAAATGCATAAAGCAACTCAGAGAGGTTTTGTGAGTGTCAGTGGGAATTGATTCAAAGTAATGTTACTATAAATGCAGTAGAGGTGGAGAGCATCCTTCCCCTGTGACAGGGGACACAACCACATTATCAAGGGAGGACGGTGCTGCACGATAACTCAACCTACTTGTTTTTCAGCTCTGAGGAGGCGTCCATGTCTTTGAACTCTCCAGCAATGTGAACAATACCATAACAGGTCATCACAAACGATAATAGGGCCTGTAATACAATCTGCAAAGAGAAAAACCCGAAACAAACAACTCTTGGGGGTTTGTTGTGAAATAAAGGCGAAGATTAAAATTTACTAAATTAGCATCAAAGTCACTCACGTCAATTGGTAGTGTCTCGTTTTCCTTCTCTGTGAGTCGCATATATGACCGATCTAATAGGAGAAATGCATGTTAGACAGCAATTCAAATTAGCACAATTGAACTGTGGCAAGGGTAACATTAGCTAAGCAGCTAAGACGGACTCATCGGCAAGACACCGTCCTTAAAACGCAACACTGTGCTAGTCACACCAAACGTTGTATTTCACAAGTGGTGATATTTTAGCATGTCAGTGTTTCACCGATGCGAATGAGTCTAAACCAAAGGGGCTAATCTACGCTAGCGTCTTGTTAGCTAGTTGCTGGACCGAAAGGCCCAACATGCTGATTTATTACCCTACCCGGAATGAACTGAGCCTTCCTTGAGTAAACAAAGACAATGAAATCTATGTTTTAACTCCCTGCACTAAAACTTACGCTGTGCCGCTGAGAAAGCTGCATGGGCTAAGGCAAAAAGTCCAACGCCGACAACACCTTTCCAAAACGACGACGCCATTTAGAACCAGGGAGATGAGCAACTGTGTGCAGTGTCGTAAAACAATGTCGTAAAAACAATCACGACCGTGAAAGGGCCAGAAAACATCCCCAACTAGATAAAAATAATCGAACACGTTTGAATTGAATTACGTATAAATATACACGGTGTGAGGTGATTAGTAAATTTTCTTTTATTTATGCTTTTTATTTGTCATGAATACAACTCTAAAGTAGCCAGGACTCTTACTTTGAATGCATCGGATAACATCCGCTATTGCCGCTGCCTCTTCCTGTTAGCTAACACAACTCTCATGTTGTACCACATTTAGCTCCTTACCTCGTTAATAAATTTACTCATTCTATACTACTTTATCGATCAGAAACGAATATGGCAGATGTTATTCAGAAGAAACTGAAAGCGGAAGTAGAAAAATATACACAGATGCAAAAAGGTAGGTGCTAGCTAGTAGCTAATGCATGGTTTCTCATACCGTGCCACTGTGTTGAGCTAAGTAACCATATTAGGAGCTCGTTAGCTATTAACGGTATTTTTAAGCTACTATTTAGGGTTGCAACATATTTAGGGTTGTCATTCATCATAAAAAAAATACAAATACCGTCTTCCCTGTCTTTTGTTTAGATGTTAGCAAAAGCATGTCAGCAAGACAGAAGCTGGAGACGCAGCTGACAGAGAACAACATTGTCAAAGAGGTAACAAACATCTAATATTTATTTTAAAAAGCGTCTCGACTGGTGTCAGTGTTGTCAGTCTGTTAAAGAGTGTACATTATCAAGTATATGATCTCTGTCTTTTCAGGAGTTGGATCTGTTGGAGAGCACAAACACAGTTTATAAGCTTATTGGCCCAGTATTAGTGAAGCAAGACCTGGATGAGGCCAAAGCCACAGTCACAAAAAGGCTGGAGTACATCAATGGAGAGATGTAAGTCACTAAAGTTGTGGTCTGACATCCTGCATATGTGCTATGCTAAGAGAACTACACAGTGTACTGGAATCCAGTTTGACGAGAGCAGTAGTATATAAAGTCTGTATTCTAAATAGTCCAGTGTGATGTCAGTTTATTAGGGGTCAGTAATGATCATTACTCCGTCTGCATGTTGACCAAGTGTGGATGCTGTAGTAATGTTGGAGGAGAAGAGGAAAGATTTTCCCTGTTATAGATCACAGTTTATAGTAATCACTGATTGAATTAGAAATGGCACTGAGCTACATTTGATCAATCCCTGAATGTTTAATTTTATATGAAAATATGCTTTTAGATACCATAGCAGTGATCATTATTGATCAATAATTGACCAATAGTAACTGGAACATTCAGTGGGATTATTGTTTTCAAATATACTTTGGCAGGTTTGCACAGTATAGGTTGTGCAAATAAACTCATTATTAGGTTCTTCTCATACCACCGGGTAATTATGTAAGTGTGTCCTGGTTTGGAAAAAATGCCAACACACTTATTCAAGCAATCAAGTGATCACGGAAATGTATTTGTCCTTGTACAACACTGGGTTGCCCAACAAAATTAAGTTTGTATTCCTATTCATGCTACGCAGAACATATAGAGGTAATTCAGTTTAGAATATAATTGGATATAAAAAATAAGAAATAGAGTAATATATACAGTTATTTCTATTCAAATATACATTTATACTTATACACCCAGGAAATAATTCTATGCATTTTTTAAATGTGAGTCTGGGTGAATATAAACAGCAGCAATGGTGATGCCTTAAATCCAAGCTGGGCTAGCATGGCTCCCATCCTGGATCTCTTTCCTCTCCTCCCGGGGCGGTCCGGCTGGTCTGCCTGAACAGTCAAAAAGTGCATTGGGCAGTGATTGTCCCCAAAAAAATCTGCTGCTGTTAATCCAAAACCTGCTTCTCCTTCTCCTCATGCTGATGTGTGTATTTCTCTCATAGGTAATACGTGTTTCAGCAGTAAAGCCAAAAAAATAACAGATTAAAAACAAAAATGACAAAAAATAAGAAGATTAAGGGGAAAAAATGTAGCAAGTTTGAAGGAGCTACCATCCATTACATCTGCATGTGCCGCCATTCTACACTTGATGTACACCAGTTATGTACACCTGCTCTAAACCGCTCCAGGCAATGTGTCCCAATTCAAGGGCTGGGTTGTTTGAATTCCAGTTTTCTGAATGGAATACGTCACTACAGGCCAACGAAGCCTGTCCCATTTTGAAGGTTCTTGTAAATGTAACCCTAACCCTTGTATGGATATATTAACTGTATGTCGTCCATCATGTGTAAAAGCAAAAACTTGCACAACATGAACACTAAGCTCAGCTATCATGGTATATACACTGGTATTACACCTTATTGGCTGTCACTTTATGTCAACATAATTGTCAGCATAAATATTTTGAAGGGTAAATATTACTGAATTTATTATATAATAGTGATTTTAAGAAGACATGCCTTCCCTAAAACATCACACAGAAACATAAAATGTTATGTCTTAATATCTTCCATTTGCATTTTATATATTCCTGTGACTGTGCATTTCTTGTTGTTTATAAAAACATTTTTAAAAAGAGTATCTGACCCCAAGTGGCAGAATTGTGTATTTAGATGAGTGATGGGATGACTTCATTGATCAGGTATGACTAGTGTGTTCTGAAAATTCTGAATTATTTACAAATAGCTCAATGTGCAGGCGTAGCTTAGCAGTGTTAGCATGCTCACATGTAGAGTGCAGCAAGGAGTTTGGTGGATAGAGAATAGTCTCTCAAGAATAGTATAATATTCTTGTTGGACTCTGTCCCTGTGAGGCTGCTCAATCAACATTATGATCACTCTGTAGCCTGTAGATTTTGGTGCTGTAGAATTGTATCATATTTTATAAAAGTGATTTTTTTTAAATCATTACTCGAATAGAATTATGGCATGGAGAAGAATAAAGAAAATATCTCATGTTAACGCATTCAATGCACTTAAATATTTTTGTTTAAGTGTTTTTTATGTGTGCAAAACTAACTTTTTTATTCTTTTTTTTTTGTCCTGTTACAGTCAAAGGTATGAAACACTCCTGAAAGACTTGGAAAAGAAATCTGAGCAGCATCGAGAAGTCTTGACCAGTTTACAGCAGGAGTTTCAGAAAGCTCAGGGCCTGGCTGGCAAAGTCTAACCAACTGATCCAGCTCTCTCTCTCTCTCTCTCTCTCTCTCTCTCACACTCACTCACTCACTCACTCACTCACTCACACACACACACGCACGCACAGAGTTGAAATTAGAAGGGATCAGTCATGATATAATGTAAACCTCCAACATAAGGCTGAAGAAAAATGTATCTTGTCATTAATTTGCAGTTTTATTACTGTGACTTTTCTCTTGTGACTAATAAACATGTTTTTCATGAAAAGTCATCTTTTACTTTGGTTTGAACTATGTACGCCTTTTTTAAACTGGTTTGTGCCGCTTGTTTCTGTTGAACATTTGCTTTAATTGCTGGGGCAGGCTGCTGACCACCGGAGCAGTCGTCCATTCACCTAGCCGCCCCACAGCTGGCAGCACAGTGCTGCAGCATTGTTCACATTAATGAATGTGCTTTCCCCCGCTGTATACCACCAGCGGAGGATTTAGGCAACATGAATAATCAAATACAAAGTCTTCTAAGGTCTTAACAACAAAAACCTTCTTAATCACATATGCAAACTCGGAGCAAGCAGCTGAGATAGCCTATAGACCTATGAAGTTACATTTACGGTTGGAAGTGTAACGTTAAGAAGTCTGTTGATTGACAAGACAGGCGCAGATGTGCAGGCCGACTATATTAAATTGAAAAAGTTAACCGACTATAATTCTCTGTAAAGTCCAGCGTTAGAAAATAAAAGTTTTCCTGACGTTTAGGCGACATTTAGCTTCAGCCTGCTGCCTGTAGGTGAGCAGCTTAAAGCTGAAACAGCATTCAGACTTCACACATCAAACCAACACATACGGTAAACATATATATAACACATACGTGCTGAAAGATAACGTGATAACATGCTGAAATATAATATGAATGAGTTAACATGTAGGCCTATGTAAAACGGAACATGATTGTTCTAAATTGAACGTTATTTTTGTGTAGGCTACAATTATCATACCTTTAAGCTCAACAAAAGTTTGGACTGTAGGCCTGCATGCAGACTTCTTTATTGTCTGTACAAATACCTGACACCACACACGCGCGCGCGCGCCCGCAGTTCTAACACTGCGCCACAAAAAGCTGTTTTCGCGCACGAGCCTGTCACCCCTGGCGCGTGGGTAGCATCAAACCCATTAACACCCTGAGGTGTGGGGCTTTTATAATATCCAGACTTCGGCTGTAAAGCTTGCCGACACGTGGCTATACTCTTATCGCCTACAAAAAATTAAAAAATAGGACCTTTAGGCTAAAATAACCTTTAACGTTACGTTAAAGTCGAACTATAACCAACTCTGCAGCCATTTTGGATTAATTAGCCCAGGATAATCACGCTGTAACAAACCCCAAGAAAATAAAAACCCTAAAAACTGCCTAGAACTCAAGATAAGCTTCAAATAACTCCAGAAATTTATGGGATAGGACGAATAGGCCTGAAATATACCCAGCTGAGGGCTTGTTTTGAACTGCAGATATCAAATGGTTTGTTGATGAGGCCAAAAGGTGATGTGGTTTATCACTACGCCCGATGTGATAAAAGCAACAGTTACAGAAACAGCTGCTGATTAAAGTGTTAAGCAGTGTGGTTAGTGTCTGGGGTTTGCTAACGCTTAGCGAACTTCAGCTCATTCTGCACTATGTCCGCGTGCTTCTTGTCTAAAATAAACAGACTAGATACCTTTAAGTAGCCTATGGATGCATCCGCACTTTACACTAGTCTGCCACCGGACCCGTTTAATCTTCATTTAGAGAGAAGCCCCTCCGAGTAAACCCTAATCTGATTCCGACTTTAATCGATTTACTTCATCCAGTGGGCTTTTGTCCAGGAGGTTTAAAGCGCACAAAAGATCATCCTGCCTAGAGATCAGCCCAGCGGGACTAACACCTGCTTTGATAGGCCTAAAGGCTGTTTTCACACAGGCTTTGAAGGAATGCCTGTGTTCACTAGCAGGACCAACCAATGCTTCACAAGATTAAATGGTGATACATTTCATCTCAAGGCCTACATTTTAGAAAAAAATATGCAAATTAAATAATTACAGACACATGATTAAAAATGTATTTGTTTTAAGGGGTTGCTAGTTAGCCAAAAAGGTTCCATTAAGTTTTGAACTAGTACACCTCTCTGCACCATGACATGGCCAATAGTCTGATTTCAACAAGCCTTATCAACAAAGTAATCCCCAACTACAAGCATCTTCCCCCTCTTTGTGTAATATGTAGCCTATATAGATGGTAGATTGTTGTCTTTTGTGCAGTTTTCAAATGTAGACAAGCACATGACAGTGGCCATTAACACACTGCCCACACTCTTCAGACAGTTTCATCCAATCTGCAAACCATTTCAGGCTCTGAAACTTAATGGCATCGCTGACCCAGCTCAGTGTAAAATAACCTGTTAAATCTTCCCTCTGATACTCTAAATTTGGGTCTGTGTAGCCCATATTTGCTACATTCTTAGGTATTTAGGCCCTATGCTAAATTAGAGTAAATCAAAACATAGGCTATTAACTGTGTGATAACTCTAACTTATGACAGCAAAATGTGGACACTTAACCCTTAAACGCATAACTGAAAAAATACACACTCTTCCATAATGGGGGCCTAAAAGGCCCCCAACCAGAATACATTTATTTCTCCCTATGGAATGTATATAATGTGATTTCAAATGATTTATATTTTATTTTTTACTAATGACAAAGCCTCAAATGATCAAAATATATTTACTTAATACTTTTAAAACAATTTTACAATTAAAAAACGCCATGTTCAATGCAAAAACACATTACTTCAACAGTTAATTACGGTAACATTTCACCTTGTTTTTAATTATTTCAATCATATCTATTTCATTACAAAAAACAAAAACATGTATGTGTTCAGGATGTGAGTGTAGTCAACATATTATTTATTATTGTTATAAAACTGATTAA
>JBBPCS010000204.1:285268-304293 GCA_037974645.1 Hollardia meadi | reverse complement strand
GGCGACGACCAGAGCCACCAAACTGAGGCTTCACAACGGCTCTTCAGAAACCTATGGGTGACGTCACAGAGACTCCGATCAGTGGACGACCGCTCTACCTCCTGAGCCATGTGCTCTAGACCTGTAAATATAGCTTACTTGTTTACCAGCTAGTAACATTAGTAAAACCTGTGGGCTTTTGTGTTGGTTATATAGGAAAGATGAGATTCAAGAGACCAAAACTGAAATGTAAAAAAACAAACAAATGTTGGGTATTAGTCATGCAGAAAAACGTAAGTGGCAGGACTGCAGTGTTGGGTGGTACACAAAGGAGAATACTCTTTTACTACTGTTTTTTTTATAAACACAATTATGTAATATTGAGCATCACTTTCAAGGAAGGTGAATACAGAATCTCATCCCCAGTTATCCAATATACTGTACTGTATACTGTATGTTTGCTCTGTTTGTTTCCTGCTTACCACAGGAGAGCGCTGTTGCTCATGTTTGCATGTCACTTAAATCATGACGGACTCTGGAGGTTGTGAGAAAAACAGCAGGGCTGCTTTCAAATCTCTTTGAAGTCAGTCATATCAGGATGTGGCTTTTATAAAGAAAAAAAAGTCTGTGTAGGTGTTGAGTGTTTTTTCTTTCTATCCATACATGTATGGGTCTAAACCTCAGTTTCACAAACTACATCGAATCCTGTGGCTTTTATGATCAAGTAGTGTTAGGAGAGATTTGCACACAAATGTAACATTTGATTTGATTCTTCAAGCACCATATTTCATTTCCTTCTGGTATTCTGATTAGGAAACACAAAATGTTACCTGTCAGTTATGTTATTTCTGCCTGTCGAGCTGTTCAGTTATGTGGAGAGAAAGAGGAAGACCAGGGTGTGAAAAAGTGAAATATTTTTTGTGTCTCACTACAGCAAAAATCTCGAGAATCAATCAGATTCAATTGACTGTAACACTGCAATCTCAGCATGATTAAACACACTCTCATTTCACATAAAGGAGGCTCATTAAACAACTTACTAAAGTTCAAATATAAATAAGAAGAGAGTTTCAATCTTCGTCCTAGAAAAAGAAACTGGGAGGAAGTTAGAAGGCAGAGAGGCAGTAAGTACTGTGTGACAAATGTGTGTAAATACTCTTTCTGTAATGTGTGACAGATTTATTCACTTTTCCAACACTGTACTTTCCTGCAAAAATCATTTTTGAGCCCGGCGAACTCGACACTGCATGTTTATAAGGAGGCAAATGTATCTCATGAACAGGTGATATCATGAATCAGGGTTGTGGACAGTACCACTTCTGGGAACTGGAGTTTTCTACCCAAGTCGACACTCATCTTCCACTCCCGGGCTGACTGCAACAGGTTAGGCTTCCCCCTGAGTGAGTAGCCTTTGCCCCTCTTTGATAAAGGTAATTGTATTCAGCAGTGGTTTTGTCTTTGCTGAATGCTTCTTTCCTTTCCTATTCTCGTATGTCTGTGAGTGTAGTCAAAACCCTATCATGACAACATCGATACCTTCCCTGGGTCAACGTGGTTTTGCACCCAGAAAGGATTTGCACCAGGGTTCCTTTCCATCCACACAACTTACAGAGTGGATCCTCCCTCACACCCCACTTGTGCATGTTCACTGGTGTTGGTAAGGTGTCTCAAAGTTTTGAATTTCCTCCTGAATCGTGGTTCTCTTCTTTAGAACCTTAGGTTGGAGATTGCCGGAAATGTGAAGTTCCTAGGCCCTGCCTGGCTCACTTGCAACCTACTTCCACCCGGATCTTGTTCTTATGCCAGCTTTCTCGTCAGGGAATATAAAACAGCTAACAAAAAGTTAATCTTCTTTGATAGTTACAGCAGACCTAGCAGGGTGAAGCTGGAATATAGTGTCAGTTGTTCCTGACAGTGTTTAACAGACGTTATGGTTACGCAGAATATACCTGGGTTCTAGTAACTACATTTGCTGTTTTGCAGTACACCATGTGAACTGTCTAAAAGTGTGCGGTTTTGTGCCACTCTTCTATGCAGCAGCATTGTATGGTGGGACTCTTGGAAGTGAAGTTTCTGTGGTGAATGTAAGTCATGCACATTTTGTGATTATCATATCCGTGTGGACAAATCATAATTTTTCTCCAAGCCATTAGTTACTTTGTGAATAGAATATTAAAGAGACCATATTATGCATTTTGGGGTTTTCCATGACCTTTGGTGTGTTACATACAGTATCTTTTTGTGCAAGGTCTGCTAAGTTGAAAAGCCAAAAGTCCATGGCAAAGGGAGCTCCTTACTCCCACAGAAAACACTGCCCCTGAAGTGCCTGAAACACCTCATAAGTAGTTTAGCATTTACTTCTGTCACTTTGTTACATCACTATGTCACACAGCATAATGCATGCCTTACGGATAGTCTAATACACCCTTGGGCAAAGCTGTAATTTGGCATGCCCCGACCGGGAAGAGTTTTGTTAGAGGTATCACAATGTCGTGGAGATACTGTGTTTTTAACTGTGGGGGCAAATTTCTTTGTACAACCGATGCCATTGTTGCCGTAGCTACAGCTGTGTTTTCAGCTGCTCAGGTAGCCTATGACATTTCAGACACACACACTAAGTGGTTGACCAATCACAATAGAGTGGGCCAGCTGACCAATCAGAGCAGACTGGGCTTTTCAGGAGGGGGGCCTTGAAGAAACAGGAGCTAAAAGAGAGTGTTTTAGACAGAGGGTGAATAGGGTGCTGCTGCAATGGACAGTATGGGAAAGATAACGTGTTTTTGAACATTAAAGTCAGTGAACGTATTCTAGTATAAACCTAAACTAAAAAAATATTCACTTTAAAATGAGCATAATATGGTCACTTTAAGGTTAATATTCTACATGTAAGGGCAGACTACTCCGTCGTGTGACAAGAACTGCTCGGCTTGCTTTCTTCCTGAATCACACCTGTTACATTTTAGGAGCACGACACTCATAAGCTGCACGGCCACAAGAGAAATTTTTAAATCTGCTCTCAATCCTAAAATCTTTAAGTGATTCACATCTTTACAGTCATTTGTGCAATCTTTGCAAACACCTGAAATGACCACATTTTGCTCAGCTTCAAAATACATATCTGTTTCACAATCTCTGTTGTGCTATCAAACTATCGAGACCATAGTTCAAAGATTAAAAATATCATTAAGGCAGAAGTGGTTAACCCTTTATAGGGCACTCATTGAAATACTTGGAAATTCAAAATTTCAACCCTAGAGGAGGATATTGGAGGATATTACAAAATGTATTGTATTATAATAATATAAATATATAATATTCATATAAGATATTATTATTTTATTACAACACTGAAGTTACCCAATATGGTCCCTTGCCCGATAAAGGGTTAACAGCCACTTTGTGCTTGAGTCTGATATGTTCCCCATACATCTGAAAGCTGGTTAGAGTTCTGTAGTATTGTCGTAATGACAGAGGTCCAGTAACAGTTGCTTGTCAGATATGGTATCGTTGCCCTAAACAAACCACTATGAGGAGGATCTGTCAGGTCGATTCCCAAATGTCTCATACACAGTCCCACGTACACATCCTCAATGTACACAGCTTTAACATGTGCAGACGCCTCCAGTATCTTTTTGGATAAATCCAGTGAGAACACATAGCCCAGTCCCAGGGCATACGGTGGGTACCTGGACTCAGAGAAGGCAGAAACAGGAAGAAACCACTTTGAATTATGGTCTCTAAGAACATTAGCATCCCGTGCCACCATTCCTGTCATGTAGAGATGTCGGGGGGCTTTCAAAAGCATGTCGATGAGGTTGTGGACATTAAGGAACATATCCGAGTCGACCTTCATGGCGTAGGAGGTGTTGGGGCAGTGGGAGCCGAGCCATTCAAACATGACCATGGTTTTAATGGTGAGGTTACTGTAGCTGTCCAAGAAGTTACTCTGGATAATATCATGATGTCTCTGGCTTTCCTGTAGCACCTACAGGGGAGACAGGAGACTGTGTTTAAGGTAGTAGTTGACAAATGTTTTGGCTGTGTAGGGGCAGTGGAAACAAGCAAGCAACCAGTTGCTTATTTACACATCCAACCTACACAGAGCAACATTAGCATCATTTGAAGTTGTGGTTCTGGCCACCTGATGAATGTAAGTCCAATATTCACTCTTGTTTTAGCTGGTTTGGTCTCTACCAACTCCTCAGGGAAATATCTGGCTTATGAGAACAAAGTTAGTTGCTAACGTTGTCTGCCGTTTGGCCTTGGGCTATGGAACCAGATCAGGGCCAAAAGGTTTGTTGATTTGAAAAAAAAATTGAATTGAAAAAATAAAATTTGAAACTGAAAGTTCAAGTTTTGATCTTGACTTGTAAAAAAAAATCAACTTTTTCAAACTAAAGATAAGTGTAGGGAAAGTTTAATTTCAATTTAAATATCATTTTGATTTAATTCTGATATTCTTTTGAATAAATTATTTATTTTCAATTTTCACCTATATATATTTTCATATTTGAGGTCTTATTTTTTCAAGTTGCAAATTTTATGTTTTCAGATTCACATCTCTTTTTTTTTCCACATTCAAATCTTTTTTTTTTTTCACTTTCAGATCGTATTTTTTTCAGTTCGGAGTTTTGGCCCTGATCTGGCGTGGGGTGCGGGGCATCAACTGAGAGGGGCGTGGGATCATGAGTGAGCATAACAAAGAAGACTTAGGGCCTTATCCAATTATGTTGCCTTCATGAGTCGTGGGTACTTTGATAAATGTGACTCAACGCTTTCTATACACTGTATTCACGTGATTAGCAGTTAATAAAGTGATGCTTGTGACAAAGTTACGTTTAACAATCTGTTTTAGACCACTCCAGGCAATTACCAATGTATAAGAGCTGTAAAATATGCCAGATTGTGAAGTTTAACAGCCATTCTTTAAGAAATGATGTTTCCCATTTCCACATAAGACTGTAAACTAGCATAAGGAAGAAATCACCTTTTCAGTTGCTCCTAGAATAAACAAACATTACTTTAAATTATTGCACTGCTTTAAATCTATTGAGATTCTGTGTGAGCACACAAGTGCTCACACCAGCTGTGCTGCTGCATAACTGACTGAATCAGAGATGTTAACACAGACAAAGACTAAAGTTTGAGCTAGACACTTTAAGGATTATAACATTCATTAACAGCAGCTAACAGCATAAAGCTAGTTAATGATAACCTTATGCTAGTTTACAGCTTTGACAAACTCCCCACATAAAGACGTCTTTCTTTATGTCCCTATGTTTCAAAAATTACACAGCATTATAACGTTTAGGATAATTTTTCACAGCATCTCTTCTAAAAATAGCATTTCTTACCTGCGCGCCTGCGCCAGAAGGCTGTCCTGCTGAGGAGGATGTCATTGTAATCCGTGATACTGCGCTGCGTTCACAGTCTTATGTGAAAATGGGAAACATCAATTCGTAAAGAATGGCTGTTAAACTTCACAATCTGGCATATTTTACAGCTCTTATACATTGGTAATTGCCTAGAGTGGTCTAAAACAGCTTGTTAAACGTAACTTTGTCACAAGCATCACTTTATTAACTGCTAATCACGTGAATACAGTGTATAGAAAGCATTGAGTCACATTCATCAAAGTACCCACGACTCCTGAAGGCAACATAATTGGATAAGGCCCTAAATCTTCTTTATTATGCTCACTCATGATTCCACGCCCCTCTCAGTTGATGCCCCGCCCCCCACGCCAGATCAGGGCCAAAACTCCGAACAAAAAAAATACGATCTGAAAGTGAAAAAAAAAAAATTCTGAAACCAAAAAAAAAAAGATTTGAATGTGAAAAAGAAGATCTGAATCTGAAAACATAAAATTTGCAACTTGAAAAAATAAGACCTCAAATATGAAAATATATATAGGTGAAAATTGAAAATAAATATTTTTTTCAAAAGAATATCAGAATTAAGTTTCAAATTTAATTTTTTCAATTTAATTTTTTTTTCAAATTAGCAAACCTTTTGGCCCTGATCTGGCTCCATAGTTTGGGAGTGTGGTCTTTCAAGGGCTACAGTTTGGTTTCTTAATCCGTTAAAGGATCAATTCATCCAAATCATGAAAGACACCGTTTCTTACTTGAAGTCTTTCACTTTACTTTTCGGTAAAAGCAGGCTTATAAATCACAGTGTGAAAATACCCTACTAAATTCCAGCATTAAAAATCTTCCTTAAAAAAAATTGACTTAAAATACCAAAAGTAAAATATTCCCTGTCAGTGTTACACATGCATTTATATACTGTTGTATGTTCCTGTCACGTTTGTTTAATGTCGCACTAATTTTAAATAGGGCCTACTTCATATGCTGTTGTATATGTATATGTATGTTGTTGTATCTCTTAAAAATATAAGCTTTCCGTTAGCTCAGAAAAACAGCCATGTGACAATGAATCTACTGCTAAGGGTTTTTTAATTGTTTATTTAGGGTAAGAAGTTGCAGAATTTTATCAATACACAAAGGAATGCTATGAAAAATTACAGCTGTCAGACAAATGTTGTGTGGTAAAAAGTCCAATATATGCCTCTGAGAGATATTTGTGTAAATGTACTTACTTCCCACCAAAGTTTCTGTCTAATCCAGCGGAGGTGAAAACCTTACTGGATCTATACGGCTGAAACTGCATGAGGTCTGTTTTATTACCTTGACTGATGTCACTTTAGCTACACGATGTTCTGTTACAGAAAATATAAAAGACTGCTAAAAAAAAACAACTGCTGCCTCTTTGCAGCCTTTTTTTTTTTGTAATGTGAAGCAGTTTTTGCTTATTGATGTTGAAACCATCCCAACCCCCCTCACCTCACTCATATCTCCAAACAGGAGCTGGCCTGGATTCAAATTGCCCGTTTCACACCTTGTGAAGGAGTCGTGCTTGTCTTCAGTGGGTGTGGTCCCGTGCTAAGACCCCGGCACGCGATCTGTGCAGGAACAGCTGTTCACTGTTCATAATTTCTATGTCCACGATGTAGGCCTATAATCTCATATAAGTTTGACTGGGCTTTGAGTTTGGGGGAAGCTTTCTCCGCACTGCATTTATGGTCACCCTGATCCCCATAATAGGCTCAAGTATGGAGATAACACTGGGATGATCGGATCACGGGGATCCCGTAGATTAAGAGGCTTTTCACAGGCAATGATACTTCCGTTCGAAATCAAAGACAGGGCGATTAGTGAAGGCTCAGAGATCACTTTTGGTAACCAAGGAAACTCACCTTTTACTCTGCGTACAAATTCTATTATAGCCCTCTTTATTCTAGGCCTATCATGTAGTTATAGAAAAAATATACATTTAAATATGGTAAATATAACTTATGCAGCCTACTCTTTGGATGTTGAGTCTGGCTTTCTCTGTCCAAGTGTGTATAGGATTTAAGCCACGTGGACCCACCCCATAAATAAGTGCTACAATGTGCTCGCCTGAGCCTGTGATGGAAACTAATTAGGGGAGATTTGCGCTTTGGTGGCAGAGAAATGGACCGTAGACTTCTAATATCGTGGCTCGTCGGGTGTATCGGTCACACTGACTGAAGAGTTCAAATCAAACAGATCTGAAGGGGGGGGGGGGGGGGAGTCAACAACTGCTCTGATTTTTTTTTTTGTGTGTGTGTGAAGTCCAAACATCAGGCATCAAGCTGGCCTGAAGCAGCGCACACTTAACACTGTGGTGTAATAATCATCCTCACACTTCATCACATCAACACACAAACGCGACATGCTCCGTTTTGTCAGCTACCTACAACCTGCATCTAGTTTGTTTATCATCAACGTATGTTTATTTTATGAAGGAGCTATTTCTGACAGCAAATGCATACGCGTCTTGCATTTGAAGTCCTTCATTTGGTCTTCATCATCACTTCATGCAACGTGCTGAAGTCTCACACGTCATAAACACTCCTCATCTGCTCTGTTTCTCACTTCATTTCTGTTCCCACGAGAAAAAAAAGTTTCCCATAGTTTCACTTCACGGGTGCGTTAAAAGTCCTGCAAATACTCTTCATTTAGTCTAATGAAATTAACAGGCTGAATGCTGCATGAAAAGATGGACATCCAGATTCACTACATCAAGTTTCACTATTTAATTCTACTATAAAATGTTCTTACTACAAAATAAAGGCACAGAAATGTTAAAATCACCCTTTCATGAGGTGATGTAGATTTATCAAGTAGCCTATAAAACTACACCAACAGTCTGCCTCTGCCTGATGATGTCATACATTGATGGCTTTATATTAATTGCCCTATGAGTCATTTTTACAGACGCCTCTGATCACCGTCGCAGTTCAGTTTCGATTTTATCCACGGCCCATGATAAAGTTAGCTGAGGTCATTTTCGGTTAAGTGTTGTCACTCACACCTGTCAGCCAATCAGTGGCAGCACGAGGTCTACTTATAGCACTCGCGGGCACCAGGAGGCTGTTTCAACTGCTGCAGCTTCCACTGAGGACAAACAACATGACCAGGAAACTACAAAATCCAACTCTGGAAGATGGCAAGAGTAGAAAAAGGGTAAGAACTTTCAATAGATTGATCTATCCAGTTGCCTACAACTTTTTTTTTAATGAGGCACAGTTTACAAGTAAGTTACTAATGTCAGTGAATTTAGTGAATTTAATAAGCCTTTTTTGAGCAGTTAACTTTTGGGTTGCCAGGTTTATTAATTAATTACTAACATTTTTAACTGCAAACATGACAACCAACAAGATTATTCACAACCTGGCAACCCGAAAGTTGTCCTTATAATTGATTTATACATTAGTAACTCTTAATTAAAATGGAATATTGATTTCATGTTAATAAAACCTTGTGGAGCTTCTCAGTTCATCTGGCTGCCTTTTCACTATCAATTAAGTTCCTTATGCACTTGTGTACAGTTATGGTTACAGATGCTTTAAGTTTTTTGTATTTCGAGTGTAATTCATCTGCCAAAAAGAGACAAAACACACAATAAACAAAGTTAAAGATGAATTTGACTGACTGTCACCTGTTACATCTGTGTGGCACTGGCACCGTTTTCTACCTTGATGAGTGACCAAACCTTCACCAGACTGACATCATGTTGTTCATCTCTCTCTCTCTAGGTTCTGAAACCAGTTGTGGAGAAAAAGAGGAGAGATCGAATAAACCAAAGTCTCGCTGAACTGAGAAGTCTGCTTTTGAGTCATACATCTGATCCGGTGAGTCATGTCAAGAAAATCACATTCAGCGTCTACACGAATTTAAAGAATCATAAACCATACAATGATGAAATGTATTTCTCGCCCACGTTATAACACACAGCGGCTGCAGAATCCGAAAGTAGAGAAAGCAGAGATTCTTGACATGGCTGTGGAATATCTCCAAAAGTGGACAGATGGGAAGAACCTGAGGAATGGTTAGTTGTTAAAATGGATGAAATTCTTCTTTTAAAAGCCTCTTTCTACTAATTTTACAATTGTTTTACCCCTCGCCCTGGATTCTTTCCACTCGTTGCAGACCCGTCTAACACTCACATGAAGACCCATGCTCCTGTGGTAAACGTTCATCACTCAGAGTCCAGTGCTCCTCTCTTAACCATGGAGAGTGCAGGTTTTCAGCAGTGCGTGGCCCAGCTGACCAGCTACATGCAAAAAATAACACCATCACAGAGAATGAGCCTGATCGACGGGCTGAAGCATCACACAGAGAGCCAGCAGCCAAGCAACTTCAGCCAGAGAGTGACTGAGGCCGAGGCGGCTAAACAGTTAACATCTGTAGATTCCATTTGCACATCTGAGAGGAAAGAAGAGTCTCCAAAGTTGTTGTTTCTGTCTCACTCGCCATTTCAGCCTCACCCTTGCTCCACACCATGCCACGACTACGTGTCCCCTCCTCCCTCTCCGTGGCTTTCACCTTCTTTCTCCACATATGCCACCTCTCCTCCTTTCCTGTCATTTGCCCCTCACTTCTCCTCCCCCCGCAGCCTGTCACCTCTGTCCTCCAACACCTCCTTCTTCAGTTTCTCGCCCACCACCCCTCACTCTGGCCCGCCCGCCAGATGCCCTCCACACCCTGCACCGAGGGAGGGGTCACCGCCAAACTCTTCTGCTTCATCCATGTGGAGACCCTGGTTTTGATGAAGTGGACCAGAGACTGATGAACTGAGAACAGCAGTGCCACCTAGTGGGAACAAGCTGCAGCAATCTGGCTGTGGAGAGGATGAAAAACTCTCCATGCTGGGAGTGTATAGTGTACATATTATTAAATCGCCTATATTTTGTATTTCTTCTTATAAATAAAACTTGTACTTGTACCAAACAAGTCTCAGTTTGTACATTTATCTACTGTATCCACATAGTTATACATCCACCATGAACAATAATAGGTTTTATGTTCACTCACAGACCTTGAGTTTGTTAAAAATCTACCTGCTGCATATTAGGCAGTATGCTCATCATAGGATTAAAACATAAAACAGATCATCAACACGACTATTTTGCCATCTGGAGTGATTTTAAAAGAGGCTAGTAACATTTTTCAGTTGGACAGTTGGAACTAATAACACTAACGGTAGCTCTTCAATAAGTTTATCACATGGCCCTGAGCTGACACAGCTAACTGCAATGCTGCCATAATGTTAAATACAACAACCTCTGATTGTCTGTCCTATAGGAAGACAGATATCATTGTCACTGGGTGAGGGACATTATGTTATGAACTTGGGAAAAAAAAGAGTTTTATAAAGAGTGCAGACCCTTTTTTTTTTTGAGAAACCTGAGAATGTCTCTGAGTGACTGTTCCTAACTATTATTATTCATTTATTACTATTATCTTTACTCATATGATTTTTTTCTACTTATTTGTTCTTTCTATCTATTATTTATATGTAGTGATATTCTTATACTTTTCTATATTGTGTATTTTTGTCAGCGGTTGAATTGCACTGTGGCTGTTGCAGTCACCAGGTTTTTAACAAGGAAGAAGAATGTATGAAATAAGAAATCTCTGGTTCTGCAGCAACATTCAGATTTTGTTTCTTGAATTGTCTACAGTGAGTCTGACAGTGTTATAGAAGTGCAATACTAAATCTTTGGAATACTACTTTAATAACATCAACACAGTGTTTTTGATTGAGTACCTGCCCGCAGTTCTTATTGTGCTTACTGAGACTGAAGCAGAACGTTTTTGATGGTTAAATCTGTTCTCATCGCATGTTGCACAATATGAGAGTTCTGAGTAAATACGAGAACCCTGGACATCAGTGGTGAGAGTTTATGGGAACATTTGCAAGTGGACAGTCATGTTTTAGAGCAAAGAAAATTAAGTAAGTCTCCACTGTGCACATCAGAGTGTAATCAGTTTTTACTCATTACATTTATTTGAAAGCTATAGTTACTAGCTAGTCTTTATACTTCTATTCTGCTACATTTAGGAGGCAAATATCGCACTTTTTCCTCCACTAGTTTCTTTGCAGCTACACATTAATAAAACAAATGACAATATCACATTATAGATGAAGATAAGAGTTTAAAATCCCCAGGAGGAAACTCACAAGCTACCAAGCAGTGTATAAAGTCATTAAAATGAGCTTCACATTTACTTGCTCCAAAATGATGTACACATGAATGCATCAATAATTATAATCTAAATATGTAATATATATTATCCTGTACAACGAGTGCTTTTGGTACTTTACATTTTTGTACTTTTCACTTTTAGTACAATTTTGAATGCATGTGTACCACCTCTGATAATCAGTAGATGTGTGTAAGCTGTAGTAATATGTTTGCTGGGAGTCACTGGCAAAGTCAGTGTCAAACTTTAATTGGCGGCAGTTTGCAGAAGGTACAAATGAAGTGAAAAGCACTCAAAGTGGCAGCTAGCAGGGGTGAAAATGGTTGTGAGGGAGAAGATGTTTGGCTTTGGATCAACAGAGGGCAGCAGTGACACAGCGTAGTTGTGTAGCAAAGCAGGTGATCTCCATCCCTCCTTGAACTCTCACAGTGGGGATAATAAAATATAATAAAAGGGGGCTGTCATTTCAGCAAAATAGAGGATGTCATTGAGCTATTCCATCACCGGTAAGCCCGAGATGCATGATCATCATTCTTGCCTCTCCTCATTTCTGTCTCTCAATGCTCAACCCACTCTTTATCTAATGATCAAATCTTTATTATTAGCTCTGAACATTTTCAGCAGGGAGGCTCCAAAGGATTTGGCTTGAGAAAACAGAAGTTATCACATGATAGAACATGTCTTGCGATAATGGTTATTTTTCTCCCTCTTTGCACTGAAGAAGCTCTCTCTCTCTCTGCAAGTGCCATTAGTTATGAGGTGGCCATTGTTCTTTGTCAGAGAAATGAGAGGGCAGGTACATCACTGGGAGCTGGATTCTCCACACTGTCTCTCTGAAATGTTTTGATCATCCTGCGCAGACATATGAAAGCAGAGACGGTCGCTCACACTGCAGAGGACGACTGCTGCGGCGCGGCACATAATTAATAGGGAAAGAGATCACCTCTCGGAGTGACCTGACAATGGTTGAAAACTCCCTGGCATTTTCTCAGGACATGCTGATTAGGGCTGATCCAGTTACCCTCTTTAATCTCTGTTTTTGTTTGCCACAAATGCGCCCATGCATTCCTGATTTGGAGAAAACTTGAGACGGCGTGCTGTGGAGATGTCACAGGTTCGTCATGGCCTGCTCAGGAGCTCTGAATACCTCTGTGTTGGTGCATTTCGAAAAAATTAAAACGCTGGTGTCAAACACTTTCATCAAACATGTGCACATTGCACATTGTGCCATGTAGCTCAACAGCTTCACAGCATTGGTGCTTATAATGACTGTCCATGACACATCCAGACTGTGAAACAGTAGATCTACAGCTGAGCTCTTCAGATCTGTGTGACAACTTTGCCATGTCTCATTTTTGATTAGTTGAAACTAAATACTTCTTGTTTAGCCTGAATCAGTGATGTTTAATAACTGTGAACAGTCTTCATAAATAAATCTAATTTCCCTGTGAAGTTTTCCAAGTTAAATTTAACTGAGGCTTGCAGTTTCTCTTCCTCATACCAGAGGTCTTCACCAGTTTGTATTTAAGTCCAATAGCAGAGAGTTCTTCTTGGAGACAACTAACTTTTCTTGCCAACATGTGCACAAATCCAAAGAGCTTCTAAGACTTATTTGGACACTTTAACCTACTTCCAGATTTAGAATAGCTGCCTTGGACTGGCTTACAGGTCCATTTTATGTGCAGTGATATAAGTTTAAAAAAAATCTCTTGAATAACATTAGACACATTGTCCTTAATAACGAGAAAAAGGTGAATAACCAGATGATAAACTGTCCAACAGAGTGATTTTCTAACCCTTGATACAATAAAGAAACACTTCACTGTCCAGTATGCTGTCTATTTGTATAGACACTGTGAATTCTTTTGGAGTTGAGTCAGTTTGTTTGATTAAGATCTATTTTGGAAGACAGTCCCTGAACATAGGGCTTTTTATCAGTCAGATTTAAGGACTGCAGGAGTGGAGGAGGACTCCTCACTCAGATCGCATGTCAATACTCAAAAACGTAGATCTGTCACTACCCACAACTAAATATCATTTTCCCTCCCTTTCATTTCTCTCTCTTTTCCCTCTCTTTGCGAGGCTCTTTGAAGTAATAGTGAAAGGGTCCCAGACTGTAGCAAATTACCTGAGGACTGAAACATTTTTGACATAAGTCCTGAGAGATAGGGTGAGCCACTTTTCCTGGCGGCCCCTTTGGCGTTTTTAATCTGGGGCTGAGGGAGACAGCGGCGCTGACAGAATGATGGGTAGCTGGACATGCTTCCAGGCTAGCAACAACGGGCAAAAGAAAAACCAGGAGAAGGGCCACTGCTGACATCTCACCACGGAGCCAACCACTCAGGACAGACGACCAAAGCAGGATGTAGAGTGACAAGTGTTCAAGGGAGACATCCACCTCCTCCATCTTGACTGAAGAGCTTGCATCTCCAGCCATGGAGGATGTATTTATTTTTTGTCTTATTTTGGGCAAACAACTTTTTGATAATTAATTGCAAGTAATGATAATGAATGTTAGTCTATATAACACTAGTTCATTCTTATTTTTGTCCATGCCTGCATGACAGCATTCATGTCTGTAGGCCTGTGGTAAATATGAAGCTATCAGCAGCCTGTTAGCTTAGCACAAAGACTGACAGCAGGGAAAGACGGCTTCCCAGCACCTCTGAAGCTCAATAATTACAGAAACATGTGATATCTTGTTTGTTTAATGTGTAAAACATATAGCTACTTATAGCTAATAGCCCTGCACATAACCCCATGTTTTGCACTTTGTACAAAACAAGAGAGTATTAGTGAGCATTAGAGATGCTGGTAGATTCATTTCAGACTGAGCCAGGCTAGCAAGTCTTTGTGCTAGTTAAGCTAAGTTAAGCTAGGGGCTTCTGGTGGTAGGTTCATATTTGCTATACATGAAAATTTTTCCTATGATGGCGAAGGCATGACTTGCCCTACTCTTACTCTGATTGGCTTACCAATCTCACTCCTCATTCCTAAACCTAACCAACCCAACCAACGAAGGCAACAAGTACAGTCAATCTTGGGAAAAGTAGGGCAGATCATGACTTCACCATCCTAGAAAAAAAGAAAATTGCTTAAGCTACTGTACAGATATGAGAGTGAAATTAATCTCATGTACATGTCATGAAATTGAAAGTGTAACTGTTGAACTTGCTTTAAGATCTAAATTTTTTGTTTCCAGGACTTTATAAGACATTTGACTTCAAACAAAGAAAATACACGGAGAGAGAGGACATTAAATTCAAGTCTTTAGTGGACAAAGACATCGGAACATCCCAAAATCTATCCAGGACCTTGATTGTATCTGCAAACATGCTTAAAGCAGACAGGAAGTAACTTGAGCCAAACAGGAGGGAATCAGTTCAGACATTGCTAGCTTGTTTTTCAGGGCAGGATAATTATATTTGACATAAGGCGCTTTTCACTCACGCATCAACGCTCTCCACTTTCATGGGGTCCTATCACATTGATCCAGTGGTTTGCCTTTCTTCCTCTCAATTTTGCAAAGTTGTTTTGCTGGAGATGATGAACAATGGCTGCCTTTTCAGAGATCCTATAACCTTTTCTTCCCGAGGGACCTCGCTACAGTGCAAGAGTGTATTGTCACTTGCTTTGCTTACGCTGCCCAAATTGTAATCTTTCCCACACTGATTAGATATCTTAAATTCATAGGGGAATGAATTGTCAGCAGGATCTAACTTGATTTTGGGTCTTTATTGGCTTCATCACATTGCCACATTAGTTACCTATATCTTTGAAAATTTTGAACATGAAGCCAGTTCTTTTCACTTGGAGTTTTACAGAAAAGTATCAAAAATCAAGCCTTTCCTGCATGTCTGCCAGTGCTTTCCTGTGTTTTGTGTTTGGGCTCCGGAGCTGTCTACTTCGTGTCTGGGAACATGCATCCTCCTCAGCCTTTGTGACCCTGTCTTCTCGCCCCCTTGGGTGGGCTGTGACCCTGCTAGCCTGCAGCTACCGCAGGTTACAAACTCTCACCCTGGAGCACATGTAATCCAGGGGATGTACTTCAGTACACTTTATGCTCTTTGCCCCTTTCTAAAATTCAGTAAGAACCCCACAGGTCACAGGTCATCGTACCAAACAGAAGCTGTCGATAAAAATAGCAACTGATACACAGGTCATCTAAAAATACCAGCTCCTGTCCATTCTCATTTAGAGGACACTTTGTTTTGTTGGCCATATTTAGGGAACTTTTGACATTTTGTCCTGATGTCACCAGAAACAGGAGTGAGAGGCCGTTTTTGTTCACAGAAAAGGGGGCTTGATGATGCAGATGTCTTTTTCCTCGTATGTAACCTCATACTGCTGAGAAAATGTCAGAGTGCAGGAGAGAGAGTGTGGACATCAGATTCTCCGGGCCCTTAAGGGGCCCCTTGCACTGACTAACAGAGCAATCTGTCCTTATCTCTCCCATGTAAAAATTCTCCCACTGCTGCTGGGGACTGCAGCGACTGAAGTCAAGATGTTGAACAATGTAGAGCACAATTAAGAAAGGTCTAAAATTAGTCACATTTGCTGCTTGTTTGATTTTGTATTATGGTTTAATTTAAAGTAGCTGTCTTATATTTGACAGTGAAGCGGAGGTAAAGGAAGTGATAAAAGATGACAGTTACCTTGACGCGTTTGATCCACACTGTTCCAAATTTACCATCCCAGGACAAATCTATAATCAGAAAATGATGTTCTTTTAGAATAAAGTCTGAACTAAGAATGAACAAACAAGTCAAACCAGCATTCAAGTGATTTATAGCCTTTAACACATGCATTCCAAGCATGGAAAAAAATGTGTGTTTTATTACGCCGTCACAAGTTGACACCGGCACAGTTGCAGATGAGCAGAGTGTGCTCTTGTCTTGGGTAGTCGGGGTTTTCCGCAGCAGTTCCATCCAGGAACAAGCACTGAACAAGAGCTACGATAAAAAAAGAGGAAATTACATGCCTTCACTGCCAAATACCTGCACCCTTCACTGTGCTGGTAGTCGTTATTAGCAGTACTGAGAAAGGTTTAGTGGTGTCACACTGTTCAGTGACTGACCAGATAGTAGTTAGAGCCTTGTTAGCAGCAAGCTCTATATGACCATGTCAGTTACTGGTCCACCACTTGCATTTCAGCATCTATTCAATTGATTGCTATTAAATGTTATAAAGGCATTCACGGTCCCCTGAGGATGAATCCTAATGACTTATCCTGACTTTTCCGGTAGTGCCACCATCAGGTCAAAATTTCAGTTTATTTCTTCAGTCTATTATGACCCTATACTTGCAAAGGTTGCCTCATGCAACCTCAGCTGTACTTTTTGTTTGTTTGCAAATTTTAGCATGCTTACACACTAAGCTGCCTAAGTACACCCCCACAGAGCTGCTAGCATGCCTGCAGACTCTTGAGTCTTCTTTAATTACTTTGTCTGATAAAATTAGCACAGCTCACGTGGTTTCAGATTTATTTTCGACAGATTATGATCTTTTTATCGCTCACACTGGCTTCTTGTAATTTACACCACACTCTTAACTACTCATAACTCAGAGAAGGCTTGCACATTCACTGTGCGTGATAACACATTGAGTGACGTCTGGAAGCCTCCTCACAGCGCATGCTGACAGGCTGTGTGAGCTGAGAAAGGCGACACATTGTCAGTTTCAACTCAGTTGGTTCCATATCACAGCCATGCACTGATAAGTAAACCACTGGTGTATTAATGTGTCTCTCATAATGTTGTTTTTTTTCAATAGTGATGTGTTCCTTTGTTTAAATGCACGCCAGAAAAGGTACACAATAGTCTACTGATGATTCCTCTCCTCACATGAACCCTCTTCTAGCCTTATGGACATTTAAGAGACGAGCACACTATCTCCTCCTGAGAAGTGTTGCGTGAGACGATGTGTGTGTAGTTTATCAGACCCTTTGTCTCTCTCTTTTCATCCAGATCCATATTTGTGAGTTCTTCACAAAACACAGATACTTCCTCTTGTATAAGACTCGACTTATCTGTCATTCAGGCTCCCCCTCTTCTTTCACTGTGGTCTAAATACGTGGACCACCAAACTCCCATCTCCCCTGAGCACTAAAGGCAGGGAGATATGATGAATCAGATGAAATTCTGTTCAAAGCTACGGGACCTGGTGGTACTTTGTCTGGCCCATCTACATCAGTCTGATAGCGTGCCACGATAAGAAACATGAAAGTACCTTGTCATCAGCTTTTTCCTTCCCTGCTTTTCTAACCGAGAACATCACAACAGGGAGAAGCCTTCATGATGTACAGAACAGACAATACCTTTGCATGTTACTGCTTTTCAGCAGCAAAACACAAAGATGTTGGCTTTAAACAAGCAAGAAAGATATCTTAAAAAGGCTGTGCAGGCCTCTGCTCCTACAATTATCTGCCTCATTGGCTCTTCTGTTGTCGTATGCATCATAACCATGTATGTGTGCATATCCTCCATTACATGGTCTCTGGACAGCTCAAAGCTTAAGGCTGTTAGTAATGCTTTATTATTGATCTGGTGGTCTGTCAGCCTCCAGGAGCCTGGGAGGCCCTGAGTTCCAGTGCCAGGCTGGATCTCGGGGCCTCACAGGCCATGATCTGTGTGTTGCAGTGAGGTCCTGAGCTACACTGCTAGGACAGCAGCCAGCAGATTTGCACCCTCCATCTTCAGCCAAAAAACAACATAGGATATCTTCAAAGTTGGCTAATCTTATGTCATTTGTTAAAAACAATGATGGCCTCACAGACTGAGGGGCTCATTTAATTTATTCCCAACTGTACTATCCCTTAGAGATTTCTTTCAATATGTCAATCTTTTGTCTTAAAACTGTTATTTTCTTAATTGCATCAACCTATCCAGAGCATATCTGTCTACCTCTCTGATACTGGAAGTGACTTTTGTTTGTGGTGCTTACAACATTGGAACAGATAACACTGGCAACAGTTTTTAGTGAAACTACTTTGTACCAAATGTTTCAAAGTAATTGGGTAATTGTTTCTGGAGAGACATATTGCTGTTAACAACAAACATTTATGAAGGCTGTGAGCACCACCAATTAAACTCTGTTCACCTTTCATGTGGTGGAGATGTATATCTCACAACCTGGGCCAGTGGCAGCAAGTCATTTATCAGACAACCATCACCAGAGTTCATACTTCCTCTCAGCTCTACATGGAGATTTAGCCTCTTTCAGCTCATTGTTTTGGTTTTATTGTCTTCAACTTTACTATTTTTGGTTCAGTCTCATCAGCAAGCCACTGTTATTTAGTGAGAAATATCTTATAAACCCACTGCACACCACCTGTCCAGCACCAAATGACAGACGGACAAAGATCAAGATTTTGCATAGTAAATATCCATCCATTCATAGGTGTAGTGCTGCCGGAGCGCACCGGAGCGTCGCTCCGCCACTTTTTTTCTCCAAGTGAGAAAATAAAATGTT
>JBBPCS010000204.1:233897-252705 GCA_037974645.1 Hollardia meadi | reverse complement strand
TCAGCTGCCTCCCTAGGTCAACCAGGAACTGCCAGTCTCTTGCTGTTGTGAGCAGCCCTCCCTGGGCCTTTGGTTGATGCTGAGGCTTCTCCCCTGCTTGGACAAAGACGATGGTGCGCTTTGCTGGGTGTTGCTGCTTGCTGTAGCTGATGCCAGTGCAGATGGTGTCAGATATATGATCATAAAATAGAACAGAGTCCACACACTGGATCATGCTCCCATGATTTTTTATTATTTAAACTACCGCCACAGGTGATGTTTTGAGCATTCGCTCTTCTTCAGATATATGATCATTACACAAAACTTTCACTCTGACCCACAGCTTAACTACAGTGAATAATAATGAAACATTTTGAATATTTTTAATTTGCTATTGAAAACAAGACATTACACTTAATTACACCAATATTATTAGTATTCAATTAAATGTGTGAGTAAATGTGCACAGCTGATGATGATGATGATCGGTTGTTTATGTTTATCTGCTTTCAGTTGTATACCTGCTGGTGTACCATGTCATTTTCATCATGTTTGTGTGGACTTACTGGCAAACCATCTTCACCAGGCCCATGAACCCCCTGAAGGAGGTGAGTGTGTCCGACTGCGCTGCAGTGTTATTGTCGCCTGGGATGATGAGGCATGGCTGAAAGTGCAGATGTAGGTTATGGCCTCACCGTGCAATTGAGCCCTGCATCTAGACTAATAATACTTCCCAGTGGAAGTGCCTGGAGCTGCACTGTAATGGCTCTGATCCACAGCACTTCTGCTCTTCAGGCTAAACGCACACACATGCATTCACTTTAGAGAGGACGCCACAGGAAAAGCCACCTTTGCATTTCGGTTTGAACTAAGGTGCAGCAGGCATGCGGGCAGTAATCATTTATGTGAAACCTATATAAGATGTGATCGCTAGATCATTTGAGGATTTGAGATTGTAATAAAAGTCAAATTTCATGTGTGCTGTGCTGTTTGGTATCATCTGAGTTATTTGTTTCCAGTGTTCAATCATAAATCGGCCGAGTGGCTGAAAGTAATATTGCAGCTTTGTGCTGCTTTGCTGCCATTTGCCTGCTGGGGCAGAAAGAACCAAAACAAATGGAAGATGCAGACATACCCTTCACTGCCTACTGAACTGCAGCTTCACAGTAACAGACATCACTGCATTATCGACACTATCACAGCCTGTAGCTTATCTGAGAGATTGTTTAAATCTGTAAGGGCATGTATAATTCATTAGGAGTAAACAGCACTGCTCACAGACAGTGCTATTGATAAATCCCAGGTGTTATTTGTTGTGTCATGTGTGTTCTGCCCTACATAGTTTCACCTGTCCCACTCTGACAAAGAGCTGCTGCAGCGTGAAGATCGAGGACAGTCTCAGCAGGAGATCCTGAGGAGGATAGCCAAGGATCTGCCAATCTACACCCGCACCAACTCTGGAGGTACAGTACAGTGCACATTGCCGTTGATGTGATGCGAACAACAGGAGCAGTCTAGACTGAGGTGCAGCTCTCATAGCTCGTTTCACCCCCGTCAAGCTTGTTAGTCTGTGGTCAAGTGTGAGGAGAGGCTGTTGCTGCTGCTGCTGATGGCCGTGTGATTGAACTGCCTGTGTCTCCTCAGCAATCCGATTCTGTGACCGCTGCCAGTTGCTGAAGCCTGATCGATGTCACCATTGTTCAGTCTGTGATAAGTATGACTCTCTGCTTGTGCAACTACAGAGAAAAGACCACACGATATACAGCCTATTGCATTCTGCCAGGCAGAGTAAGAATCAATTGCACTGACTTGTGGCCCTGCTGCGTTACAGATGCATCCTGAAGATGGATCACCACTGCCCTTGGTATGTAGTGACACTCACATGGTCTTGTTAGTCCGTGTAATTACATAATTTCTTTTTCTTCGCAGTATTCAGGTTTCATGAGAAAGGGTGTTTTTCTTTTGTTTTTTCCTTTGGCATCACACTGCCTGGTTACATTCATGTCAACAGGGCTTGTAAACACTCATCACATGGAAGCACAAAGGGCTTGTTTATTGAACACTGTAACCTCTCATCCTGCCAGATGACAGCAGAGGGAGACAAAGCAACATTGATTCCAAATGGTGTAATTCTTGGTGAACGTGATTGGTTTGCCTGCACTCTTTCCAATTATATACCAGAATAAGCCATAATGCAATGTGCCATTGGATTGAGCAATAGCATCCAATTGTTTTCTGTAATGCTTTCCAAGCATTGCTGGTGTGAACAACACGCAATGCACAATGCTAGTGCCCGATTGGTCCTCTAATTCACATAAAATAAACCTGCTTTTCTTGTAAAGTTCTGTTGAGCAGTTGAGAGGTATTTTCCTGTTTTTCAGGCAAATACCAAAATAAATAACTTTATTGTTACGGTCACAGTTTGATGTAAAAACTCCCCACCAACCCGTCCCCCATATTTACTGTTCTTCTCTCAACTGTTTTAAATCATTTTAAATGATAAGTTGTGTATTCAAAAAAGATTTGTATTCAATTTAGTAACATTTTTCTTCCCTGACCTGCATCTTTTCCATCTTCAGGGTGAACAACTGCGTGGGATTCTCCAACTACAAGTTTTTCATGCTGTTCTTGGCTTATTCGCTACTCTACTGCCTTTTTATAACTGCTACAGATCTTCAGTACTTCATTAAATTTTGGACGGTATGTATTGCTTGTCCACCTCAACATGAACTATTGATTATTTATGTGTTGTTTTTTTCTTTGAAAACTGTTGTGTTAGTACGAATATGTCTAACTGAATCTGAATGGACATCTGAAAACAACCATTCTGCTTTAAACATGTGGTATTTGATCTTTTTCACTAGGCTGGAGGTAGAGCACATTTCCGTCTGAGAGAATACCTGGTATGAGCCAACCAACTAGTTAGTAGCTCTGCAGTAGAAACAGTTTAATCAGCTCCCCTAGAACACTTCGGTAGAAGTCTCTCACAGCGCACTCAGAGTCTCAGGTTGTCGTAGTGTCCTCTCTGTTTGAGTGAAGTTGTGTTGATGGTTTGGTTGTTGTTTGACCCTCAGAACGGACTCCCAGACACTCAGGCAAAGTTCCACATCCTGTTCCTCTTCTTCTCGGCCTCAATGTTTTCAATCAGCCTAGCTTCGCTCTTCATCTATCACTGCTGGCTCGTCTGCAAGAACAGGTCCACTCTGGGTACGTACTTCATGCCTGCATGGATGTGTGTGTCCGTTCTGTTCGTGGCTGCAGTAGTTATGCAGCCTCTGTTGGACAGCTGCTCACTCATCTTTGTGAACGGTATCTGCTGTCAGTCAGGGGCGAGTCCAGAAGCGAATATTTTTAACAAATATTTTTGAATGTGCATTGTTTTCTTTTGTATGTAGCCTAATGTTTGAGGTACAATTTCTTATTATTAAAAGTAAAAGTATTAAATGCCACCCTTGCATAAGTCTGTGCCTCACTTGGGCCACCCCAGTCAAAAAAGTCTGTCACACCCCTGCTTTCAGTCAGCTTACAATTTGCACAGTGTTGTCTTTGCACTAATGATGAAGGATGTTTCATTGCATTTCCCCCACCATCATCACCATCCTCATCAACGCAATGATTTGATGAGCCTCTCTGGGCCGTCATCAGGCCGTTTCTCATTATGCGTGCACAGTGGCGCACTTTGTCTGTGTCGAGCAGCGTGGATTATCCAGAGGAGTGTGTTACAGTGTAATGCAAAGACATAAGGCTCAGAGCTTTAAGCAGCTTAGTAACAGACACTCGTCGGAAGAGAAGTCACACATGGGGGAACAGTCCGAGATCAGCTTTTCCGCCACCACAAAGACACTTTCATTCAGAATCGTCCCATTGATGCAGCCATTCAGCAGGAATCCTTCATGTGTTGATTTGTTGTGTGAATGAGCTCCTGTGAACAGACTGAACAATAGATTACATAAAGACTAAGAGGGAGTGCTGCATTGATTCATCTTCATGTCAGACTGACTCTTCGTCTCCATGTGTGTCCTCTCAGAGGCTGTGCGCTCTCCAGTGTTTCGCCACGGCACAGATAAGAACGGCTTCAGTCTGGGCTTCAGAAAGAACTTCCGCCAGGTCTTCGGTGATGAGGCCAAATACTGGCCTTTTCCTGTTTTCTCCAGGTAAGCTGTAATTTAAAAGAAAATCATCTAAAAACATATATTAAATAAAATGACAATTAAAAAGAAAAAATCAAAAGACTGAAGTAGGGCAAACAAAAGAAACATATCCAAAAATAATTTATAACATCCCCTGGGAGGTTGTCTGATAGTTTAGAAGCCCTGATGACCTGTAGTTTTGAGTCTGGACTGAAAGACAATCACGTCAAAGATTTCAGGCTCCACAACAATCATGTGGTCCAGCTGTATTTATACAACAGCATCTGTGTCCAGTAAAAATGTCAGATTTTAAAATGGTGACACTGATCTATGGTACATTATTTAGAGATGCTGCCACTAATGCATTTTGCTGCATTAGTGGCAGCACCTGGTTCCTAGGCTATATTTGTAAACTAAACCACTGTAATGCTCAACCGCATGAAAGTTCCTTTTCTTGCGTTGTTTGCTCAACATTTTTAGTGGACTGCCATATATAATATTTAAAGGTGCAATGTGTAAGATGTTGAGTCTCATTCACAGGTCGTCAAATACTGAGGCTTTGGGTTGGTGCCCAGCCGGGCCGACCTACCAACGCGAAGCGTCAGTGGAAATCATCTATCTTACACACTACACCTTTAAAAGATGAAATAACACAATCCTCCTCTTATAAATGAAAAGCTACATTTATAAGAAATCAATTGAGGCCTTGAGGACACCTGGCACAGCAGCTCATTAACTTTATTTAACATAATCAACAGTATTTATTAGCCATCATTTCCAAATAGGCTACATGAATTAAAATACATAACATGTAATTCTATGGATGCACCTACATTTAATAGATTTATTATCAGCTACTAATTTATACATCAAGCTGTTCTTTATACTGTGTTTTCCGCTGGTTTTGCAGTTTAGGGGACGGTTGCTCATTCCCAACCTGCCTGGTGAATCTGGACCCCGAGCAGCCGTCATCGCCCACTGGCTCCAACCCTGCCAACAATGGGTGAGTCGAAATGAAGAACACACACATCCATAAATAAATAGCCAGGTAGTTGATTAAAGCAGAAAAATCACTTGGGACTATTTTATTTAACAAAGCATTTAGGCCCAGAAATACTCCTCAGTGGGCCCATGATTCCTGGCTTCATCTCTGCTCATGTATATTTGTATGTTCAGTGCAGCAGAGGATCACCACTACCCCTCCAAGCCCCTGAGGGAGTCTCAGAGTCGGCTACTCATTACCACCCCCTCCTGGACAGAAAGTGACAGCGCAACAGACAAAGACAAGGGTCAGATAATGGGTCTCTCCCATTACTTAACCCCAAGATTATCCCAAATTAAAACAGATTTTTAACAATTAAATGATGGATTTTGTTCCCCCTGTGTATGTTCAGGTGCTAGCAATCCAGGGTTGACCATAGAAAATGAGGCGTAAACAGAGTCAGAGATGGAGGTGACGTCTTCAATCCAGAAAAGTAAGTTTAGTCATGACAAAAATATTCAGCTGTCAAGATTTAAGATGTCTCATTATGATGTGTTTCACCCAACAGGTTTATGCTGCCCCGTCCTCGCTGTTTGTACCAAAACGTGATGTGGTGGTGACATCATCATCAGTCTTTGTTGTTTTCCTGACTGCACACTTCTTCTGAGAGGTTTACACGACTAAGGTCATACGAACCGGTGAAAAATGAATGTTATCAGTATTACAGTTTATTGTTAAAAAGCTGCAATTCGTGCTGCTATGTGAACGTACGCAGTGGGTTGACATGAATATTGCATTCCAACTATCACACTTTCTTTTGTGTGTGTACGTGTGTGAGTAAGCACGGCAGCACCTTGTATACTAGGAGATCAGTTTGAGCTGCTATTGTATGTAACAGTAGAATTAAGTTGATTCATGTTGTTTTCGTAGCTTAGCACATAGAGTAACTGCTGTCATAAGTTTGCCAAATGTTTGCAGATTATTAAGTATAGATTAGTAGTGGTGTTAATGTGATGTAGCTCTTCTCCATTTTTTTTTTTTTAGGGGTTGGGGTGGGGGGGGGGGGTTGGGGTGGGGGGTATGGGGCAGGTTTTCCACCCACCTTGTTGAGTGTTGTGACAGTTCAAATGATGCATGCTATCTGAGGATGTTGACACCTTGTTGTAGTGAACTGTACCGCAGGATGTTCTCCCCTTTTGCTTGGAAACAAAAGAAAAAAATGTATGAATTAGTAATCTGAATAAGGGCTCTTCTGACTCGTTACAGCATGAGCGAGGATGCTGCTGTCCTACTGAAGCACCGGTGAGCTGGTGCTGAGACTGACAGCGCGTCCTCCTCTGCCGAATATCTAAACTGCTGTCTGGTAGCCTGCAGTACACATCCAGTACACACTGGCTGCCAGAGAGAGAAAAAAACAAAACAGATAACAGCTCCAGCTGCTTTGTACTGTATATTTTCACCTTCTGAGGGAGGATTCTGTCTGTTCTTGTCTCTGGCTGGAAACTATTTAACTATCACTGAAAGCTATTTGGAAGAATGTATGATTGTTTAAAACAAAGTTCCATGGTGAGTCAGTGTCAATCTATATTTTTCTATTCTTCTGTCTGTCGAGACAATAAGGATGTGAGGCAATGGACTGTACAGTTGTGATGCCTTATAAGAATAAAATAAGTATCTTCAGCCTCTTTATTCAGCTCTTTGTTGCACATTGAGAGAAACACCAAGTTACAAAAGAGATGTAATGGTAGAAAAGTTTCAAGCCTTTATTTACAAAATAATCTAAAAACAATCCTCTTGTATATTGCATATTCTTTTACTCCTTTACAGTGTGAAAGATGTGCTGCAGAAAGAAAGTGTTCAAAGTAAAGTCGTCACTCTTTCTGGAGGTTAATAAGTGGTGAACCTACACTTCAACGCACACCTATGGAAGTTCTACTCAACAACACAGCATTTATTCAAACTTTTTAGTACATGCAGCTGTTCTAGGCGGCATGAACGAACGGGAAAGCAATACAAAAAGAAGCCATTCAAAAGGCCAGAACTACAGGTGCAATGAACTCCTCTAGAACAAAAAAAAAGATTCATGTTAAAAAGGGTTGTTTTTTTTCAATGAGTAAAAGTTTTTTCTTCTTTTATTACAATTCTAAAACTCTACAAAACCTTAACTTCAATTAAAAATGAAAACTGATTCTCAACGGAGTAGTTCAGGGTAACCTCAGGATGTCCTACAGCAGGTGAGTGTTTCATTTTACACTTTTTAATATCGATTTTTTTTAAGGTCTGATGAAATTTGGTTGAAATCAGCGCAAGACCTCAGAGATGCATCTGTTCATGTGTGCTTGTCTCGTTGAGGGTGTTTACATGCACGTTCCTCCAATGCAAAGTACACATCTTGTACATACTGTATATATCCTCATGTGCGATTACTCTCAGCATTATAAATACAAAAAGGCAAACAGCAAAGACTACTTAAGAGGACAGGGTGTTCACTTGTTTTAGTGTCCCATCTACGTAAGCAGAATACACCATCTTATTATTAAAGGCTTCTCACAGTGGGATTAGAGCATATTCCGGTCATTATTAACAATCTTTATATGAACAAATGGAAAAAAAACAAAAACAAACTTCAATGAGATATTCATGTGCATGTAAACAGACTCACTGAGAGCTCATTCCCATTCTCATTCATTCTCATCATCATACAAGAGATTCAATAACAGAGGGTGAGCATATTGACGTGTGGTGTCTTTGTGTTGAATCTGTTCCGATGTCAGATCGCCAACACAATAAATAAAAGTTTAAAAGATAAGAATGCAGCTAATATTAAGGCTGAGTGTGCCGAGAGCTGTTGTAGTGATAGTAAAGGTTTACATGTTCACAATGTAAAACTGGAACGCAGAGAAAGGCAACAAACAGGAGAGACACCAGAGACATGTTCAGCTTTCCATATAAAATCAGGTTAGAGCTTTAAAGTGCAAAACATTTTCTACAGAACATTTTAGGAAAACTAAAATCCCATCTTTTCAAGCATGTGAAATTGAACTGATCCAACCAGGCCGCCTACACCGCTTTGTAGAAATAAAAGACAAAACTCACACACACACACACGCACACAGCCAGCATGTGTGAGGACAGCTGTGGGCCATGACATTCAGTTATCTATGGTGAGCAGAGCCGATGAGAAGAAGCTTGCTAAATGATGTGCGCATGTTGTGTGTTCTTCCATTGTTATCATCCGGGTTGTCGAAGCTTGGCTTCAGTGCTGCACTGATTGTGCACGTTGAACCGCAGGACGGGTGAGTTTGGGAGTGATGTCACGACTGCTGCTTGTTGGCCTCCTCTTCGTAAGCGTTCCCCGTTCCGTTCTGGACGTAGGCCGAGCCGGAGCCCAGCCCGTACAAGTGACCACAGTACTTTGCATCATCGATATGATCCTCAAAGAACATCTGTGAGGAAAAATAAAGAAGGCAGGACACTGAGAACACACACGTTGATTTATTGTCATATTATCTTCTGGAACAGGTCACAAATTTATAATTTATAACGTCATTGTGTGAAATACATGCATTGGTGCGTTTCTTCCCAATTTTGTGTGGTGGTGAGCTATACTGTGAAGTGACTCGCACAGTGGTTCAATCTGTCAAGGTTTTTTTTGTCTTTTTCATGTTTATCATTCGATTTCACAAGAAGATCTGTGTTCTGAGAAATGACGCCTTTCATTTCAGTGGATTTGGATTGGTTTTTGCAAAGAAAGACTGGTTCATCAGTCCAGTTAAATTAAATACAAGAGGCGCAGAAACAACTTTTCAAATAAATGTTTAGTCGATTGACAGAAAAAATATCATCAGCAACTGTGATCATTTTTTTCAATAGAAAACGCCAAACATTCAACAATGTTTGCTGTTCTCACAATGTGTGGATAAGCTGGGGTTTTTTTGTTGTAAATTAAATTAAATTAGAAAATCTCAGACAAAACAAGATGCCAACTTAAAACTATAATATTAAAATGAAATACACTACTGTGTATAATAGAATCAAGAAAACAAACAGTAGTGAAAAAATATCGTGCAGCGCTGGAGGGTTTGCAATGTTTTTGAAAAACAGAGCTCTCAAATTCATCTGATCCAATCATCTGAAGATGTTGGCCTGTGCGCTGTAAGAAAAAAACATTCTGAGGCTGAGTATCTGGGGCCTGGTTTGCCGCAATATTTGGTGCCACATATGACATGAGTCATATGTCATCAGTTTAACATAAATTAATGCTTTGGCTTTGTGAGGTTTGAGTTTCAGCACAATCTCACTACAGATCACCTCTCTCTGACTTGAGGAACCTACCTCTCGCATCTTGAAGAAAGCCATGCCTGTGAGTAAAGAGTCCGAGCCAGCCTGATGCTGTGGTCCGATCCTCTCAAGCTCCAGCTGCTCAGCAACTTCCTGCAGCCCGCCCTGAAAACAAAACATCAGTCACTCAAGAGCCACGCTTATAATGAAAGCTTTGAAACCTGAAGGTCACAGACAACAAAGGTGTGAAGCTTTAAATCAATAAAACAAGAGATACTATGTGCACCTTAATCATTTAAATACCTTCAGGTTTTTACAACTCTTCATGAGGTACTTGACATCATAAATGACTGGAAAGTACAAGCGAAGAATCTCAAAGAAGTCCACCTCCTCCTCAGGCAGGTTAGCGTTGGACAGAATCTTGATCAGATATCCAAAGTCATAGCCACTGCAAAACACACACAAAATGATCAATAAGATGATCAGCTTATTCACAACAGACCAATCATCCAGTAAGATAAACATTGATTTCACGAGAAATCAACCAAAAAAAACAAAAAAAACGGGATGAATTAAAAGAAATATGACAAAAACAGAATAAACAAAATAAGAATCTAAATAAAAACATGAAATTAAAGCCTGTTGGTAAAGGTGTGTTCTAAATACCTGAAAGAGATGACAGTGATGTCTCAAACCTAAGCTTTGTTTATTTTCCAAAGCCTGGTTATCTTTAGCCTCAGTTTGCCATGGAGACACAGAGGGAAACTGAGTATGAAATGAAGATGTTGCTTCATCATCACAGACCAGCATAACAAAAGAAGTGTTCAATTCACTTGTGCAGCTAATTTTAACAGGATATTTTCCTCATTTTAACACATTTGTAGGAAAAGGATATCACAGTTCTTTGAAACATATTTTCTTTAAGTAAAAGACAAAAAAAGAAAAGAAAAGCATAAATAAACAAAATCCAAACACTTTCCCCTCCATCTGGAAGGCCACAGCAAACATCATTAGTAAACATTGAAACACAGGAAATGTCTGAGTGCAGACATGACAATACAAACAACACATAAAGAAATACTTTCAAAGATACTGTGTATTAAAATCAAAATCAAATATAATCACGATACCAGAAATAATTGTGATTTCTGTAGATTTTTCAAATTTTCAGGAGACTATGGGCACAACCAAAATGATTCCTGTTCAGATTTTCATCATCATAATATGAACATGTGCAATAAACACATAGTAAAAGACTGCCTGAAACACTATGAAGACAAATGATTTTATTTTTATTTTATTTACATGACATGCATTCACACTCAGCATGCAACCATTTGACCTATCAAATGGAGCCCTGGATACATGGGCCATGCATTCACTCCATTTGGCCAATCAGCTGAAGCCCCAGCTAGCTGCAAGCTACTCTCAGATTAACTGGTGTCAATTTGTTTGGCGACTGTGAGGTTAGCTAGCATGACAGCTGAGGAACGAGAGAACACCCAGTATGGGTATTTCAATAATATCACAAGTCAAATCATCATTGCAATACTGAGCAATGTTGTCGCACACCTCAGATTTTCCTCATATCATGCTGGGCTCCTACAGTGTAGCCGCAACAACTCTGACTGCATACAAAAATAGGTACATAAACAGAATACCTGTGGAAAGACAGCCACTTGACTCCATCACAGAGCACCACTCCTGATGTCATCAGCAGCTCTGCAAAGTACAGCGTCTCGATGCCTTCGTCCTCGTGCTTCTTGAACTGAATCCCTGAAGTGGTCAGGAGCTCAATGGAGTCCTGTGCATACATATCTTCTCTGGTGACAGACACACGTCACACTGTTACTATTTCAACCACAAAAGACATTTGAGTAGGCATGAGAGCAGTAATTGAACGTCATAATCAGAAAAATAGTCTGTAAGCTGTGTCTGAGGTGTCACTTTCTCCAGTCTCTCATCTGTGTGCGCTGTAAGCAAGCCGAGATACTCTTCCTGTTCTAATTTAACATGAGTACGGTGTTGCTACAACCATTTGTTTTCTGTGTAAATTTCACTGATTTAAAGACCCACAGGACCAAATAAATCAAATACATGCCATGGATGCCACAAGAGTGAGAGAAGCACAAAAGTCGTCTTACGTGAGGTTAAACTTAAAATTGAACTGCCATGTTGATGTTCCTGGAGGGTATTCCCCTTGTTCGTTCATAAATGTGAGGCCCAGCTGGATTATCTTGAGCAAATCCACATTGCAGCGCAGTAGCTGGTACTGATAGTCAGCGTTGCTTCTGAACTCTCCGATGGGTCTGGCTACCACGCCTGGAAACTCAGTGTCCTGTAAGAAGTCAGACAGCTACTAGTCGTGCACAGCAGAAATCTGCTCATGCAGGACAGCTTTTGGCCCTCTACAAGCATCACTCACCATGGCAATGTAGTTGTATTTTCTGATGACATGTCGTATCCTCTTCAGCTCCTCCTCCAGATTGTTGGCCCAAACCTCACATATTCTTTGACTGTGATCCACAGTAGCTGCGGGCATAGTGCCACTTCACCATGCAAAGAGAAAGATGGCACAAAAACTCAGAAGCTTCCTGACAGTTGGTTCATAGACTCAATCTGCTGACCTGTCATAGATCAAAGGATAAAGGTGAAAGGACAAAGGCATGGGCCACATGATCCCCAAGAAATGCTGACAAACTATTTGGCTGACAATATATAACGTTGTAATATTGATTATAGGACATACAACTGCTCAGGCACAGATATCTCAATGTCAGTCTCAACACTAGGGAAGCTAACTGAAAGCGTGTTGCGCTTTCTTTCAGCTGGGACACTTCATGTTAACTACAATAACCAGGTTACATGAATACAAACAGACATGGGAACAGCAGCTGCATATTTAACATGAGCAGGACGAGCCTGGCTGCTGTTAACATTAGCTCGTCGCAGGCAGTTTCCAGCAGCACTGTCTGGGCTAGCTAGGTTATCTGCAGCAGTTAGCAGGCTACAGACAGCTAACGTGCACAGGAGGGGAGGCTCTAAGGTGAGAGGCTGTGTACAGTTTCAACAACCTTCTCAAGGTGGAAAGAGAGCTCGACAGATGAATAAGAGTGTGTGCAAGACATGACAGAGATGAGTGACTAGCAGCACACTCACACATACACACTCGGCGCCACTTTGATGCTGCAAAGCTAACTGTAGCTTCGTGGACTTACCGTTCCCCAAACCGTGTGTGTGCTATCTGAAAACTGTTAATGTGTTCTACGTCAATGTGTCGGGGGGTGTTTCCGCTAACTTTTAAATAGTTTATATTCAGTAATGTATCGATGTCAACCGACGGCTGCCATCATAGCTGAGCCTATAACACAACGTCATCACGCAAAACAGAAACGTCACGAGCGCACTATGTACGCTTGTGTCGCCAGGAAGGTCGCCAGTCCCGTGTGCGATGTGTTTTTTTCCCTGGAGGGCGAAGGCAGGGACACTGCTATGATTTTTACTCATTTTTTATGCACAGCAAATATTCACACTTTTGCACTCACCACATAAATATGGTAGCAGCCAGATTTTCAGTGACCACTCACCTGTATGACCCCAATGGTAAAATAATGTCATTACAGGCGGTGTGGCATAACTGTTGGTCACCAGTAGATGGCGCTCTAGCTTTTCTTTAAGATTAATACAGGTTATCTGAAGTTCTTCCCCATTAATTTTCCTATTCCTTATTAGACACACACTAATATTTTTTGTCAATTAGCCTAATCTTGCAGTTTTTGTTTAGATAGGTACTTTCGTTTTACAGTTTTTCTGAATTTTATACACAAAAACTGGAACAGAACTCTGAAAACTCAAAGTTCATGTATCAAAAACAAAACTCCAGACTGCTAAACTCTAAGCACAAGTCCACTGCTTTCACTCATATAGTAACTCTAAATCACATGTTTACAAAACAAATCACATCATTTGGCACAATTTGTTCACCTGGAAAACACTGACCTTCAAAATTCCACTTGGTCTCACTAACTTCTCGCCTGCACAATTGACAAAACACTTTATCTCCTGTCAGAGCATAAAAGAGGCCTCAGGTTATGGACGTTTTTATTGGACTTAAATAGTTAATTGAAGATAATCCAAAAATGTGTACCATAATCCACAAAAATGTATTATTTATTTGTGTTGTGTAAAGTCATATTCACGAAAACACAGAGTATGCATTACTTTGTAAATATTTAATTTTACATAAAAATGATATATGAGTTTACAAATAAAAAATAGTTTGACCACAACACATATACTGTATGTAAGTCATATTTACACATTTGTGTTTCAATTTCTCCATGTGAAATGGGTTTTGCACATTTGTGAATTGCTTCCTGTCTGTTGGCGGACCACGTGTCATTTGTAACTTCCCTCCTATTTGTAATTTTGTCGAATTCGTACCACAGGTCTCTGTAAAAAACATTCTGTTTTGATGTAACGCTGTACTTTAGTCAAGAAAAAGTTTGGAAATAATCTGATGTACATCATACAGCTGTTTATTGTTTTTGGTAAATTCTATATTCACAAGAAAAAATGGGCAGAATCTAAGCCAACCTTCCTGCACTTTATTAATGAATTTACACAATATAGCTCCATCTTAATGGATATTAAAAACAAAAAAATTAAAACTTTTAAGTTATTAAATGAATATCATATGCTGCATATAAGATGACCTCTGGCCTTGTAATTTAAATAGTAAATGTGAATGTATCTATATCAATGTATTTTTTTTTACCTTTGTCTTTTTTATATTGTTTTGCTTGTGATTTGTGGTTTCTGTATTTTTACTTTTGTATTTGATGAGTTGTAGCCTACAATAAATAAGGAGGAAAAAAAAGAAGATCCGTATGAGGTGTAGTTAGTAGCTACACCAACAGGTGGCACCATTCCCTCACATGAGGTGATGGAATCGAGCCAGCAGGCTGGCTTCAACGAGGAGGTGAAAGACAAAGTGGAGCATCTTTGTTTAATCTAACAGTTGTGACTAACTTAGTGCTCACTGTGGGAGTTGTGTACAAGCTAGCTCACATTAGATCATTTAGTTCAGGTACAGAAACTTTGTATTTTGAGGCATGACAACATTCGTTGTCATGCCTCTGACAAGCTGTTTGAAGTACTTTAATTTGGCACTTTAAATCCTGGAATACCTTGAAAATCAGACATTAATTTGGTCCTTGAGAAAAGCTTTGTGACAATATATTTTCCAGCTAAGGTTTTTTAAAAAAAAATAGTTTGCCTAGCTTAAGAAGAAGGAGAACTTTCATATGGAAACATAAAGGAACACTTCATCCTTCAGTTTATCACAAACATTCAAAATCAAAACATCTGGACATACGTGGTTTTACAACATGTTACTAGAGCTGTCAGCCAAAAGTAGTGGAGTAAAAACTACAATATTTACCTCTGAGATGTGGCAGAGTAAAGTAGAATAAAATAGAAGTAAAGTAGAAATACCTTGAAATTGTTCTTCAGTACAGTACTTGAGTAAATGTACTTCGTTATTACAGTTCACCACTGGATATGATATAGGTACATGTATTTATAGTTTTCACAATAATTGGTAATTCACAGTACAGCTAAATACAAATCTTTACAATAGCCCACTGCTTTTATTTAAACGTATATTTAAAAAAAAACATTTTATCACTATGTACTTGTGCATTTATAAATTATGAGCCTACTTTTGAGAATTGTTTGTAGTATATAGTCTTGTGTGAACAAAGTCATCAAACTACTTGTTGTACAGTATACATTTATTGTTTATGTGTTGCACTTTCCTGTTAGTGTTGTTAAAGAAGGCTTTGTAAAAGTACATGAAAAGTTTTGTATTTTATGAAGCCCGCTCAAGAATATTGCATTTCAATTTACTTACAACATTATGTTGCTGTAAAGTTGGTATCAACATACAATACACTTGTAATGAATAGTTTGTTGTGATTGCACAGACTACATTGGCATTACGAGCACTAGTAACGGCAGTAGGAAGTGATCATCATATTGCATGTGATATCTAAGCATGTGTGCTTATGGCTCAGGGAAACTAACTGTTTGTTAGTCTTGATGGTCTCATAGCAGCTGCCACAGGGCAATGGTTCAAACAGGTCCAGGATGAGAAGAGTCCTTTAGACTGTTTTTAGGCTCTGCAGAGGTCGTAGGAGCTGGAGACGTCTTCCAGGGAGGGCAGATGGCTGCTGCTGATGATCTGTACAGTAAACAATGATTATAGCATATGACAATCAATTCTAAGTACCGTTGTATTACACAGCGGCATCGTCTTTCAAGAGTACTTAAAGAAAGCTTGGTAGGAGTGAATCAGGTATAACGGTATTTTCCTGAGCTCATGAAAAGTTGACTTTTTAGACATTCGTGGTTCTCACAGGACAGCCACACTATAAAGATATGATGATCTTATAGAATATGATGCATTGCTGTAGATTAAACTAGCCAACAGCAGCTAAATGCAATATACTCATTAATGCAGCAGTATAAATCCCAAAACATCAGATACAACAGGAAAACACTGACAGAGAATTTTACTGCACAGTGAGCACTTCTTTTGTTTATTCATTGTAAGAATGGCTTTTATGTGTTTGTGCCAATGAACTCTTCATATATGATACATGAGAGGTAATAATTCAAATTATTTTACACAATGGTATCAATTTAAAACCTTTTCATCCTTCTGCCAATGGAGTTACACTTCTTCATTTCTCCAGTTAATGTATCTGTATTTATGTATATGCATCTATCACAGATGGACTGACTTGAATGACGTTACAACAAGAAGCATGGGTTTGTCTAACATGTTTAATTGTGTTTCTCCAAAACAGTGCGTTGGATAAGGACTAATAAATGAAACATTAGTTCCAAAAATATTTATATCAGAATATCGACTGTAACAACTTGAGAGGATGACAAATGGTTCAAGCTGAAATAATGTACAGTTAGTACCACGTTTTGTTGCCTCAATATAGATAAATTCAATGTGGCATCAATACTAAGTACACAATACACAAATGTCATTTTCACATTTCATTCAGTCAGCGTTGCAGAAAAACACCTGCAAACCAGTGCATTCAAAGTTCTGCACTTTTGTTAAAATATTAGTACAACCGGAGGGTTTGTTAATGTTTGATTATGCGTTTATTAAAGTGTTCATCTTAAACTTTTACACAATGGAAAAGCATTACAATGAGTCCTTTGGTGCAGCTTTAGTTAACGTAAGGAAGCCATTTAAGGTTGTGTACATACTGTGTGTCGTGTTCTATGCTTTTGTTTACATTATTGCTGTCTTTGTGTGGCTTATCTAGTACTCTAAATATTGCTTTAACTGGTGTGCCTACTATTGAGTATTCAAGATTACAACCCTAGAAATCATTGTTCCATTTCAATGGTGCAAACACACACCAGCCGAAAAGAAGAGAACTTTTAGGCTCTTCAGTTCAGTTTTTTTTTTTTTAAAAACAGATGATGGGAATCATGTCTTCCTTCTTCCCTGGGAAAATAACCACAAAAATGACTTAGAATATATTAACTACCAAGGGCCTACATGTTAATTATGTTGGCCTATGGCATTTAAAAACTGGGTTAAGTGAGGTCTTATTACACATGAAAACAGTCAGATACACAAGCTGCATGAAAAATCTGCCAAAAAGTATATAAAAAAAGTTATAGTGCCTCAAGACATTTTACGTGACACATACAGTATCAGACGAAAAAGTAACATTAGTATAAATATGATCGATCAATGTGATGAAACCAATGTAAAATGAAAATATACCCCGCCATTTTTGCTAGATCAAGAAAAGTCCTAAATCGTTAGTGTGATAATCTCCCAAGAGATATCAAAACTACTCCTCATTTTACTGGAGAACCTGAATCCCTCACTGTCAGAGCATGAGCTTTAACTTTAAAATCAATGAACTGGGACACTAAAATAAGTGCAAATCTGCATGTTGTACTGTGACCCAGCTGATTCTGATCATGTGAAGTCACAGCATGTTGCTCCCTCTAGTGGTTCATCTCTCTCAAATTAAATGCCTTCCGCACTGTGTGAAGCTATGGGCAAGATACAACAACCAACATGCAGATACATCTGTTCTGAAATCCTTCTTCACAACACAACACTAGCCATCGTCCACGTGTTTAAGAGTAAACACACTTTGTACAACTAAACTGAATTATTGAGACCATTTACTGACATTTACTGCCTGAAAGAGTTGAAATGAGCTGAAAGACTGCAGTACTTGAATGACACATTCAGTTTGTTTCCTATTATTTCAGGTTAACACATTCTTCTTTGGTCATGTTTGATTAGAATACTTCTTTAAATACTGCCAAACATTACATATGATGTCTTTTCAGTTTGTCTGATATTATTGGATTATTACTTGCCTGGAAAGGAACATTTACAACCTTTGAGGCATATGTTATATTACTGTCTGGTGTGCTGGTGCCACTTTATATAAAAATAGACAGGTTTCCAAATCACTGCTATGAGGATGAGGAGTTACTGCATGATCACCCTTACATCCAGTAGGTCCATAGAGCCCATATGGTGATAACATAAAGGAGGCTCTGCTTTGTCAGCAGGAAACACAGAATTGAAACAGCTCTAAAGTTAAACAAACCTTTGAACCTCTCGTAAACACAAAAGAAAAGAAAAACTGGATATGTCATCTCTATTGTCTGTTCTCAAATGTTGAAAACACTTTTGCCAGTGTGATTCTTTAGTTGACATGAAGTAAATCAGGTCAGTGGTTAATGACAGTTGGACGCCTCTGCTTCAGTTTCACTGTTATAATCCGGTGGCGTTAAGATCGACTCAATCATGTGGGATGCTGCAGAGTGGAAAACATGTCCTCAGCCTGTAAGTGTTCTTTTTTCAGTACCTCAGTATCAACACTTCCGATAGCCGGTCAGGCAGACAAGAAAAGAAGATGCTGAATTACATTCTTAATATTATGTTGATTAATATACCTACTGGGGCATCCGACTCCTGCCTTTTCAGAATGAATAAGAGAGCACATCCCCAAATAGTATTGTGTTCAAAATAAAAAAAAGGGGTCAGTTGAGCCACTAGAGGGAGCGTTATGCCATGATTTACTTTTTTAAAACTTTTTTAAAAATGCTCCAAAACTATGTGATTTACTTTTTAAAAAATGCTCCAAAACTACAATGAACCCAGCCATCTGCACTTTTGAGAAAAGCTATTTTGACACTGTTGAACTATTTAAACAGCTGACATGACAATGATTAATGGAGAGCTTGATGTCAAGGTGTGGTTGAACTTTCCTCAAACCATGTCGGCTTTCAAAATGGCAGAGTGAGGGTGTGGAGCATCTTTAACCGCCTGTCATTTGTTTGTTTAAAAAACAACAACAACCCAACCCCC
>JBBPCS010000204.1:195616-215384 GCA_037974645.1 Hollardia meadi | reverse complement strand
ATTAAAGAATGTTTTAATGCAGACATAGGTTGCAGGGACTACTAGAATCATCATACTGGTGTGATTGTATGCATCAACGGGTTAAATTGTGCACTTATGAAGTGCTTTAGAGGAGATTTAAAAATATTGCAATATATATCGTGTATCGCGATATCATCTAAAAAATATCGCAATATTATTTATAGGCCATATCGCCCAGCCCCAGTACGAAGCATCTTAATGTCTTAAGCCTTCTAGAAGATTTTTGTGTGTAGGAAGTTGGCTGCTAAGTTCATGACTCACCTGTCTTTATCCAATCTGTTGTGTAATTTCTCAGATGTGCAGCCAGTGGAGTATGAGGAGCCGAGCCACTGGTGCTCTATTGTCTACTATGAACTCAACAATCGTGTAGGAGAGGCTTACCATGCCTCGTCAACCAGTGTGCTGGTGGATGGCTTCACTGACCCTTCAAACAACAAGAACCGCTTCTGCCTCGGACTGCTGTCCAATGTCAACCGCAACTCAACAATCGAGAACACCCGCAGACACATCGGCAAAGGTACGACTAACACAGCGGGAGAGGCAGGTTGATGAGTTGTGCGTTTTGTTTGGCCGTCCTGACCATCAGTTGTCTCTGTTAACCAGGAGTGCACCTGTACTATGTGGGAGGGGAAGTGTACGCAGAGTGCCTGAGTGACACCAGCATTTTTGTCCAAAGCCGTAACTGTAATTACCACCACGGCTTCCACCCCACCACTGTCTGCAAGATCCCCAGTGGATGTAGTCTCAAGATTTTCAACAACCAGGAGTTTGCTCAGCTTCTGGCCCAGTCAGTCAACCACGGCTTTGAGGCTGTTTATGAGCTTACTAAGATGTGTACTATCAGAATGAGCTTTGTCAAGGTAAGGCCTTCACGAACTAAATATAAGACAGAAAGCAGTGATAGTCTCATCCTTTTTTTAACAACATCATGATCATTGGTGTTCCATTTGTTCTGCCTCCTCACAGGGCTGGGGAGCTGAATATCACAGACAGGATGTCACCAGCACCCCCTGCTGGATTGAGGTGCATCTGCATGGGCCCCTCCAGTGGCTGGACAAGGTGCTAACACAAATGGGTTCACCTCTCAACCCAATCTCTTCTGTGTCCTAATGATGGACTTGTGGGAGCTTTGGGGAGATCCTTTTTACTTTCCTTTTTTTTTTTTTTTTACTTTTCACCCCCTCAGTGATTTATAATTTAAGGTGGTCTTAATGGCTGAACTGTTTACATTTTACATTTAACATTGGGAAGAGACATTGAACTCTGGCTGGAAATTCAACAGCAGCAGTAGCCGGAATAAATTGTTGAAACAGAATAATGTTACAAGCAAATACCTGGAGAATGAGAGGAATTAGGAAAGTCCAAGTGGCAGTAACATCATGGACACACTACTGCTTGACAGTGCTACAACACTTGTAAGAATTGAGGGCTCCATTGTCAAGCTTGAATCTGACAAATGTTAATTTTTGCATTGAGTTGTATTGTTTTTGCAAATGTTTTTATTTCTCTATATGTGTAGTTTTTAATGATGCAGAACTGTTTCACTGCTCTGCCTTATGTCCGAAAGACGAATTGGAATTTTACTGAACCCATTTCTTACATTGCTGTCTCAATGTCAGATATTTACAATAAGATATAGACACGATTATGTTTACCATTAGGCTCAGATATAACAAATGCTTTCTTTTTATAGTCTCTTCTGCTAGAAATGAACACTGAGCTACTGCCTTTAAAATAAGGTTATGTATTCCAACCTGATAGTTTTTGATATGGGAGATCAATCACTGAACAAGTTTAACATGCCATAAGCTAACAACATTGTGAATGTTACATCTATTGCAATAGAAGTAGTCATTTATGATATAATCAGACAATGGACATTATCATTATTGATCCTTGTTTGTTCTCTCGAGTTCAAATAAGAGTGACTGTATTTTCCATACTCACTATTAACAAAATTGTGCACTCATGGATTTTGTGGAGGCATATTAAAATTTTGGCATGGGTACCAAGGCATTATGTTGATAGATAATTGACTTCATTAGCTCAATAAAATAAACAGGTTATTTGGTTACACTGATTGTTTATTGTGTCTGCTTCTCTGTTCTTTTAGGATCTAGTAATACTTGGCAAGATGCAAACAAATACATCTCAATATACATGAACAGTGTGGAACTGTTGAATCAGGCATGCGTATAGATGTAAACATAGGAAATTAATCACTACTCGATGTTTGTTGAATATTGGTTGATGAATATACTATATGTTTAAATAGGTATTAGATTTAGATGTTAAATTTACAATCAAGCAACACTAATTAGTCTCAAAAAGTCTTTAACGCCATGGCAAACTCATTAAAGCACCACAGCAAAGATGGACAATATAAGATAATTTTAAGGACTGAAATGTTTATAATACAGTTTTTGTCTATTTTCTGTAAAGCTTTCAAAGTATGAATAAATCTACTGCAGCTCAAAATAATAGTACATTTTATAATATTAAAATAAATGTTTAAAAAAATTGTTGCAATGAAAACTCAATCATGAAAGGCAAAATAGTTCTTATAATCAGATGAGGTGATCCTGCTGTGTATGAGGATTACAAATTCGGTCATAAACTTGTTTGCCATAGTTATGTGTGTTATGGTACTACATTGAAAATAGAGTCCAAAAGATGCTGTTAAATGTGATATTGTCCTTTTTAGTAATCTTACCATCAGCTTTCATTTTTTTCTGTTTTTTTGTTGTTGTTTTTTTACCAATTAATGCCCATGCTTTTTTTTTTTATTTACCAGTGGGTGACGGTTGTTTACTGCTGTCTTGATGTTTGAAACTTTAACAATGTTTTTCATATTCACAAGTGTCCTATTTTAAATGTTTTCTTTTTCTGCTTCTGTAAATTTAAATTTATTTTTGTTAGGAGTAATCCTAATCCAAATATAAAATTCATGTTTCAGAAAGCCACATTTGGAGCTATGGTTAATAGTACTACATTATCTACCATTGAATTAGAAACTTAATGTTTTGAAGAATCTAAACCAAGTACAGTTGCACCTGATTTATCACATCTGGATATGCTAAGGCATATTTATTAAATATCCTGGGCCTTGAAAGCAAGCCCTAACTTTACACTACTGATGACTAACTTAACCTAGGTCTGGTCTAGCAGATATTATAAATTAATTTCAAAAGTGTATCAATCACAAGCAGTGACAAACGCATATCTCGCAGGATCAGCAAGAGAACCTCCTATTGGGCCACGTTGGTATTTACCGTAAATCTCCTAAAAGGTCGGTCACCGAACATATACAAATACAATACAACAAATTATATTTACAAATAGAACACACAAAGTGTCTCTTAAATATTTAAAGGCAGCGTATTTCGTATTTACATCAAATAACTGTCAAGAAACATGCTGTTGATGCCTGACATTGGTCTTGCGTCAAATTACCATAGCAGCCGGATGTGAGGTGGCTCCCAGGGAGCAAGCCAAAGATAAACACGTAGCCAGACAAACAGGGGCGAGGATATTAAATATTGTAGAGAGGTTACTGTGAAACGATAGCAATGGAGTAGCTGTTAAGAATATAGAGATTTTAGCAGGCAAGGAGACATCCGTCAAATTAAGCAAGGACTACGTAAAGACTTCCGCAGACATCGAGTCGGCGAGTCCCGCAGACTACTGACAGCTGCAACGTTACTAGGTAGTTAGCTAACGTTAGCTAACACTAGCTAACATAATTAACCCAATTAACAAACCTGTCTTTGTGATTTGGGTAGTCTCTGGAGTAACATTGCGTTACTAATACATAGTCTGTTTTTTGAGAAGTGTGTAAGTAGCTTACTAGCTTAAGTTTCTCTGTCTTGAAAAGCTATGACAAGGTTAGCCGGATTTCAGTAACTTAATTTTACTTCGTTAGCTTCAATGTTAGCGAGCTAACTTTAAGTTAGCTGAAAGAGCTGCCTATTTCCTAGGAAGGTAAATGTCGCTGTGTACTTTAATATTAGCGAAAGTAAGAAATTACCTTTCGGAGGGAGTGATGCATAAACGTTAGCTATAATGGTGGGAGTGTACGCAATGCTAACGAAGAGCACTTTATCGCTTAGCATCTTTGCTGTTTCATTTTGAACATTTTTCTGCAATGATGTATGATACACTGACCTAATGAAAGTACCGTAGCTGTAATTTGTTGTAATTTAGTACTGTATCAGTTGTAGCCTTTCATATATTAGTTGTTTAAATATGATAATAGAATATTGTGCCAAGTTTTATTTTTCCCTTAAGGAATTAACGTGCTAATTAGAATGTTAATTTTAAAGGGTTGAGATTTGGGATTTGGTCTCAATCTCAACACTTCTATTCACTTGTCGGCTCTCAGCTGTCTGTTAGTTAACCATGTCCTGTAAAACCCCAAAGGAAATCCTTAAACTGTTTGAAACACAGGGCAATACAAACATGCTACTCCAATCAGTAACAAACAAATTACCTTGTTTTGAACTGCATTGCTTCTATTGGAGCTTATCATTAAGTTTGGAAAAAAAGTGCTTTGCACGAGTGAGATTTCCACAGAAAGCAGCAACACCAATAGTAACTTCGTTTGTTGAGCTGTGGTTGGATTCTAAACAGATGATAATCCTAAAATGTATTTTTCAGTGAAAGTGTTTCACCATTACAGCAGACACTCCTCTTAATAGCAAATGCAAACAGACAGTTGACACAAAGATCGACTGCGTCCTAATGTTTCACAACCCCCCCTCCAAAACATCATAATTATATCTTTTTGTTTATTATGTTTTAACCAACAAAAATGTGAGGTACCATCTATAACTTGAGAGGGTGGGTGCACATGCTTTCTTTATTTTTCGATGACCACATAGTGAGCAGAGCAGATATCTCATTATCCATGACTGACAAGGCTGTCAAGGCCACATGTTTAAAATGTGTTTTTAGATGATTAAAAAAATATGAAGCTTTTTGCTGAACATATCTGTCCGAGTAAATTTAACATTTATAGCAGAGAGATAACTGACTTTCTTTGCATGTTGCTCTGCTACATCAGCCTGCTTTCACATGCAGCAAACGTCTTCTTTCCCATCATCTCTTTCCCCTCCACAGTATCTGCAGCTGAGTCCAAAATGGTGCGAGCAGCCTTGGTGACTGCCACCAGTCTGGCATTGACTGGGGCTGTGGTGGCACATGCTTATCTCCTCAAACACCAGTTCTACCCGACTGTGGTCTACCTCACCAAGAGCAGCCCCAGCATGGCGGTAAGACCAGTACCAAAGTGAAGTCCAATCTTCAGTGTGGTTAAAATAATTTGAATGTTTTACCCATATTAATATCTTAAAATTTGATAATATTTCTTCAATCAGTGACATTGTGACAAATCAGCTTTTGCTTTCTGTTTTGTTTCTGGTGTCAGGTGTTGTACATTCAGGCCTTTGTGCTGGTGTTCTTGCTGGGAAAGTTCATGAGGAAGGTCTTTTTTGGACAGCTAAGGGCTGCAGAAATGGAGGTAGAGTTCAATTTGTGTTTTGACTCGCTTGACTCATTGTAACATACACATGTTACACATGTAAATGACAACAATGCAACAATACAACTAATCAGCCTCTGTCCTCTCTACCATCAGCATCTCATCGAGCGCTCCTGGTACGCGGTGACCGAGACGTGCCTGGCATTCACTGTGTTCAGGGATGACTTCTCCCCCCGCTTCGTCGCCCTCTTCACCCTCCTGCTCTTCCTTAAGTGCTTCCACTGGCTGGCTGAAGACCGGGTGGACTTTGTGAGTGATGAAAGAGAAACAACTTCCTCATTTAACATAGCATACTTAATTCGCTGCATCTGTCTGCAGTGCATTGTTTAAAGGCAGAAAGGAAACATGGGACAAAGGATGGGGTAGATGTGTGGCTAAGGTTGCATACCAGAGTTGAAAAAATATTGGATATTTTGCAACTGAATTCAGATTTGGTGTAAAGGGCCCTTACTGTGCGATACTGCAAGTTTCATCTAAAACTGACAGAGAGGATGTCGTGAGTACAGGAAGCTTTACCAAACTGTTAATACTAAACAATATTCATTCGCTGAATATCTAGCAGCCTGGAAAATGTTACAGGTTTCTGTGCTCGGATGTGTGCAGCCATATGAGACTGTGCGTGTTTTAAATAACATGTAAATAATGTTTATTTCTGTGTTTTCAATCTTTTTTTCTGTCAGATGGAAAGGAGTCCAAACATATCTTGGCTTTTCCACTTGAGAGTATTATGTAGGTACAGATTATCAGCCATGTCAGAACTCATTCTTCTTGCCTGTCTGTGTTTGCTTTTTTTCATATCTTTGACTACTCTCTCTATTTCTTTCTGGTCTATTGCTTCTACACATGAAATAAGTCCAAATGAAACTGTATGCAAATCATCACTGTTGGAACATGAGGCCAGGTGCACCATAATGGTTGCATTAACCGAACATAAGACAATTTTCTGAACACTGCTACTATTAATTAGATTACTACTAAATTTGTAAATGTTAGATTACAACTGTGTCTTACTTGTATTACATCCATGTATTTGAATTTAGGGACAGCTGATAGCTCTGTCAGGAAGCCATGGCCATTTTCAGTCTGATATTTAGAATCGGGCCCAGTAGCTATTCAAGTTTTAAAATAACTGTCCATCAGATCGAAGAAATTCAGTGAACATCTTAAAAGAATGAATGTACTTATTTGGGCAGTAAGAAAGGTATTGTCTTCCATATTTCTATGGAGCTTCTGTACATAGGTACTGCACGCTCACAATAGTGTTATTCAATAGTGTTGTTCTTTATTTCCTGCAGCTCTCATGGGCCTGCTGGCTGTCCTGGACTTCCTGTTTGTCAACCATGCCTGTCACAGCATCATTACCCGAGGAGCCTCAGTCCAGCTTGTTTTTGGATTTGAGGTTTGTTATATTTCAGTTGAAGCTGAATTTAAAATCCTTAAAATTACACCTACTCCTTCTCCCTTAATCAAAAATTCCAGAATATATAAATGTAAAAATGTTTTCCATTACACAAGTTGAACTGCTGTACACAAGATGTCTCCTCCTTTACTGTAAAGTCCATTCTCAGTGTTTGTGCACTGGAGGCTTCAACATCACATTTGTGTATGCTGAATATTGGACCAGGATTGGCTTCCAAACTATTGATGATGTCACAAATCATGCTCGTAGGCCCGCCTCTTAAAATCAGATTTTCAGATGCTTACAGAGAAAATTTACACTTTTTACAATGAATGTGAAAACAGCCTCTTCTAGTGTCAGACTCTGCACAAACATCATTCTACACAGTGAAGCTCAAACATCCAACTGGAGGAACAACAAGAAAAACACATTTTTGACTGGAGGATGAATTTCAACATTAAAAAGCGTTATTTAAAGGGAAACCTTACTGATTTTCAACCAGCTTTGTAGGCTGTTGCTCTAACTAAAGATTGAAGTTCAGCATTTTTCTATGCCTGCCTTCACAGTCAGATCAAGAGAGGGGCGGCTCAAGAACCTTGGATCAAACTGTCAAATGAGGCAGTGCTGATCATATATGTATTGAGATTCTGTCACTGTTTTTCGCCTTAGATGTTTTATGCCTCCGAGTTGGCGATAGCATTATGTTTTCAGGTTTTAACATCCGTCCCATTCTTGTGATCTCAGGAACACCTTGATGGAAATTCTTCAAATTTGGCACAAACATTCACTTTGACTCATGGATGACCTGATTAGATTTTGGTGGTCAGAGGTCAAAGATCAAGGTTACTGTTACCTCACATCAGTCCTAAATGCAATACCTCCGGAACGCTTGGAGGGAATTTCTTTAAATTTGGCACAAATGTTGACTTGGACCCAAGGATAAACAAAGGTCAAGGTCACTGTGACCTATTAAACACATTTTTAGTCAGAGCTCAAGAATCCATACGCTAATTATGACAAAATTTCAAACAAATGTCTAACAGGATAATAAAGGTGAATTCATGACATTTTATATCCCTAAGATCAACTTAACTATGACATCATAATATTCTGCAAGAACACTTTGCTAGCCATTATTGAGATTATATTGTGTAGATCTTCTGTGCTGCCGGGTTGAAGATGTGTGTGAGGCATCCACGTTTTAGAATTTGGTGCTTCTTTGCAGCAACATCCACATTTTAAGTATTGTATTCCACCACAAGGTCTTTGGTTTTGTTGATATTGAGCTTCAGGTGATTGTGCCATGTGATCAAGCTCTCTGTCACTACATATATTATTTGAGTCTGGACAGACATGGGTGTAAATTGCAGCTTGACTGGTGTGCGAAGGCATACAGCAGCAATGCGATAATTGTAGTATCTTTTTCTCTTTCAAAGTTAAAATCTCCCTCAACTTTTGATGACAATAATTTGCACTTTCATGGTCACTTTTATGTTTATCACAACAATCTCAATTTTTTAAAGCTCCAGAATTAACAGACCAGCCTTTAATCTACATCCAGTATCCCTGGGGCAATGGCACTTTACAGTTCAAACTTCAAAATGTCTGGATCTCCTTTCTATGTTCCCCCCCAGTATGCCATCCTGTTGACCATGGTGCTGACAACCTTTATTAAATATCTTCTGCACACTATTGACCTGCAAAGTGAGAATCCTTGGGACAACAAGGCTGTCTACATGCTCTACACCGAGCTCTTCACAGGTACTGTATTTAGTATATTGAATATATACTGTATATATACTTCTGGACAATGTGTGTGTAATTTAAGTTGAAATACTCAAATATTAGTTTTTATTCCAGGCTTCATCAAAGTGCTCCTGTACATTGCCTTCATGACCATCATGATAAAGGTCCACACCTTCCCCCTGTTTGCCATTCGGCCCATGTATCTGGCCATGAGGTGAGCTGCTGTGCCTCTGTGTTTTTGAATGATGAATGATTACTTTCACAACTTTGCTTTCTGTTTTTGTAAGTCAGAGTTCTCACACAAGTCTAATTGTTCTTAAAATGTATGAAATGGAAGTTTGGTCCCCGGATATTTTGAATTCATATTGAAGTATATTGAATTATATGTTTTGAATTTGGTATTTTGTTCATTCTTCTCTCAGGCAGTTCAAGAAAGCTGTAACAGACGCTATAATGTCTCGTAGAGCCATACGCAACATGAATACACTGTAAGTGATGTTTCCTGATTGCAACATGTTGTATTTTGTAAAAAACATTATTTCCAGTGCGTCTTTCTTGTTAGTTTACATATTATTTGGTTAGACAAAACATGGTCTGTGGGATTTCTCTTGGCATGGACCCATATGCAAATGAATGTCCATTCTCTCTTCAGTGTTAATGGTGTTTTCGAGGAAAACATACATGCTGTTACACAGTAACTTTGATAAGGTCTTACACAGGTTGAAACAAACCTGTATATTTGTCTGATGTACATCAGTGTATTTTAGATATTGATTTGTAGGTACATGTAGTTTGGTTAGCTAGGTTTTCTTGTCTGTAAGCTCCTCTTTCAGTATTCAGTACAGTATTCAGTCATGCTAATAATCTTTAGCCGGGGATATTTGCAAGCAGACAGTACATGTAGACGCACAGTACAAGCCTGAATAAGCTAGCTGAAAGAATTGCTGCTCATTTCTCTTCTCTTTTGCCTCTGTTCAGATACCCTGATGCTACTCCTGAAGACCTGCAGGCCTCTGACAACGTATGTATCATCTGTCGTGAGGAAATGGTCACTGGAGCCAAGAAACTGCCTTGTAACCACATTTTCCACTCCAGGTACGTTGCAGTCAACAGTCTGACTAAGTCAGCATGACAAATTAAAGATGATGTAAAGGGAAAATAAACAATTTTTTTGCTTAAAGCTATTGTTATTAAATAAATATTGTCACCATCCGCGTTTATATTTGTTCTCTATAAACCTTGCTTTCACTGTGCTGTACTGTCTGCCACCGGGCAGGATTTTTCCTGGAAAAATGAATGCTCCATTTATAGCACAAAGGAAGCACATCTGCAATTGCACAACCAAAACAGGAACAAGATTTGTTTTCCCTGGTAGCTATCCCCAGGTAGTGGCGGGACAACCGCAGTATCTGTGGAAACTCTACCCTGCGCATATCATTTAAAACATTATGATACCAGGACCAATACCAGTACCCTTACAGTGACTAATACCAGTAGAGTACTTCATTCGAAACCCATCGTGTAAATAGAAGCATTCAGTTGTGTAAAATGCCACCACTAAACTGCTAACTCTGTCAAAAACACTGCATTCAACTTGACCACACCACAGATTGTATGGGTTGTAGTGTTTGCCGTGCTGCAGTAGTGGGCCAATCACATGTCACATTAAATCAATGGTTGTGGTGATTGACTGTGAGAAAAACCATAGAAATAGTCATTATGCCTTTGAACTAGCAATATCTCAGGAACACATTCAGGGAATTTCTTCAAATTTGCCACAACCGTTCTCTTGAACTGATTAGATTTTGGTGGTCACAGATCAAGGTCACTGTGACCTATTAAACAATTTTTTTGTCATAACTCAAGAATTCATACGCTAATTATGACAAAATTTCACACAAATGTCTAACAGGATAAAATGAAGTGATCACATCTTATATCCAAAAGGTCAAATATCAACTTCACTGTGATATAATGTTTTCTGGCCATTATTCAACATCATAATTTAGGAACAGAAGGGGAGATTGTGACCATATTTCACATTTGGTCAGATAATGAATTGGTGACACTAATCTTGGGTTCCCACCTGAAATCTTTGCTGATTGTATAGATCTTCTGTGCTGCCGGGTTGAGCATGTGTGTGAAGCATCCACGTTTTAGAATTTAGAACTTCTTTGCAGCAACATCCGTATTTGAAGCAGTGCAGTCTACTGGAAGCTCATTGGTTCTGCTGTGTAGTGAAACTTTCCATCAGTCACTACATGAGTCTAGACAGACGTGGATTTAAACTGCAACTTTACTAGTCCAAGGAGGTATACAAATGTGAGGCGGTAAATCTAGGTTTTTTTTTAGATCTGGGTTCAAAAAGTAATCAAATGCAGGAATCGTTTGACTGGAGAAGTTTCGATACTGGGTACTGGGTTATTTTGGTCGATACCTTAGAGGTATGGAGTACTGATACCCAGCCCTAAAGGAGAGTGATAAAAACTGAGGTAAAACAAGAGCAAAGATGGAAAGCACTCCGTTGTTGTGTCGAAATCTGTTCCCCTGTTGATATGTGCTTCCCCTCCCCCCCTCCACCGGGACTTCAAAACCGACATTTTTTTTTACTAAATGTTGCACTTAAGTCTTGCAATTCTCTATTTTAAATCATTGCTTTGTTTGTTTCTTGTGTTTTATTCTTAAATTTCTGTGTAGTTTCATTTCTGTGTTTGTTGTAAAGCACTTTGTAACATTTGTTTTGATAAGTGCTATACAAATGAGCTTTATTATAATTATTATTATAGATCAGTAGGTAACAAGCCTACTACTTAACAGGGTGTTTTACTCTCCCTTCATAGTACTGATTCTTACAGTTGTTTCTTACTTTGGACAGTAGCCAGGCTGCTAGCAATAAGCAGCCAGAAACAGCAAGGAAGCCAGAAACAAAAGAAACAAATGTTTATTTCTGGCTGCTAGCATTAGGGCCTGTTTCCGGTGGCCGCATGCTGCTGCATATGCTCTCTCTTCATTGGAAACTACTGAAAAAAGATGCTGGTGCTCCGGGAAAAAAAACACTATTTGGACATGGGCCCTTAGTGATCTAGTTGTCTTTGTGACAGCGGTGCCAATAATAATAATACCAAAAAGTTTTTTTTTTAAATTGGTTGTTTCCACTTTAAAACAAGAACCTGCGGTGCGTCATTGTGTTTAAAAGTTACTATTTGCTTGTTTTCCCGTAGTGCTCCAAATAATGCTGTGTTGTCTTCCTGTCCTCCCCACAGCTGCCTGCGCTCCTGGTTCCAGAGGCAGCAGACTTGTCCTACCTGTCGCATGGATGTCCTCCGGGCATCTAATAACAATCAGACTCCAGCCCAACCCCAGGCCCCGCCCCCTGCACCAGCAGCCCCCGCCAACGCCCCTGCAGCCCCACCTGCCAATGGTAAGAGTCAAAACCAGTAAACACAAACACACAAGCCCTGTCTTCTGCTTCCATCTGCACCACACAAAGCCTATTCCTAAATCATAAAGCCTAACCTGAGAGTAATATTTAACCTGGGTACACTTACCTGTTTCGCCATCATAATGTACATGTATACCCACTTCTATCAGGACTGTTTCCATTCATGAACTTAAGGCCGCTATGTGTACCACTTTAGTGACTATAACATCTTCAGTTGTCTTAGAAACTAGTCCAGAAATCTCGGTCCAGAGCATCTTAATTGTTTCCTCTACTAAATCCATATTTGGAGCCTTTTACAGGGTTGGTAAGGATCTCTTTTGTTTCCTCTCCAGTAGCTCCAGGCATGTTACCTGGCTTTCCCCCTGGCATATTCCCCTTCTGGGGTCCCTTCCCTGCAGTGCCTCCTCCTCCTGCTGCAGCTCCTGGTGCTACTGATGCTCCACAAAGCAGCACAGAGGCTACACAGGCAGCTGGTAAGGATACCTTGTGCTCTACTGCCACAAATTAGCCACCCCAATTTTCCATCCCACTTAAAGGGGAAAAAAAACTCAAACCCAAAGTATGTAAAACAGTGTGTTGATTCCATGGTGAAGCTACGTCTTCACCAGTACCACTGTGCACCTGGATCATTGTTTTATTTGATTTCCTACTCCGGATGTGTGTTTGTTTCATCAGGTACCAGCCAGCCCACCTCGTCAACTGCAGATTCGGCTGCTGCTGCTGCTGCTGCTGCTGCTGCTGCTCCAGGATCAGCAATCCCAGGCTTCCCCTTCTCCTTCCCCCCTCCTCCCTTCCCCACTGCACCATGGCTGGCCATGCCACCACCTCCTCCCTTTGGTAAGCACAAGCATACCGTACCGTCTTGGAGAACAAAATTAATATATGGTTGGTGATTAGACATTCTGCTGTCAAAACAAAAGAACTGTTGCAGAACATAAGTAGAGGGAAAAAACGTAAGGAAGTGAAGTGAGTGTCCTGTACTGTTGTATAAATAAAAATAAGGAAAGTGTAATTTTAGATATATGGATGAGTCATGGAGGGGATAATAGTGTTGTATTTGTTCTATCAGCCTTTGTTTAAGTAAACGCTGTGCGTTACCATAGCAACAAACTGTCAGTGTGAAAGTCCCTTGCATTTCCCACTACAGGGACAACACTACTGTATCCTGTAGTGGAGAGAGTAGAGGCCTCTCTGACTCAAAATATGTTTATTTAATGTGCTCCCACTATTGGGAGTTGCCTGAGGATAAATAAGTACAGTTAACTACAGTGAACTCACTCAGCTGCAGCAACTCCCACTCAGATCGATGAAAGTGTATTAATTCCTCACCTCTCCTGCAGTGTCTTCAATGCCTCCCCCTCCTCCGTCTCTGTCGCGACTGTCTGAGGAGGAGCTGAGGGAGCTGGAGGCAGAGGGCCGACGGGGCCTGGAGGCCAGGCTCCAGTGTCTCCAGAACATCCACACCCTGCTGGACGCTGCCATGCTCAACATCCACCACTACCTCAGCACCGTCGCCACACTCACGTAACTGAGTCCTCTCTACTTGAAGTCGCATGTTCTCTTTGACAAAAATAAGCTTGAATTATTGAAATATGTATTCAACTTTTTAATTTAATATGCAGAAATATTCTATACGTAATAATATATCGTTAAAACTAAAATGAGTAATACAATCTAGTAGCCGAATTGCTTAGAGTTGATTACATTTGGCTTGATTGTTGTTCTGCTGCTGTGTTCTCCACAGTCCTCCTCGGGCTGATGGCAGTGCTGGAGAAGCCAGTGGGACCAATAACGCTGCTTCTTCTCCTGCAGCTGGCAGTAGCACAGACAATCGCAGCCAGGAGAAGAACTCTCCCAGCTGTAAGTAAACTGACAGGTCACGTCAGGTCAACTATGAAGACAACCAAGACGATTAAATCAAAAACCTTGGACTCATTAGTATAATTTTTTTTCGTTTGCAGCCGAGCAGGTGGACGGAGCTACGGACTCCTCTCAGCCAGCTGACTCTACTTCTGCTCCCTCGAACATGGAAAGACTAGAAACGGAGGACGAAGGAGCGGCAGCGGAGGAGGACGGAGAGCCCAGTGCTGCTGAGCTGAGGCGCCGCCGCCTTCGTAAGCTAGAGACGGCAACATCATCGTCATCATCTTCGCCTCCTCCAGACAACTGATCCATGCCTTCTGACTCAGACATATTGCTCTGGACCAACAGGAACTGTGAGCTGGTTGACGGTTGCTTGGTTCCTCATTGCCTCTCTCCCTCGTGGCTCTCGCCTTCCACAGGCTCAGGTTTCTAACCGTGTAAAGTTGGACCCAGGCTACTGGGAGACACAATGATCTTTACTGCGTATCTGGACTGTTGCTGTGTCAGAAAGCAATAGCACGACTTTTTGTTTGTTTTCACTCCCCTTCAGAATGACTGCTGCAATAAAAGTACTGCAGGTGTAAGTTTAATCAGATGGAAGAGGAATTCTGATTTCAAAATCACCTATTTGGTCAATGTGAGAGGACAGCGTTTGGATTTGTGTTCAGTAGTTTTACTGTCGGTGACGTCTTTGCCTGCACTTTGATTCATGTTTAATTCAGCTTTTTTTTCAGTATAAAAGTCGTCGCATTCACACACATCAACATGTTACAGAGGACCTGGATCCATGTCAGATCCAGTGAATTCAAATCAAGGAAAGTTAATCAGCTAACTCAGGCTTTGGCTTTTCTTTTTCTTCAACATTTGTCACTCTTCTGTTACCGCTGTAGATGTTATAACATACTGATTCATTTGAATGTGTATATACTGTATAAAGAGTTTTAATAGGATGATCTGTACATAATGCAGAATAAATTGATCAACTGAAATTGCAGAAGCAAAACATGTATAGTGGTTTGTATCTTCACAAACTGATGACACATAGGTGGGTCTGGAGTCTGCAGCCCCCCCAAAAAGGTCACATCATAAATTTGAGTGGTCACGAGATGATTAAATGAAAAGTTACATCTGTTACAAAATAAGTCTTGTTTTAGTTTTCTCTTTTTATTTCCTAGATAAATGCTGAATAATTTTACCTTTTTTATGCCTCCGCACCAGCATTATGTTTTTGGGTTGGTTCTCAGGAACACCGTGACGGAATTTCTTCAACTTTGGCACAAACATTCATTTGAACTCAAGAATGAACTGATTAGATTTTGGTGGTCAAAGGTCAAGGTCACTGTGACCTATTGAACACATTTTAGTCATAACTCAAGAATTCATACACTAATTATGACAATTTCACACAAATTGTACAGATCTTCTGTGCTGCCGGGTTGAACGTGTGTGAAGAAGTTTTAGAATCTGTAGCTTCTTTGCAGCAACATCCATATTTGAAATATTGTAGTCCACCACAAGCTCATTGATTTTGTTGATATTGAGCTTCAGGTGATTGTTGTTGCACCATGTGACCAAACTCTCTATCAGTCTGGACAGACATTGACTTCGCTGGTGCACGGAGGCATACAACCACGAGGCGGTAATTCTAGTTTTTATTTAATTTTTTATTCATTTCAACTTAAGTTTTTACCACATTAGGCTCCTAAACACCAATCAAATGAAGCAAGATGAGAAGAAATCTGTAACACTTTTTTACAGCATTAATGTCTGTTTTAGATTTAGCCTCTGGTTTCCACTAATTTCACAACTTAAAAATCAATTGCAAAGACACAAACTGGACAGTCTCAGGAGTTATCCTGTCTTACTTTACTTTCGAAATCTGTAACTTCCCAGAAAGTTTCATAGATATGTTTTGGTGCTAATTATAGAGAATTTCCTTTTTAAACCAAAAGTGGATTTTCATTTACTATTCAGTTATTATTTCATTAACTTTATTCTCCATATATGATAATTATGTTTTGTTCTTTTACACATTTCTCAAAAATACTTTTTATATTCAGCTGACTTGTGTGTACCAGTCAAATGATTTTCCTTATAATTAGTATTAAATTGTGTCAATATTTCTGGGAAACTTTGAGAGAAATTATTAGGAAATTATGCAGAAATCAGACTCATAAAATTAAAGCCTAGTCAGCGATGCAGATTGAAAACTGCATATTTTTTTTAAAATTTGTACTTCAGTATTGTCCAACAATAACATGAAATACAAAAACAGACATGATGTTCACCCATGGATAAAACATGTAAAAACCTAAAACATCTTGGCATGCCTTGAATAAGAGTTAGCGCTCATTATATTCTACAGTTTGCAGTAAAAGGGTTACCACAGGTATAGACACAGTATCCCACCACTCCCAAACTCATTTTGATGTTTTTATTGGTTTGTGGGAATGTCAAAGCCACAGGTTTCCTAATTACAAGTAGAACCATAGTTATAAAATAAGTTACATCAATATACAATTACACAGGAAGAGAATCAAAATCAACTTTGAAAATTTAAAATTTTGATCAACTTAAACCAGAAGAACAGATACTGGCCCCAAAGGAAACTTACAAAATAAAACCATAAACAATTCAACGATGTGAATATCTGCAGTAACATTTAGGTCTGAGAATACAACAGAGAACCTGCTGATGTGGACTTATTTATTAAAGGGGCAGTTCACCCCAAATTCAAAAATACATATTGTTCCTCTGACTTTTAGTGTTATTTATCCATCTAGATTGTTTTGGTGCAAGTTGCAGAGTTTTAGAGATATCGGCTGTAAAAACATTTGAAAAACTCAACAGCAATGTGTCTTTCCACAAATCATGATCCGGTTACTCAAGATAATCCACAGACCTTGTTTTTCTTTTCATATCACTGCGCAGGAAGAAGCGTGCATCTGCTCATGGACGAGAGGCTCGTGCTTGTGACAGGGCAGGATGTACACATGATTACATCCTGCCCCGTCACAACTCTAATTCCATTAAATTGGAGAGAAGACAGACGTCTCTATAGCCAATGTCTCTAAAACTCAGCAACTTACACCACAACAATTTATAGAAATAATCATTCAGCTAAGACGATAAATATGTATTTTTGATTTGGTGGTGAACTGTCCCTTTAAAGGTATCAAAAGAAAAGTGTAGTCTTAAAACAAACAGAAGCCCAAATGCCAAAAGTCAGTTCAGTCAATGCCCGTAAACTCGAAACACAAGACAAACACTGCATTGGCTTTAATTTCATGAGGAAAGCTAACAAAGCTAAATGTGCCACTTTTAGGAATTGTAAGAACTACTTCACCTTGTTTTAACAAATTGTGACTAAATCTCAGCTTAACCTTTGTAAGGAGATCACTGAGCACAATGTTCAGTCACATCTGTCAGGGCTTTTCCCACCAAGCTTGTTCCCTTTGAGCCAAGTAAGAGTTAAATATAGTCTCTGTTCAAAAACTACAGGACATACAGTACGTGATGTTTAGTGATGATTTCCTGAGGATTTCAGTGCAAAAACTGCTGGGGGGAGGGGGGGGGGTGTGTGTGTGTGCCACTGGCAGGTAGCTGTGTGCCGTTTGTCGCCGAGATGAATGTCATCAAGGACGCAGCGACCCTGATAGTGGCGAGGAGTCGCAGTCAGTTCTGGGTGGTGGAGTAGAACGAGTGGTGCAGGTCTGGAGGATTGCTGTTAAACAGGAGAGGAGCGGTCTCTGATCCGTACCAGCTGGAACAGAGTGAGAAGAAAGTAGAGCAGCAGATGACAGCCGGGCCTACTGCGCACGATTCTACATCAGAATGCAGTGCAGCCTCATCACAACATACGCCTACAGTGTGCCAAGAAATACTTCTATCAACTCGGAGAATGAAATTCAGACAAAATTACTTTATTCACTTCCATCACTGATGAATCTGCCATCTGTTTTCTCAAGTAATCTATTGCTTGTTTAGTCTATAAAAGGGTGAAAAATGCCATTAAACTTCTTGTATCCTCCAAGCAGCAGTCAGAAATGCAAAGACGTTCAATTTACAATGATATAAAATAAGAACTGAAACAATGAATCGATTGGTCAGCCAACAAGAAAATAATCTACAATAATTTTGATAATTGGTTTATCGCTTCAGGCATTTATTAAGCAAACATGTCAAACAATTCTCTAGTTCCAGCTTTTACAAAGTGAATATTAGCTGCTTTTCTTAGTTTTCTATCCAAGCTAAGCAAATACCTTAGAGTTTTTGACTATGGGTCAGACAAAACAGGTAATTTAAACATGTCACTTTAAGCTCTAGGAAATGATGGCCATTTTCACCATGTTTGGACATTTTATCAACCGAATGATATGAAAACATAAAGGAAAGCTGTGAATTGTCACATGGGAGAAGCTGTGGCTAGGAAATGTTTATATTTTCGACTCTAGGTGACTCAACTGACTGACTAATCATTTCAGTTTTACCTGTGGGTCTAACATGGTTTTAAGGCCAGTACCTTGCATGTGGATGTGAACTGCGTGCCCATGGAACAGGTACATCCTCGTCGCTGCCTTGAGGGTCATCGAAGACATATGGACGAGGTTGGACCCTGTTGATGATGGCCAGGTTGCTGGTCTGAGAATAAAATCAACAAAGGTTGACATGACTTCAACTACTTCAGCAATACATGTGACATTCATTTCTAAATTTATTTATTTAGCTGGCTTTTGCTCCAGTTTGTGTCAGCTGTACTAACTACCTCTTGAGTAGGCCGGCGAACTCTGAAGATGAGGATGAGTAAACTGGTCGGGAGCAGCTCCCATATGAGGAGGATGGCGCCAAAGGCCAGGTAGCCCCTGTCACCCAGTTCACTCTGCAGGTCCGCCTACAAACATATACACACAGGGTTATCCAGTAGTGTACTGGCCATGGCTTTCAACCTTATCATGATGGTCTGAGATGTGAAAATACTGCCGACTTAAACCAGGCTGAACAGTGTGTTAAACTGGCCAGTGGTCAAGTGCTTCCACTCCAACATTAGATGTTTACCTGGTCGGAGACGTTGTACCAGTCAAAGTTGAATGACTCCACGCGGTGGCTCTGAGACAGAATGAGGACCGTCAGGTTGTAGCAGGCTCGACTGGCAAACAGAAAGATCACTCCTGCTCCCAGTGCGGCTGTACGGCACACTGTGGTCCCCTGGTCAGGAAAAGAAAAGGCACAGATAGCCTCAGAATTACAGGGGAGGGTAAGAAGTGGCTAGGTTTAATTGATACTCCAGTGATTTGTACTGCACTTCCATTAAGAGTTGCATTAGTAAAACAATGGTCAAAGTAGATGCAGCAGACTTTGGGATATTCAGATTTTTAGTCCCCTCGTGTTTGTACCTGCAATTATAATGTAACTCAATATTACCTTTCATTAGACCCTCCCAATTAGACCCACGTCTTTCAAACTCCACGCTTCAAGTGTGTAGGGCAGTTATAAATGTGTAGTCTCCAAGCCTAAGCTGCAATAACCCTGATGATATCATCACGATGCCATTGGGGTAATTTTCTGAGACAGCAAGCTCGATTTGTGGCTGCGGCAACAGGCAGTGGCACTTCCTGTGGCACTCTCAGCAGCCACTGATCTGCCGAGGCAAATGCCGATTTTTGTGGCAACTTCAGTGGCTACCGAGGGACTTCCCATGATGCACTGAGCTCCTCTCTCTTCCTCTCCCTCTCCTTCTGTTCACATTCATGTTGTCCCA
>JBBPCS010000204.1:148442-162886 GCA_037974645.1 Hollardia meadi | reverse complement strand
ACACACACACACACACACACACACACACACACACACACACACACACACACACACACACTTCTGTTGTCACCCTTCTGTTTTTTTCTTGCTGAAAAAAACCCCCTAGTCTGAACTACTTTTTCCTAACAATTTCAGATGGAGTGAGTGACCCAGACTTTGTCACTAGGAGAATTCCCATGTGCCAGTGGGGCTAAAACATCAACTTACTTTAAAAAAAAAACCTAAAGAGGAATGAATGTAATACATTTTTTTGCTAACAAACCCATTATGCAATTTCTTTCATTTGAGGAATGCAAATGAGAGTGGTAAATGTACCTATATAGTAACAGGTACAGAAATATGTTACAATTATGTGTATGCCTATGTATAGTATGTATATACATGTTCTCACCGTGGTGAATTGAATCCACTATCAACAGTGACGGAGCTAGAGTCCATACTATCCAGTCTAGCAGAGTGGGCTGACTGCTGGTTCTGACTGGGCTCTGGTAGGTTCTCTTGAGTACCAGGGAATGTGAGGGTTTTCTCAAACCTCCTCTGTAGATCCCTCTCCTTCTCTCTCTCCAATAGCCACTGCATAGTCCCTGCTCCACCACCTCCCATCCCAACAACTCCTTCTCCAGTCTTCTCGTCCTTTCCTCGACCTTTAGTCCCCCCCTCCTCGAGTTCATCGTCATCTGAGACGTTGTAGTAGTCGAAGGAGGCCTCTGCAGCACTGGTCGTGGGTTCAATACCCTGTGGGGGAACAGGTGGTGTGGCCACTAGAGGTTTGGGAGTATCAAAGGCCTCCAGAGAATCAAGTGCATCACAGGACAAAGACAGAGTAGAGGAGGCAAGGGCCGGGGCTTTCCTCAGAGAGCTGTAGCTGGACAAAGGGAGGCTAGGAGGAGGTTTGAAAAGTGTATTTTTACTAAAGATTTCCTTATGTTTCTCTTGACCAGAGGAGGCACTGTGGGGAGGTCGTCCATTAGGAAGAGGGAGGTCAGGGATAGATAGAGGTATTGGAGGCAGGCTGCCACCCTTAGGTCCCACTTTTGACAAGTCCTCCTTATTTTCTAGGGAATGGGGTGTATGTCTGTCCGCTTGCCTGTCGGTGCTGCCTAGTTTTAATCCATCATGGCTACTTTTCCCCAGAGTTCCCAGTGGGTTTGCTGCTAAAAGAACAGCCTCAGAGGAACTGGCACATTGGAAGTAATCATCAAGAGGGACAGAGGTGGGCAGTGGTTTGGGTGAGTATGCTGGCAGACTGTCCCTGTTTTTACTCTTCTCTAAGCTTCTGCCACCATCCAACCCCAGAGAATCCACAGGCAGCTTAGCTGAGGGTGGTGTGGCACGAGAGTAGTGAGATGAGCTCTGATTGGCTCGCAAGGTGCCATCGTCAGTATAGTAACGGCTCCGGTCTTCATAATAATCTGGTGGTCCAATCAACCCAGCTCCAAGGGGCCCTTTAGAATTGTCCATGGATCTAGAACGTTCCTTGGCCTTGATGCTGCGTTCATTTCTGGACTTCCTCTCCTGGGTGTGGGAGTGTGAGCGGTGGACTTTGGAGTGGTGTGCTGATGGGCCATGGCTTGGCTCAGGGAAAGGCATTTCTGTGCGTCGCTTAGCAAGCTCTCCTGACACATCCCACTCTGGTGTGACAGGCAGGTGTGAGGAGTCAAGGATGTTGGGGTTGCTGTGTGCCAGGTGAAGCCGGGCCCGCTGCCGTTCCATGGCTAGAGCATGTTCCCTTGGTGACCGAGCCAGTGAAGATGAGTAGGCTCTGTAATCCCTATCTGCCAGCTCCAGGTGGAAACCATTGATCGACTCACCACAGGTTGCCCTTGTCTTGCTATGCGAACGGCTGAGTTTCGTCTGAGGCTGCTTCCTGTGTCTACCCACACTTCTTCTACTCCTGGAGCTTTGATTAGCTGATGATGCTTTGCTCCTCTGCGCACGCTCTTCTTCAAGACGCTTCATGACCGCAGTGTGCCGTGCAAGGTTCTCCACTGTAAGGTCAGGGTTGATTCTGCGGATGATCTCCATTTCTACATGGCGTGGCAGCTGGCTGGGCAACTCCTCATCACGCAGTGGCCACTCCTCAGGGGGGAACTGTGCAGAAAAGGTGGCCAGCTGCTTTGCCTTATCCTTTTTAAAGCTCAGACGAAACAGCTTCAAACCAAATTTCCGACCTCCTGTACCAATTCCTCCAACTGCTTGTTTGTCTGAGTCTCCAGTTCCACCTCCTCCTCCTCCCCCACCTCCCCCTCCTCGGTGCTTGGTGAGCGTGTCCGTCTTGAAGGTGAACCCAAGGGTGCTGCGACTCTTTTCTGTGTTGCCTCCTGCTTGCTGGGGAGGTGTTTGTAGGGAGTGTGGGGATGAGTATACCTCCCGGTGGTCTTTGGGGGATCGGCGCTGCAGGGTAGTGTGGTGGCTAAGGGGTTCTTCTCCACGGTAACTGTTGTAAAAAGAGTCCCCACCTCCTCCGCCCCCCCCACTATGGTTTTGGCTGGACTTCAGGTGAGTTCGATCTCGCACACCTCCAGAGGTGGACGGGGTGATGGAGCCAGAGAGAGGGGAGGTGCACTGTGTTTCCTGATGCTGCTGTTGATTCTGATGTTGCTGCTGTTGGTGTCGGTCAGTGGATCGCTCATCTAAGTGGTACCATTTAGAGCTGGTTCGGATTAGGCTCGGAGTGATGAAGTATGTCTGAGGAGTTACAATAAAATATCCGTCGGGTGTTGGATAGATCTTCCTCTCACGGACCAGCATGCTTAGTGTATGATGCAGAACCTCCTCCGATGGCGTGGGAACACCTAAACATATTAAGACAAGAAGCAGTTAGAGGAGGGGCAAGTCCACACAGGTCTACATTAGATTATTTTTTCATTAGGTTTAACTCCAAGGAATCACACTTCAAATTTTTATGGAAATGGTTAGGATTATGCATACAATCCAAAAGCTATGTGAAATCTAAATTCAAAGGTACACATATGTTCAGAATGATAACCTGAAGAGATTAACAAAATGAAATAATAATTAAACTATTCTTCATCTTGCCTGGGATCCCATCAATGATCCCTGTAGGTCACCGCAACAAAATGTCTTTGTGTGTGTGTGTGTGTATGTGTGTGTGTTATGCTTACAAGGGAATGTACATAGCACGTCATGACAGAATAGTGGACCTCATAACAAAGGACATATCAAACCATTTTCCACCCTCAGTGAGAATGTACAAGCATTCATGTGTCAAACCTTCCATCTTTCATCTCTGTAACAGTAACCCGGGTACTTTTTCACACCTGTCTGCCAACACACCAGATGTTGTCGTGGTTAATGAAGAATCCAGTGTTCAAGTGTTTGTTTTAGAGGTAGCCTGCACCTTTGACTCCAGCGTAGAGGAAGCCTTTATGACTCAAGTCATTAAATACCAGCCACCCTTAAACACCATCTCAGAGCTGGGTTATAGGTGTGGATAGTTTGACATGTAGACTGCAGGGGCTGGGATCAAACCACCGACCTCCAATCACTGGACGACCGCTCTACCCCAATCCACGCAAACCACGTTTGCCCCCTTCCTGTGAGAGTGCATTTCTACACTGGCAGAATATAAGAACACTGCAGGATCTCTTTATGGTTGGACTGTTTGCCTCCTTTCAACAACTCTGTACTAAATTTCTCATTCTATATTCAAATTTTTTCCAATACCTGATTCTGACACTGACTCCCTATTATACCTCTGAATTATACCTTTGAATGACTGAACAGGTGCTAGACTTGTTCAAATGCACTGCAATGTCTGCCCAACAAAACACCTCCCTTGCCAATATTAGGCATAAATGGGAGCACAGCCTTGGTGAGGACCTAACAGACATAATTTGGGATGATGTATTAAAACAAGTCCACAACTCCTACATTTGTGCAAGGCATGGGCTACTACAGTGGAAAATACTATACCAGGTCAGCGAGGTTTCCAGATGTAGATCCAGCTTGTAACCATTGTAAAATGACTCCATCTTCATATTTGCATACACTTTGGAACTGTTCAAAGCTGGGAATTTACTGGACTTCTGTGTTTGAAAAACTCTCAAAAGTCCTTAATGTAACTGCCCCTGCCCTCTTATAGCACTTCTTGGAGTACCTTATGATGTCTATACTCTTTGGACAAATCCCAGTGTGATTTCTTGGCTTTCTGCATGCTCCTGGCTCATGGTCTAGTCCTACTAAAATGGAAAGATGCGACTCCTCCATCTCATACGCAGTGGATTAAAAATGTCTTACATTATATGAGGTAAGAAAAAAAGTCAAGCACACATTGCGTGGTTCATCTAACATATTCAATAAAATTTGGCATGAGACATGTAGAAGAGGAGTTAGTGTTGCATGCATGCAGTATTTTTTTTCCAGAGTAAGTATTATTTTCTTCTCAAGTAGTTATATTTAATCATTTTGGAGTGTAATTATTACCCGCAGCCACTACAGTGCGAGCAAAGATACAGAGGAACTTCTAGTGGAGTAATACAGCATGACCACACCCACTAATGTAGGTGTAAGATGTAAGATTCTGCCGCCATTACGAATCCTATCGCGTACTGGAAAGAGTGGACAGAGGGATGACGACGAAAGCGATTCACACAACTTATTCTTAACTTCTTTTCATAAAATAAAATGTCAGGTAATTTTATTATTATTGGTTATGTGTGTAAGTTAAAACCATTGTACAGCCTTACAGCTAGTTAGCATTATAGTGTGAACTTACTGCATACACTTTGCACATTGACAGACGCTAACATTAGCTTTTAGCTAATCAACATTACCACTTTTTGTGGTTTCGATAGTATTAATGCCAGATGAATCGCTGCAAAACTGTTATTAAATTCTCAACAGAGCAGCATTATCTATTATCAGTAGCTAGCGAACATAAAACTCAGAGCAGGTGCAACACGTGTATTTTACTCTAAACAGAGAGCCTCAACTGTTATGCGGACCGTTTTTAACTGCAGTTTGCTTGGTGCAACACGTGTGTTTTACTCTGAACACAGCACTGTACAGGACCGTTTTTAGTTGCAGTTTGTTTAGTGCTATGCCACAAAACCAGTACCTTTTAAAACATGTAAGTGGATGTTAGATTTGCTTTACTCACCAAAAAAATGCAGATGGACAAAAAAGCCAATTTTGCAACTTTGTTTTACTCTGAGCTGAGCACTGCACTATATTGACTGCTAAAACTAGGTGGGCTTGTCATTAGTAGCTGCGCACCCACCAAATATGGGTGGCGTGTAACACAGTCTTACCAGCCCCTATCACAGACATATGTAGATTGAGGCACATAATGCAGAACAAATGTTGAGAAGCAGGAGTTCCACCCAAAAGTTTTTTTAGCTGTCCACCTTTAGCATGTACTAAGGTTAGCACAACAAGCTGATTGGCGTGCCAGTTACTCACACTATGTGATAAGGTGGAGCTGGAAGTCCCACCTGCAGGCCCAAGCCAGTATCAACAGCTATGAAGAGGGTTATTTATAAGACGCGTTGGTCCGCCATTGTAGGGTATGTGAATGGAAGAAATCTGAAGATGAGCTCTAAACGTCACCTGGGTCACCTAAATAAATTTCACTTCAGAAGAGCTTCAGCATACGGACCTACAGTACATGTTGTCACGTTGCTCATACTTGTCCAGCACCTGCCTTAATACTGACCTTAGATGTGCGCGACCTCTGTTTTCAGTTTATGTGAATGGAAAAGCATCCCCACACTTAACAGCATAACTCAGATGTGCCAAGTAAACCAGAGCCCAACTCCTTGTCCCAACTGCTTTCAAGCAGCCTTTAATGTTGAAATTATTGTTGAAAGTATCTGTTCAGTGTTTGTACAGTATAATGAGATGTGTTTGAAATATTATGTATTTTTAAAATAAAAAAATTACCACAATGGTAACACTCTATGCAGCATATCTTTTTAATGTTAGCATACTATGTTGGCAGTTACAGTGGTAATGTTGGCTGTTACAGTGGTAAACTGTTAGACGTACCAAATTGCTCTATATATTTGTGATAATATAATTGAAATCAACTTTTTCTCATCATCAAGGATGCAGGCTGTTCGAGTAAAGTATAGAGATCATCAGAAGTACATTTGTTATGAGGGGCAACTGACCTTTAGATCCTTTTTGGATTGTGGTGAGTGAAAAATGTGACTAATTTTGCACAATAACCTATGAAACAACATATTTGGGATATTAATTAAACTGCATGTAGAAGAATGTAAATATTGTTTTTACTGTTGGGTGATGTTTTTAGTTCAGCTTAAGAGCTGTTAATATTTCAGTGGTAAACTGTTAGAAGTACCAAATTGCTCTCTCTATATATACTATATATATATATATATATATATATACACATACACTTTCTCTATTTTACTTATTTTTTGCTCAGAATGTAAATATTGTTTTTAATGTTGGGTGATGTTTTTAGTTCAGCTTAAGAGCTGTTAATATTTCAGTGGTAAACTGTTAAACGTACCAAATTGCTCTATATATTTGCGATAATATGATTGAAATTAACTTTTTCTCATCATCAAGGATGCAGGCTGTATGAGTAAAGAATGGAGATCATCAGAAGTACATTTGTTATGAGGGGCAACTGACCTTCAGATCCTTTTTTGGATTGTGGTGAGTGAAAAATGTGACTAATTTTGCACAATAACCTATGAAACAACATACTTTGGACATTAATTAAACTGCGTGTAATTGGTATTAACTCAGAAAGGAGCAGTAAGTGTTAGGGTTATGATATTCAACTAAGTATGACTTGTCTTTTTCAGTTTTTTTTCCCTCTACAAATGAACAACATTTATCAATAAGTTTGGGAACCCTGTTTTATCTTTCTAGTGACCAAGAAATTTTACATTCCAACCTTGGACTTAAAAGTCTATGATGAATCGAAGACTGAAGTTGATGAGGAGGTGTTTGAGTTTCTTCTAAAGAAACAAAACCTTGGTGTGCTGGAGATTTGTTTACCCCAAGGCCCAAATCTTGTTGGTGAGTTGCTTATTAGCTTAGAGCCTCATATATCCACACAGTCCTGACTACCCTAACACCTTAGGCCCCTTAGTGGGCCCAATTGAAACTAATGTGAAATCAGAAATTTTGCATTCCACTTGCCATTAACAAAAAGTCCTAGTATTAATGGACGTTTCCACTTATATTGTGTTATGATTACAGTGTTAATCACCCTTGTTAAATGTGAATATGATTGCTAGATTGGTTGAGCTCCCCCACAAGCAGCTCCTTCGCAAGCTCCAGTGGAGACAATGGGATACTCGTCTAGCCCAATTCAGCTCTGCAGATTGCTTTAAAGCCATTCAGAGAGAGGATCATGTGGAGAGAGGATCATGAATGAGTATGCTCGGAGCCTATCAGATGGCAGAAGACGTGGCCAAGATTTTGGTTGCACATTTGACAAGTGAACATGGGTATGTTGTCATATAATCATTATATACTGTACCTATGCACTTAATTCAACTTTTGGGCTTGACTTGGTGAAGTACAATGCTCTTTTTGCAGAAGGTGTCATCAGTACTTTTGTTTGGATCTCAAACTGTGTGTGTCTTCATGTTTTGTTTGTGTAGGACAAGTCCTTCAAGGCATGTTAATGACTATGCAAAGGGCATCACTGCCTTGTTCCCTTACTTGGCTGATCCTAGGAGTAAGTTTGGCTATGTAGGTACATTAAAAACTATGTCTAACTCATTTAATATTTAGTTTATTTACTTACTTTCTCTATTTTCTTATTTTTTGCTCAGAATGTAAATATTGTTTTTACTGTTGGGTGATGAACAAATAGTTCCTACACTCACAACAAGGCCTGTGGATCATCTTGAGTAACTGGGTCATGATTTTTGGAAAGAGGCATTACTGTTGACTTTTTCAAATGCATTTTTTTTTGCGCTTTGAGTACCACAAGTGAAGTGCCATCTAGTTCCATAATATTAGAGGGAAGGCAAACATCTCTACAGCTGATATCTCCAAAACTGAGACACTCACACCAAAGCAATAAACAATAAATTGCACTACAGGCAAAAATATTTATTTTGGATTATGGAGTAAACTGTCCCTTAAATAAGAAATGAAAAGAATTTTCATCTTTTTCAATCCTTTTTTTTAATGATTAGACTAATGGAAATGGAAATTGAATGTTTTTCAAAGTTGAAATGTTTTACTCTACTGACGTCATCCATTTTGATCCTTGTCCACCTTCTGCCACCATCACCTCATGGCTGCAAGAGACCAGGAAAGCTCTCAGCCAGACAAGCCAGTGACCATCAAGTTCATCAAGGTGAGGTTTACAGGTTAATGAATTAAGAAAGATCATTGTTCTGTCCCTAATCCTAATCCTATCAACCTGTTTTAAGATTTAATGAACCTAATATAAAGGAAATGATGCAGACTGATTCTAGTTGAAGAGAAAATCATCTTAATGACTTGTGCGATGGCGATTATTACATGAGTCATGCTCTGTTTTCAAAACAGAAGCACACAATTCAGATTCAGCTTTTCTATGATAATTTTGAAACAGCAAATCCTCTAGGATCAAAATGGGGAATACATAAATTAGGAGCAATCTATTTTGCTTTGCAGAATTTTTCTCCAAAGTACAACTGAAGTTTGCATAATGTTCATTTGGTCTCTTTATTTCATGCCCAGGACATTAAAACATATGGCTTACCTAAACTACTGGAGCCACTTATGCAGGAAATTAAAATACTGGAGAGGGAAGGAATTATGATTCCTTTGTACGATCAGCCATTGTATGGGACTATTGTCCAAGTTACAGGTGATAACCTTGGTCTTCACTGTTTGTTTGGTTTTGTTGAATCATTCAGTGCCAGATATTGTTGCCGCTTTTGTCTTGCTGAGAGAGGACTTTCAGACAGAATTTAATAAAGATTCACCCAAGACAATTATGCAAACAAAAGCACTTCATGCAGAACACTGCAGAGAAATGGACACAAATCCTAGTCTTTCCTATGTGATTAAACGTTCTTGCATTCTCAATACCTTGCAGTACTTCAACACGCGAAAATTTGTCTGTCGATATTATGCATGATATCTTTGAGGGAGTAGCACAGTATGAAATGAAACTGCTGATACTGCACTTGAGAGACAAGTACACAACATCAAAAGAAATAGACAGAAGAATTAAAAGCTTCAACTATGGTTACATGGAGCAAAACAACAAACCTCCTGCAGTGGAGTTAGGATTCAAATGACTTGGGGTTAAATGCCATCCAATCCTGGTGTCTACTTCACAATCTACTCCTTATCTTTGGAGACTTGGTTTGTCCATATGATCAGCACTGTTATTTGCTACTGGTGTTGCTTCAAATATAAATAATAGTAAATATTGTGTTTTCTCCAATGTTATCAAAGGGTATTACTGTTTTTTTGAAACACTTGATCACAGAACACCACAGGTTATTCAAGCATTTGTTTCCAAAAGAGAAGTTGCTACCGAAGCATCATTTTATGGTGCATTACCCTACATGTATTCTTAAAATTGGACCACTGTTGCATGGCTGGTGCATGCGCTATGAAGCAATGCATAACTTCTTTAAAAAAAACAATTACCAAGCTTCAAAAATGTAACTAAAACATTTGCAAAGAAAGTCAAATAGAATACTGTTGGCAGACATCTGACCCCAACAGAGTGATGATCGGTTCAGGTAAAATGTTATCATTAAATGTGATGGACTTTCGAGGTAGCTCAGATTCTTCAGGTACCAAATGACACCAAGGTTTTAAATGTTAGATGGGCCAAACACCATGGAAATATGTATCGTACATGTTTAGTTGTTTGTATTAAGGTCCATTGTGAGATGCCAGCTTTTCACAAAATCCGCCATATTGTTGTTAAAGGTGATAGGTTACTTTTGGTTACTTTTGCCCTACAAAAAAATTGCATTTGAATGCTTTTAAAGTTGTTTGTACAACAGAGGGACCACATGTAGTTGATGTCAAAGAGCTTTTCTGTTTCAAAGCATTTGATATACAGATGTCATACAGTTGCGATGATTCAAGTTTGTTTATGCACTGTTTTCTGTGACTGAAAAAATGTAAGCGGTTTACAACCAAGATGTATTGGCATGCAATATTAAATTTTTCTTGATGTATTACAAATGAGGCCAACATTTTGTTTTACATTTTACTGAAGCCACAATTTCATATTTCTTACAATGATATCTGGAAAAGTAAAACATCAGTGTTTTGATGTTTTGCACATTATAAGAATAAAGGTGCTTTGTTGAATACTGATATCTTGATTTATTCACCTTCTTTATTTTAAAGATAAGTTATCATCGAAACAATTTATATACAATTCTATATTAAGTTGACTACAATTCAGTATTGAGTAAACTACAACTCCCTAATGAGTAAACTACAACTCTCTATGGGGCGAACTACAACTCCCTAATGAGCAAACTACAATTCCCAAATGAGTAAACTACAACTCTCTATTGAGTAAACTACAACTCACAATTGAGTAAACTACAACTCCTTATTGAGTGAAAATCAAGTAGAGTTGTTTTTAATTTATGCTACATAGAGTAAATTAAAATCATGTACAGTTAAAAATTAAAACTGAATAGAGTAGAAATAACTGGAAAATTGACTCTGCAATAAGAGTCAATTTTACTCTATTTAGACTGGCACCAAATGTTATCTTCTTCAGAGTAAAATTTTATTCAATTTGAATAATATTTACTCTGACAAATTTACTTTGTGAGAACCCCTCGTGTGAATGGGATTACAGGATAACAGTTTTGTCTAATAATTATAATAATGAATTAGGATAGTCGCTTTTGTTTTCTTTTCTGGCTGTTTTTTTCTTTTCCGTCATTCCATTTTATATTGTGAATTGCAAAGCTATTATGTGCATATAAAATTTCAAATCTGTATTATTTTAATGTGAAACCAGATATGTACACTTGTATTATCTGAGCTCACTGCATTTTGTTGTTATATATCTTTTTGTTTATTTATTATTATTAGAGCCCGAGCACCCGGGTGCAAGGAACCTATTGTTCTTGTAAAGATTATCAGGGACCTAGCACGAGGGTGCAGGGAAACTATTGTTTTTGTAAAGGTTACGCATTATTTTTATTCTGCTGAAATGAGGGCCATACAAAAATTCGCACAGTTGTCAGAACTGGCAAAAATCACAAAGTATTATGGTGAATGTGCTTCTGTGTGGTCAGTGGGTGCCCACAAACACACCCCACGTGCCGGAAAAAGTTGTTTCAATTATCACCAAATTTGATGGTATCATTGCAAGTATCAGAAATTTCATGTTTTTATGTACATGTTTCTGAACAGGAAGTCAGCCATCTTGGATTTCATGTGAAAATTTAAAATTTTCAAAGAGGTGTTTGAGGCCTTTAGGATGGTCAAAAACTCACAAAACCTTGCACCAATGTGTAAACGGATAAGTATTTTGATTGGTGGTTTATTTGGGCTTGGACACGTCATGTTGGCTCAATAGCGTCCCCCAATGCCTTGTCGCGTTTTTGACACCCCTGGTATACTCGAAAACTCCCGAAAACTTGCACACACGCTGTTCGCAGCAAAACCCATTATATGATAGAGGTGTCAGAAATTGGTGTGGCAAAATGGCTCATGGCACCCTGTAGAAAATGTCAAAAATTCTACAAAAAAGTCTCTCGGGACCATACTGTAAAACAGTCAGCCATTTTAAATTTTATGATTTTTTGGTGAGATTCCCAACAACAACAACAACAAACTCCTCCTAGAGATGACATCAAATTTGATCAGTCTAATCTTAAGATCGTTGCGATGCTAAATTGCCAATATATGGCCCAAATATTGTTGAACAGTATTGGGCCACCTTAGGCAAAGATGCGGTACAATTAGTACTGGCTAATCTGGGTGTAAGCCTAAAGTGGCCCACATATGATATGGTAAATATGGCCCAAATATTGTTGAACAGTATTGGGCCACTTTACGTAAAGATGCGGCACAATTATCTGGACGTGAGCCTGAAGTGGCCGACATATGAAGCTGCAAATGTGGCCCGGTTATCTTAAAACCTATCTGGGCCACTTTTGGCAAAGATACTGCACAGCCAGCACTAATCAGGGTGTGAGCCTAACGTGGCCCACATGTGACATGGCAGATATGCCCAAAATATTAAAAAACTGACGTGAGCCAGTTCTGAAATAGATGCAACACTTTTGACACTGGCTTATCTGGATGTTAGCCTAAAGTGGAACACATTTGAAATAGTTAACATGGCCCAAGTATCCTTGAACAGTATTGGACCATTTTTGGCAAGGATGCAGCACTTTTGCACTGGCTAATCTGGGTGTGAGCCTGAAGAGGCCTACATGTGACATATCAATTGTGGATTGGCCTGCCCTGCGATTCAGGATAGGGTTTATTTAGGGTTTGTAGGGATCAGAAGTCTATTCAGGAAAATTCTTGTGAAAAGGTTTCCTGATGCTCAAACGAGAATTGTTACAATAATCCATCCATCAACTACCTGTACCGCTTATCCTTAGAGGGTCGCAGGGTTGTTACAATCAGTGTTCTCTTTTTTGTTTTGGGCATTTCTGCTTTAGACAGGCACAGTGGAGAGAGACAGGAAATACACAATGACATATGCAGCAAAGCGTCTGTGCCGGATGCTCTACATGATGACCCACTGGGATGCCCCATGTTCTACCCTTGCTTTTATACAACATGATGCTAGCATCTCTTATATCTTGTGGTGCAGACCCTTCTCCGGCACTGCTAGTGAAGCTCATCAGTTATTCTCCAGGTGCTTATTTGCAAAATGCTACACTGTTAATTGCCTTGTTGAGCTCCTCAATAGACCATTGTTTCTCTGACTGGGTGCTCCACAGTGTCAGTGCAGCATTGGCACATCTCAAGGGTTTTTTCCTATGAAAATAAAGATGGGGCATGCAAGCTGGTAGACTGCACGTAAGGCTAATTCCTTACCGCAGTGGCCTGGGTTAGAATCCTGCCCGGGCCCTTCATGTCATCCCCTCTCTGCCCTGCCTTTTCTGTCTATCAAATAAAGCAGAATTGCCTAAAAAAAATAATTTAACAAAGATTTGCTCAAATTGGCCATGGCAAAGCACATTAGCTGGACTCAAGTCCTTCTTCCAAAATGCAGCATGGGCAGTGGTTGCATCTCTTGGGGCCAGGGTGTTTAGAGGCCTTTTAGCCTTTATGTATAAATTCTGGCTAATGTCAGAGCAAGGTATTTGTTTTGAATGGTTTGTATTCTTTTGGGTTTGAGCTTAACCAAGATAAATGATCTGTATCACAGGCTGTGCTGGGAATACTGCAGGTTAAAAGGATACTGTGTGCCCTGGCCTCTTCTAGCGAATTTACATGTTGTTAGCCAGGTTGTTGTTGCCTTTTCCACAGGTCCTGTTTGCAAACCATGTTAAGCGTGTGAATATTGCTTGGCCGAAAAAACGACAACAAAAAAAAACCAGTTCATGCAAGCAATGATCAGTCACAAGTCATGCATGCAATAAGCAACTAGAGATATGCTAAGTGTGACTCTACCAATCTTTGACCCCAGGTCGGAAACCATCAACCTTAGGTCTTAAACTACGTTGCACAATAATGTGTTGATTTTATTTGAACTATACTCGGGACTCTCACTAAAGGTTTACACACAGGATTCATTTAGAGTAGACAACACTCTGTTAATGTGACCCTGCTACTGTATTGTTGAGCACTGAACACTGTTAGTAAAAGGAATTTGTCAGAAATTGTAATAATATTTTAAATATTTCACTTTATTTAAAATCTTTTAAGCTCTGAATGTTCATGACATGATTTTGTCTTGCCAGTTTAGTACAACTCATGAATTGTAGGGATGTAAGCAGATCGCAGCACCCATGATGAGAAAAGAGAGAGGGCGAGGAAGGGAAGGAGGGAAACAAATCAAGTGGGGGAGGGGAGCTCAACAAGCTGAAATTTACGAAACTCCTCAAATGAACAATATCAGGTCATCTGGTAGTCCAGTAATGGGGTGACACAGCTAAAATATCAAAACCATAGTATCAGAATCTCTGAAATAATTAAAAATACTGTATATAAAATATATATAAATATATACATTTATCTCTCTATAAATGACAGGAATCTCTGTGAGTGACTCCGTCACCCCGTCCGGCTGTCCAACTCCGGCTGTGGTGACTCGCATGCACGAAAGACGTCACACGCATGCGCGAAACACGTCACACGCAAGAGCCTCTCTGTTTAGCAGCGGGGGCGGGCGGAGTTCGGAGTTTGCGGACACCTACGTGAAGACTACCTACGCTGCTTTGACTGCAGTTCACTTATAGCTGTTATTTTGCTGCTACCAACGTGGATATATGCTGGATATAACAACTCTTCTTCACTTCCCTGGACTCAACGAGCATGAC
>JBBPCS010000204.1:127376-148342 GCA_037974645.1 Hollardia meadi | reverse complement strand
GGGGTTAGGGGGTCCTTATCTAAATCAAGGGTCAAGGACAGAGGATGTTGTATGCTCTACATATTGTAAAGCCTCTTGTGGCAAATTGTCATATTGAGAAATATATAATAATGATGAATTAACAATTTAATATGACTGAGCTAAATTTCATTAAAATTTTGAACATAGTAAGACACTTTGGGATTGTGATAAACCTTTATTGATTGTCACCCAAATGGGGCCATTCAAAGCCTTTGTAAATCCCTACTTCTTCTGGAAAGTGTCTTCTGATGGCAGACATAACACACAAAGATAAGGGCTTCCTGATGTGCCTACCCAGAATGCCATAGGCCCAGCTGACAACCTGCCTGTAAGCTATGTAGCGGTACTGCCTAGGGATAGGGAAACAATATCTACAGTTTAGTCTTGAAAACATCGAAAGTGTGGTATAGGTAGTGATGATGTAAATATGGGCACCTTGTCATGAAGTAACAAAATTATTACCTGGATCCACTATGCTTTAATTGTAACATACAATTAGGATATAATTGGTTAATTAAAAACTCAAGAATAATTATTTCTGCCTGAAACATACTCATTTCTGCTGGCCTGGAGAGGGCCATGTTCCTGCCTGAAGTTCAAGTAAGGCATGTTATGTCTGATCTGGGGTTCAGATTCTCCCAGATCCCAGAAGGCATCCACCTCCCTGCAGCACATACTCTCCTCAGTTTAGGCCATGGACTGGCATGTCCCACACAAACACCTATCAAATAAGACGTCTGTAAGAAAACTGTCTTTTGTCTCTCTCTCTCTTCTCCCTCTCTGCTGCACAGCACCATAAAATGTAATGTGGATTTCTATTAGGCAATGCGAGATGCGGCTGATAAAAAATGACAGTCGTGCATTGGTTTCTGTTATGGGTGAGTATGACAGACATTGAAGAGGCGTGGAGGTCAGGGACAGTACCTGTGGAGTGGCACACCGGGGTGGTGGTTCCCATTTTTAAAAAGGGGGACCGAAGAGTGGACTCCAACTACCGGGGTATCACACTGCTCAGCCAGGAAAGTTTATTCCAGGGTGCTGGAAATGAGGCACCAACCAATTGTCAAACCTCGGATTCAGGAGGAACAATGCGGATTCCGTCCTGGCCGTGGAACAGTAGAACAGCTCTTTACCCTTGCAGGTTTGCTGGGGGTGTCATGGGAGTTTGCTCATCCAGTCTAGATGTGCTTTGTGGACTTGGAGAAGGCCTATGACCATGTCCCTCGGGGAGTCCTGTGGGGAACACTGCGGGAATATGGGGTGCTGGGGTCGTTACTACGAGCCGTTCGGTCCCTATATGACCAAAGTGAGAGCTGTGTCTGCATTCCCGGCACAAAGTCAAACACGTTCTCGTGTCGTGTTGGACTTCGCCAAGGTTGCCCCTTGTCTCCGATCCTGTTTGTTATATTCATGGACAGGATCTCAAGGTGCAGCCAGGGTGAGGAGAGTGTCTGGGTTGGGAACCTCAGAATTGCGTCTCTGTTTTTTGCAGATGACGTGGTTCTGTTGGCTTCATCAGCCCCTGACCTTCAGCATGTGCTGGGTTAGCTCGGTTTGCAGCCGAATGTGAAACAGCTGGGATGAGGATCAGCACTTCCAAGTCTGAGGCCATGGTTCTCTGCCGGAAAACGGTGGATTGCTTCCTCCGGGTGGGGGGTGAGTTGCTGCCCCAAGCAAAGGAGTTTAAGTATCTCGGGGTCTTGTTCTCGAGTGATGGGAAAATGGAGCGCGAGATGGACAGGCGGTTTGGTGCGGCATCAGCTGTAATGCAGGTGTTGTACCGGACCGTTGTGGTGAAGAGAGAGCTGAGCTGGAAGGCAAAGCTCTCAATTTATCGGTCGATGTACGTTCCAACCCTCACCTATGGCCATGATCTTTGGGTAGTGACCGAAAGGATGAGATCGCATATACAGGCGGCTGAAATGAGATTCCTCTGGAGGGTGGCTGGGTTCAGCCTTAGTGATAGGGTGAGGAGCTCGGACAACCGGGTGGAGCTCGGAGTAGAGCAGCTGCTCCTTCACGTCGAAAGGGGACAGCTGAGGTGGTTTGGGCATCTGATTAGGATGCCTCCTGGACGCCTCTCTTTGGAGGTCTTCAGGGCACGTCCAACTGGGAAGAGACCCTGCGGTAGACCCAGAACTCGCTGGAGGGATCCCCCAGGAGGAGCTGGAAAGCGTTGCTGTGGAGAGGGATGTCTGGAATAATCTGGTGTCATGAGATAACTTCTGTTGTTAATTGGTGCTATATACAGTAAATAAAATTTGACTTGACTTAAAGAAGATTCTTTTGAGGACCCAGCAATGGCACTGGAATTCACCAATCGTGAAGTATGGGATGCCAACTCCAGCGATTGAAGTCATTCCCTCTCTCTACAACATGTGCGGAAACATCTTGGAGAATAGTGCCAAGTGCCAGTGGACGGTAACATTATTGTTAATATGGCACACACAAATGGATGACAGGTATGTTTTCCCCTATTGTTTACATAATGTACATTTATAACAAAGGAACATGTGGTCTCACCCCCACCTGTCGGCCATTTGGTCTTTGTTTAAGGTCCTGCGGCTTCAGCCGCCATTTTGATTTCAAACAACCACCTCTGCTTGTTCCTACACACACACACACATGTACAGACCTGTATATACATTTTATATTAAATATTGTGTTTTTTCCATTTTGTGATTGGTTGAATAAATACTTTTGGATACACTTGCTGTCTGTTTAATGTTGCACAAGAATGAATGCTGCCAACCTCTACACTGCCAAGAACTCAAGAACTCCTTCGACTAGCTTGTAATTATTAGGTAACTTATTAATCATAATTCCAAATTTACAGCTTAGTATCCTTTCATGAGACTGATTAACTGAATTGGCTATATTTTCCCTTCTTTAAGAGTGGTGTCCCGAGGTGATCTAATGTAAACTAGATCCATTTACTTAATATAATTAGTAATTATTTCTGATAATTATTATTTTTGATAGCCAAATTTAATCTTTTAGTTGTTGCCTTGTGCCCCAACACAGTTAAAGTAAATATCAAAATAACTCATTATAGAGAATTATTATTATTAATTAATTATTATCATTATAGAAAATTGGCTCCTTTGAATACTGTACATCAATAATGTAACACACATTGGTGATGTACAGTATATGATATAACATCAGTATTTGAATGTTATGGGTGGTTCTGGTGGCTGTTACAAAATAAATACAACCTTACATTTAGTCCATTATGTTTGAGCACGAAGCAATCATTTGCAATGTAACTAGTAGCAATCAGATAAATGCATTGAAGTATAAGGACAATATTTCTCTCTGAAATGTAGTAGAGTACAGTCTCAAAATCAAAAATGCAAAGCAACAGAAAACATACAGGAAGAAACAGGAAAGTACAGCACTTCATAAAATTTACTGTGAGCCCTTGAATAAATTAAGATATAAAAGAGTGATAAAAACATTTTATTCGATAACAATGTTTATGAAATGTATCTCAGTTTTTTTCTTGAACCTATAACTGTGCAGTTGTAGTCAGAGGCTGATGGGTAATGTTGGCTGTTGACTGATATTGGTGTGTGAGCTGGCGTTACCTGGAAAACATGTCTGCAGGTGTTCAGTTAGGGCCTCCTGAGTGACAGACTTATGGGCAGAGTTCATAGCAGAGATAGCCAATAGCAATACCTCTCCCAAAGGGATGAACTGTGATTGGCTGATTGGGGACATACTGATGGGTGAGACATCACCTGTGAAAAGACAGAAATCAGTTACTTTGAGTGATACTGTTTCTTTGAGAAAGCTGTTGCAAATCAGTTATGCCACTTTCTACATAGAGTAACAATAGTTTATTTAAGGTTTTAGAATGCATCATAGCACAGAGACTGCACTGGTCAAAGTTACAAATGACCTTCTAATTGCATCAGGTGAGGGACTTATCTCTGTACTTGTCCTGTTAGATCTTAGTGCTGTATTTGATACCATCGTCCATCACATCCTATTACAAAGACTGGAAAATTGGCATTAAAGGAACTGCATTTAGCTGGTTTGCGTCCTATTTATCAGACAGATCTCAGTTTGTACACATTTGTACACACAAACAAACTGTCAGTTTGTACACCAAATTTAGTCATGGAGTTCAACAAGGTTCTGTGCTTGGGCCAATGCTATTCACCTTATACTGTATATACCTCCTTTAGACAATATAATTAGAAAACAATATTCATTTTCATTGTTATGCGGATGACACTCAAATATATTTACCAATGAAGACCGATGAAACAAATCAGTCAACTAAAGTTCAGGCATGTCTTAAGGACATAAAAAACTGAAGTGATTGTGTTGAGCCATAACCATCTTAATACATTATACATTGTCTAATGATATAGCTACTATGGACAGCATTACACTGTCCTCCAGCACCACTGTAAGGAATCTGGGAGTTATCTTTATTCAAGATTTGTCCTTTAGCTCCCACATAAAACAACTTTCAAGGACTGCCTTTTTTTCACTTATGTAACATTGCAAAACTCAGGCACAACTTGTCTCACAAAGATGCAGAAACTCCACTCATTTGTTACTTCCAGGCTGGATTATTGCAACTCCCTGTTATCAGGCTGCCCTAATAAGTCTCCAAAGACTCTCCAGCTGATCCAGAATGCTGCTGAACATGTACTGACAAGAACCAGTGTAAGAGATCATATTTCTACCATAATGGCTTCTCTGCACTGGCTGCCTGTAAAATACAAAACAGAATTTTAAAAAATGATTCTCCTCACCTACAAAGTCCTTAATGGCAAGGTACCATCATATCTTAAAGAGCTCATAGTACACTATTACCTGACTACAACTCTCTGCTCCCAGGATGCTGGCTTACTTGTTCTACCATAGTCTCCAAAAGTAAAATTACTGCTATGGTCCTGTTTGAAACGCTATGCAGCCAAATGCACCATTGGGACAAAGTTACTTTGATTGTCACAAATTTTGGTAGGATCATTGAGCTAATCATAAAGTATATGTTTAAATTTTTTACCTCCGCCAAGGAGGTTATGTTTTCACCCCTGTCTGTTGGTTGGTTGGTTTGTTTAGATCCGGAGAAAGGGGCGCATCCAGGAACTTTGATCACTGTCGTTAACATTGCGAGATGGGGTGTTTTTCCACATTTTCGTTAATTTCTCAGTGAATAATACATTAATCTTGATGAGAAAATGCAGGCATATGTAGGAGGTGAGTATCTATGAGGGTGTACAATTTGGTGCGGATAAAAAAAAAAAACTGATTTATTTAGTGTAATTTTGTTTCTCATTTGTGTGATTTTATGCTGTCAATAAATGCTGTTTTTTTGTAAGCTTCTGTCCTGTTCTGTAATTTGGTTTCTTTTACACAAAGATTGCGCAATATCGCTGCAACGAAGATCCTTCTCTGTGACGTCTTTGTTTATTTACACTGAAGAACACAACAGTGTCACAACGCCACTCCACCCCGTGATTTAGATAGCAAGCCGGAGTTCCACAATGAAAAGAGGCATGACGAGTAACACAGGAGCGTCAGAGTCTAGTGTGACGTTTTACATGCACGCTGAGCAGCACTTTGGAAACAATGGAATAACATGACAATAACAATAATTTACCATCCTTTTTATGTGGCGGATGATCTTGTCCTCTGCTCAGAGGGTAAGTAGCTCCGAAACCTCACGTTGTCTCCATAATTTGTAAACATTTTCAGTTGATTTTCTTCTTCTTTGAGTTAGCTGCTAACTGCTGCTAGCTGCTTTTAAATCTCCCAGTTGAGGGTCGCACATCAACCATGTCGACAAAACGTCACAGCCCTCTCTCGTTGTTCCGCCATTCCGGCTCACTCATTTACACAGACGGTTGATTCGGCGCTGTTACTACCTCTTTCTCAGAGGTGGAACAACTTTGACACCCCATTACGCCTCCGTGACCTTTACACAGACAGCGAGGCGCAACAGGCGTGCATAGAACAGGCTGTGTAAAAGGGGCTTTTATGTCATCAACCCATTATTCTTCTGCAATGGAGATTATGATTTCACCTGCAATGTTTTGTTGGCTTAGCTATAAGGCTTGATTCAGCTTAATTTAAGGGGACTGTTGGGCCTTGGTGGAGGTATGCGCTCTACTGAGTGCCATTCTAATTTATGACATTTATCATAAGAAAGTCAGCCATCTTGGACTTCATGTCCTATGCAGTGAAAATTGTTATCTTATATGGGTCTCAACAAATTGTGTTGCAAAACGGCTCAAAAGCGCCCTCTACTATGTTTTAATAAAATAGCCCTCGCAGCACATTTCATCTAGACTTACAAAATTGTGTAGGATTGTGTATCATACAGGAATGTACATAAAAATGTTTCTTGGAGTCATACCATAAGACCAACAGGAAGTGTGCCATTTTGAATTTCGTGGGTTTTTTTGTGATTTCCAGGCACTGTACTTAAATGAAGTCGTCCTAGAGAATTCAGAATCAGAACAACTTCAAATTCAGTTAGTGAGATCGAAAGACCTTTGCTATGCTAAATTGCTAAGCTTTTTCGCCTTTGTTGAATAGTTTTGATTAATTGATTAATATCTCTTGATTAATATCTCTTACTATATTTAAAAATGATAGCTCCTACAGCTACTACTATTTTTAACAGTAGTAATATTTCTATAGCTTTTATTATTACAGTTGCTTTGCATCTATGTTTGTGCCTGTCTCCCCCACTCCCCCTATAACCCCATCTGTGTCTGTCCCTCTCTCTCTCTGTCTCTCTCTCTCTCTCTCAACCCAACCGGTCAAGGCAGATGGCCGCCCACCTATAGAGCCAGGGTCTGTTCCGAGGTTTCTGCCTGCTAAAAGGCAGTTTTTCCTCGCCATTGTTGCCAAGTGCTTGCTCATGGGGGAAATGTTGGGTGTCTGTAAATTAATAATTAACAACTAATAATAAAGAGTGAGGTCTAGACCTACTCTACATGCAACTCTACCAACTAGGTTTTAGAGTCATTGCCCCACCTACTGGCAACAGTAAGTATGATTGGCATGTATTTTGCAAATATTCAAAAAATCATAAAAAATCACGTTTGTCCTACATAGCCAATTTTTTTTTACAGCACATCCACTGCATGATGCGAAACATTTGCTGTACTGCAACCTATGGTCAATTCAGAAGTCCATCACTATATTTTTCAAATATGAAAAATCATAAATCATCCATATTTCCTCAAGTCTTCATTGAAATGCTATGAAATTTGACACAGACATTCTCTAGGCCGTAGTTATGAAGTTGGTCAATCAGTGCTCAAAAATGTCTGCATTGCACTATGTACAACATTTTTTATTTCATCTAATTTTTACACATATCCCACTGAAATGTTAGACAATATACCCTAAACCACCACAGTGATGTGTGATTTTCTTCAGAATTTTATGACCAATGTTTGAATTACTGTGATGAAGTGGTTAACTCTTACACACTCTCTAACTCTGTCTGTCCCCTTCACTCTCCACCCCCACCCCTTCTCCAGTGTCGGCTACCGACACTAAGCTGCAGCCACTCTGTTAAACTGTTTCTCTTTCTATACCTTAGAAGTGTCACAGACAGTTACGTTTTACAGGACATAAACATATTCATACTGTATACTGAAAAAAATACATGACAATTGAGGTCAATTAAGAAAAAAAAACAGAACAATAAATACATTACTTTGTTTTCCCTAGAGACTTTTATTTGATGTGTTTTGACTGCATTATTTTAACCACAGATGGTCTTGCTCAGGTAAAGTAGTGACTATATACATGTACATGTACATTATATGTATATTACATTGTATATGTACATTAACAATTAGCCCCAAATTTCATGTTTAATGGTCCCGGGATATGGACATATACATTCTAATTAGGAGTCATAGTCATTGCACCACCGGTTGAAAAACGGACGTAAGGCTGGGAACAGGAAATGAAATCATTTATATTTTAGAGTAATCTAACTACTGTGTTGACCAGATCCATTTGGAATGTGGTCAGAGAAGCCTTAAAACTGTGATGATGCTTTATTGTGAAGATTGTGAGTTTTCATCAATCCCCCATTTGCCACAATGACGCATCATTCGCTATGAAACAGGAAGTTGTTGTAACTTGAGTGTTCCTTATCTAATCAGCTCCAAATTTCACATGTTTGTTTAAAGTCCCAACCTGAAGACATCTGCATGCCACTTAGGTGTTGTGCTCATTTCGCCACCTACTGGCGAGAAGTAAGCCTTATGTGACAATTGTCATTCGATTTACATGCAATTTTCATGGTGTGGTCTCCGCTTCGGTTGTTTTGGGGACAGGCTGCCCCGACGGGCGCCGGGTTGCGAGGGCCTGTTCAACGCTGCTTGCAGCTTTATTTTATCTAATTTTTACAGATGTCCCACCAAAAAGTTGGACAATATACCTTAAAGTATCAGACTTGTATCACCAATGGTTGAATTACAGATTTTTTTAAGTTGTTAGCTCTGACACTCTCTGCCTTATATATTTAATTCTCTGAACCCCCCTCCCTCTCGTCCCTCTAATGCTAGTCCCTTTTACACAGCCCGTTCAATGTGGGTGTGTTGCACCTTTGTTGTGCCTTGCCGTCTGTATAAACTTCGTGGAGGCGTAATGGGGGGTTAAAAGTTGTTCCACCTCTGAGACGGTAACACAGGTAGTGACATGCCGAATCAACATCCGTATAAATGGAGTGAGCCAGGGAGGCGGAACGACGACACAGGGCTGTGACGTTTTGTCAACATAGTTTGTGTGCGACCTACAACCGGAAGATTTAAAAGCAGCTAGCAGCACTTAGCAGCTAACTCAAAGAAGAAGAAAAACAACCGAAAATGTTTACAAATTGTGGAGACAACACAAGGTTCAGGAGCTACTTACCCTACGAGCAGAGAACAAGCTCATCCGGTACATAACAGGGACCGTAAATTATTATTATTGCAATGTTATTCCATTGTTTACAAAGTGCTGCTTGTCACGCATGTAAAACTTCACACTAGATGCTGATGCTGATGTGTTACACGTCACACCTCTTTTAATTGCAGAGCCCCAGCTTGCTATCTAAACTCACACAGTGGAACGGCGTTATGATGCTGTTGCGTTTTTCAGTGTAAATAAACAAAGACGGCGTAGAGAAGGGTCTTTGTTGCGGCGATAATGCGCAATCTGTGTAAAAAGGGCTGCTGACCGCCGGCTGCACATTTAAGTCTGAGCTTGCTTGGGTGGTTACTAATGTGAACTCTAGTGGTTAAAAAGTGACATGCCATTTCTTTGCTACTATTAAAAGAGAATAACTAATGTAAGAAATGGAATAAGCATCAGCAACAGATGAATGCAGAGAATTTGCAGGATGGATCCATAATGAAAAAGGGCACTAACTAACTAACTTTCTGGGTATTGTTTTTGGCAGCTACAGACCTAAGATTGAATGGTGGTCTCTGCAGCACAATACTCTTTAACAACAAATGTTTTTTTTAAAGTATATATCTTCTTAAGTCATTCATGTGAAAAAGCTCATAGCTTATTAACAGATCCCATCCTTTGGTAGTACAGATTTTCCACCTTCAGTGATGAAAATAGCAGGACATACACGAGTCAATAATTAAGGTAGGATACTATCTAAATTAATTAAATAAAAAAATTAATTAAAGGTGAAAATTAATCACCGCACACTGAAGTGACTTTACTTAGATTTTAATAAGAGTGAACAATGCGTTTCGCCCATGGCTTCTTCAGGTTCGCTCAGTACAATCACATAAGCACTCAAAGGTGCGTTAAATACATGAGTCACTTGACTAATTCGAATAGTTCATTTTATTCAAACTCTTCCAACATTTTTTATAAACATTTTTTCATATATAAGCTTTTATCCAAAAGAACATGGACAACAAAATCATGATTTACAAGAACATCACGACATGGTAAATATTACATATAATTACAAGAATAACTTATTGTTATTGTTGGACTTATTCTTGCTTTTTTGCCTGCCTGTGAGTTTACTTTTTGATTTAATACATTTATTTGAAGAGAACCTGCTCTGCCTGCTGTGTCTGTGCCTGGGTCCAAAAACCCCTGCTTCCTAGTGTTTCTGGCACAAGCCGTGACGGTACGAACTGGCCAACATGGACCCAGCAGACCAGAAACCAGTTTTCAAGCCACTAATTCATCCCAGTGACTCTATGACCAAGTTTTATAACTGTGCATAAGGATGACCCAGCTTTGGCCATGAGGTTGATGGCAATTCGCTGGGAGGCTGTGGAAAGGGAGGTCCCCAGTTGCCATCCTGCCTCCAAGCCTCAGCCCCAATTTCCCAGCTATCTGACCAAGCCACAGTCCGTACCACAGCCTCCTGCTAGCAACCAGCCTGCCCTCCGGCTTGGTTTTTGGAGCCTCCGGCCTGCCTCCCAGTCTGTTAGCCTCCAGTCAGCTCGCCTCCAGCCTGCCTCCCGGTCGGCTAGCCTCCAGCCTGCCTTCCAGTCGGCTAGCCACCAGATTGCTAGTTCCCTGCTAGCTCCTGCTCCTGAGCCGGCTAGCCTTCGGCCTGCTAGCCCCCTAGTCGGCAGTCTGGCCGACGCCTGCTCTTGGTTCCCAGTTGGCGGTCCGGCCGACACATGCTCTTGGTTCCCAGTCGGCGGCCTGGCCAACACCTGCTCCTGGTTCCCAGTTGGCAGCCTGCTGACTCCTGCCTCTGGATCTCCGTCGACGGTCCGGCCGACTCCTGCTCCTAGTGCCTAGGCGGCGGGCCCGGCTAACTCCTGCCTCTGGTTCCCCAGCTGAGGCTCCACTGCCCTCGCTGCAGCCCCCTGTGCCCTTGCTGCAGCAGCTCTCATCAGTCCCTGAGGATTATCAAACCACTGTGTCCGCTATGCTGCAGCTGTCCCTGGATCCCTGGCCTCCACTTCGCCTCTGCCCTTCAGCCATGCCGTCCACCTTTTTAAGGAGACTGCCTTGTTCAGAGCTTTTCTCACTGCACTTTTCTCAGTCTGTGAGCCAAGAAAAGGCAGAAGAGTTACTTTCACCATGGCAACCTTCTTGATCAGAGCTCAGACTCAGCTTTTTTGTCTGTCTCTGAGCCAAGAGAAAACAAAAATATCACCATCACCAAGGCAACTGCCATCTAACCTTGGGGACACTGATTGAATTGAGCAATTGAGTGTTACTTTTAGACACACCCCAAACATACAAGATTGACATCTTCTACTTGTTCTAAGTCTTCTCTGCTCCTTAAACTGTCAAATCACATTCAATTACAACATTCCTTTCACACTCTTCATAATCTGTCAGCTGCTTCTCCATTCATTGAAATATATTCAGCAATTCAGTTTGGCAAACATTATTGATACTATTCTAGTGAGGTGTATTGTGGCGAACTCAGACGGCTGTGCCGAGCCAAGGACAAGGCCTACAGGAGTGGAGACAAGTCAACTAGCACCCATTTACACAGACATCTTCAACTAGTCACTTCAACACTGCAAAGTCCCTGACTGCCTCAAATCCTCCATCCATAGTCCCTGTCCCCAAAAAACAGGGAATCACACAGCTCAATCACTACAATCCTGTTGCCCTGACCCTGGTACTCATGAAGGTTTTTGAAAGACTCATTCTGTCACACTTAAAAACAATCACTGATCCCCTGATGGACCCCCTGCAGTTTGCATACCAGACTAACCTAGGCCTGCACTTCATACTCCAGCATCTGGACAGATGGAGGAACCTATGTATTCCAGGATGCCGTTTGTCAATTTAAGCTTGGCATTAACACAATAGTGCCAGAGCTCCTTCACACCAAGCTCTGTGGATCACAAACTTCCTGACAGACAGGAAGCAGTGTGTGAGGCTGAGAAAAAACACCTCTGACCATCAGCACAGGAGCACCACAGGGCTGTGTTCTCTCCCCTCTCCTGTCCTGTCTGTATACAAATGACTGCACCTCTCCAAGCTCTGTAAGGCTCCTCAGACTTGCAGATGACACAACCGCCATTGGTCTGATCCAGGACGGGGACGAGTCTGCATACAGATGGGAAGTGGCGCGGCTATCATCTTTGTGCAGCTACAAATGCCTGGATCTAAACACCCTTGAGACAGTAAAGATGACAATATACTTCAGGAGAATCCCCCACCTCCCCCTCCACTCACCATCAACAGTACCACAGTTGAAGCTATGGAGTTTTATTTAAAGTTCCTTGGCACCAAATCCCAAAGGATCTTAAATGGGACATCAGCATCTGTTACATAACCAACAGAACTCTTTAATTCAATTATATTCCTGTTCAATTTTGTATTTATTATACTGTATTTATTCATATTTTTCTACATAGTATTTGTGAAGAAAATACAAAAGACACATTATAAAACATAGATTCTTTGTATGCTTGTTTACTTGGCCAATAAGACCGATTCTTATTCCTCTTCTCCTCTTTCTCTTCCTATCAACTCCTGAAACCTGATTACTGAAACATGGCTGTGTCATGACAAATATTTTAGCCAAAATGAATCCACTCCTCTCAGTAATATTATTACACTCCTTTCTTGAGGCACCGGCCGAGGAGGTGGAGTGGCAGTTATTTTCGACTCAGGTCTATTAATCAGTCCTGAACATAGACTCAATTAAAACTTTTTGGAAACCTTGTTCTTAGTCTTTCACACCCAGTCATGAAATACTACACCCAATTCTATTTGTTATAGTGTACGGCACTCCTGGGGTCTCATTTATAACCGTTGCATACGCACAAAACGGGCCTGAAACAGGCGTATGACACTTTCCACACAAATGTTGTGATCTATAAATTAGACCTGACAGGAGAATGTGCGCACTTGTATGTAAACTCTGATCCATGCGTATGACATTGTGGAGATGGCGGAAATTGGCGACACAGATGGTGAAGTGGTGAATTAAAGCGAGAGTGTTTAATGATGCCTCTTACACATTTAATTTGACAAACAATCAAATCAAACATTTATTGTTATCATTAACATTCAAACCAGAAGTGTTGTTGTACTCTCGCTTTGTGAGCCATAGGTATTGCATAAGCACATTTCAGTTTGAAAAGATATAAGCCAAAAGAAATCTTAAATCTAAGTCTTAATATTTCATCAGTTCTGTCTCATCAGAGTCCCCACCCCCCGGAGCAAAGAGGAGAGGACTGTATGGAAACGAACTGATGAAATTATCATCAGCCAGTGTAGAAATCCAAGATAACATCAAATCGCATTACAGAATAACGGAACAGAGCTAATACTGCACCAAGTATGATTTTAGTTTTCATATAGCTTTTGTGTATAAAGCCCTGCAGTGAACATGACTGTGCTGTCAGGCTCACAGAGAGCAGTGGAGACAGCACGGTGGCTGCCACAAACACTTCTCTAGTCACCTCACCAACGCAACTTCACTTCCTGCACATATGGACTGTGTAAAGTCTGGAAATTATGCAAGTGACAGTACTACACTTCATCATCATTATTAAGTCAAAATCATAATGCAGGCCAAGTTCACCAGAACATAACTTAAATGAATAAATAAATGGATTTCACCAAACAAACTTGCATTTTCAAATGATATTCCAGCATGGGGGAAACCACTGATTGTCGCAATCATTTAGCCAAGGTGTGTAGAAGTCAGTCTGATTGCTGTAAACATATTAATACTGCGACACTGTGACACTTGTGCGTTACGCTACATGGTGGATGCACAGACTCGCACTGTCCTTGTGCTTTCTAATTTTTGTGTTACAATAACTCCTTTTCTTCTCGGTTAGTACCGTGATTCACCATTAAAAACCATTGATCAGCAGGCTCATTTCTATGCATTTAATTATTCACGAGGAGCCTTACGTTGACCATTTAGGCTTGAATATGGGTGTGTTGATGGCGGAATATGAGGCTGATCAATGTGTGCACATTTCAAAGTTAATTTAGGTTTTCTAAAAGGAAACGGCACGGTTTCATAAATCAGGAAATCATTTCCACACACGACTTTTGGCTTTTTTGCGCACATACAGTGTACTTTTCGTATGGCTCCTACGCACTTTTATAAATGAGCACCCTGGTCCGTATTCTGAATTTTTATCTGAATTCTCAGAGTTTTTATCATGTTTATTCATTAAAACGGATATAGTAATTATTGTAGGCGATTATACTATTCATGAGGATATTGATAATGATAGCCTTATCTTGTTGATATCGCTGCAAGCTCACGCCGAGTGATACTAGACTCTATTGCTCCTCTAAAAAAGAAAATTACAAAACAAAGGAGATTAGCTCCATGCTAAAACATCCTTCGCAATGCTAGAGCAGCCTGTTACTCAGCATTAATAGAAGAAATATAAGAACCCCACGTTTTTTTCAGCATTGTGGCCAGGCTCAACTTCAACAATTTCTTCATCTAGAGCAGGAACATGTCTCTAAGACCCCATCCCAACTAAGCAACTAAAAGAAGTTTTACCCCTAGTTAGCACTCCTCTTCTAGATATGATCAATCTGTCTCTATTAACAGTCTATGTACCACAGTCCTTTAAAGTAGCTGTAATTAAACCTCTTGAGCCTACCCTTGATCCAGAGGTTTTAGCCAACTATAGACTATCTATCCTTTCTTTTCACTCTAAGATCCTTGAGAAAGCAGTTGCAAGTCAGTTATGAGACTTTCTACATAATAATAGTTCATTTGAGGTTTTCCAGTCAGGATTTAGAATGCATCACAGCAGAGAAATTCATTGGTCAAAGTTACAAATGACCTTTTGCAGACAGATGAGGGATTTGTCTCTGTACTTGACCTGTTACACCTTAGTGCTGCATTTGATATCAACGACCACCACATCCTATTACAAAGACTGGAAAATTTAATTGGCATTACAGGAACTGCATTGAGCTGTTTAGTTTACGTGCTATTTCCAAGTGCTATTTCCAAGACAGATCTCAGTTTGTACACATAAATAATGAATCCTCCATGCACACCAAGTTATGGTGTTCCACAAGGTTCTGTGCTTGGATCAATACTATTCACCTTATCTATGCTTCCTCTAGGTAATACTTCTTTGGTCTGGAGTATAAGAATGGGCAGAGGAGACTCATGAATTCCTTGCCGTGCAACACTGGGCAGCTGCTGCATGAGTCTGCTGACTTTTGTCAGTGTGCAGTGGCCTTCTACGATAACCTTTTCAAAGGAAAGTTTCAGGAGAATCCAGAGGTGGCACAGTATTTCCATGAGGCCCTACCAAAAGTGTTTGTGGAGGCCAATATAGAGCTGGAGGCGCAGATCTCTGCTGAGGAGCTGCATGCAGCACTGCAAAGCCTGGAGAGCAGTAAGGCTTTCTGGCTTATGATTGGTGAAGACTTGTTAACTGTTCTCAGAGACAGTTTGAATAAGGGGACACTGCCTCTGAGCTGTAGGAAGGCAGTCCTCACTGTGCTCCCCAAAAAGGGGGGTCTCCAGGAGATAAAGAACTGGAGACCAGTGGTGTGCAAAGACTATTGGCTTCTGTCCAAGGAGTTGGCCACTAGATAGAGAAAAATGGTGGAGCAGGTCATTCATGTTAGCCGGACAAATTGTGTACTCAACAGGCTGATATCTGACAACATTATTCTTATTCGGGTGATTTTGGACCTCTCCAGTCCATTGGGATGTGAACGTGGTCTGATATCTATAGATCAAGAAACAGCTTTTGACAGGGTTGAACACCAGTACTCGTAGTAGGCCCTGCAAGACTTTGGAGTCTGTGGTAGAGCGGTCGCCCAGTGATCAGAAGGTTGGTGGTTCGATCCCCGGCCCCTGCAGTCTACATGTTGAAGTGTCATTGAGCATGATACTCAACCCCAAATTGCTCCCGATGCTTGTTTTACCTGATGGGCTGACATGGAACAATACAGATTTTAGATATCTTGGTGTGTATCTTGGGGATGAATCTTCTGTTAATAAAAACTGGGAAAACATGTTGCAAAAGTTGAAATGGATTTTACAAAAACTTTAAAGGGCATATTTTAATCATCAATAATTTAGTATCATCTAAATTGCCATAGCATCGTTTGTAATGTATGGACCCTCCAACAAATTTACTGACCAAAGAGTAATCATACACTACAGTATTTATTACCTTCTGGCTCAGAAGGTAGAGCGGTCGTCCACTGATCAGAGGATCGGTGGTTCGATCCCCGACCGCAGTCAGCGTGTCGAAGTGTCCTTGGTTAAGATACTGAACCCCAAATTGCCCCGCATATAGCCACCCATAGCCATCGGTGTGTGAGAATGTATATGTGTGTATGGTTACCTCTCCTAATGAGCAGGTGGCACCGTAGATGGTAGTTAGATGGTAGTCTCTGCCACCAATGTATGAATGTGTGTGGGAATGGGTGAATGTGACAAGTGTTGTAAAGCGCTTTGAGGAGTCAGGAGACTTGAAAGGCGCTATAATAATGCAAGTCCATTTACCATGTATTTCTGGGATCACTTGTATTGGATCTCACAGAGTGTGTTGTTCAGAGAGGAAGTACTTCTTTGTCTCATGTATTTGGCAAGCAGGGGCGCTGCTTTTCATCTCCAGTTTATCCAAATATTCCTACAGAGGGGCGGTGGGGGGGGGGTCTCATTTATAAAACCGTGCATAGGATTCATACTAAACTTGTACGTGCGCACAAAACTCGAAAATGGTGTGCGCAAAAAATATTGTGATTTATAAAATCGTGCACATGCACAACAGTGCGCAATTTCCTTTTATAAATCCCAAATCAACTTGAAAATGTGCACATGGATCCGCCTCAAATTCCACCTTCAATACGCCCACATTCAACCATAAATGGTCAATGCAAGGCACCTCATGAACGTTTATCCATAGAAATGAGCCTGCTGATCGATGGTTCTTTATGGCAAATCACGGCAATAACCGAGAGGAAAATTAAGAAAATGAGTTTTTTGACACAGAAATCACGGTGCTTGTGTATGAGGTGGAGTTTAGAAAGCATATTTTGTTTATTCTTCCATTAAAATAGTTCTCTAGCAGTGTGAGGACAGCGAGAGTCTGTGCATTCATCATGCAACATTACATACGAGTGTCAACGCAGTATTTATATGTTTACAGCGATCAGACTGACTGCTTCACATCTTGCCAAAATTATCGCGACAATCAGTGGTGTCCCCCACCCTGTGATGTCATTTGAAAAACGGAAGTTCGATCAGTGAAAACAAATTATTTATTAATATAAGTTTTGCTCTGGTGAACTTGACCTGCATGATTAGGACTTGTGGAATGGGGATATGGAGTGTGATGAGAGCTGTCACGTGTATTTCTACACGTTACACAGTCTATATGTGCAGGTGGTGAAGATGTGTCAGGTGAGGTGACAGGTGAGGCGCTGTCTCCAGTGCGCTTTGTGTGCGTAACAGCACAGTCGTGTTTACTGCAGTGCTTTGTACACAAAGCAATATAAAAACTAAAATATTAATTAGTGCACAGTATTAGTTCTGTTCTGTAATTATTTAATGCCATTTGATGTTATCTTGGATTTCTACACTGGCTGATGATTTCATCAGTTAGTTTCCATACAGTTCGGCTCTCTCCTTTGCACTCCGGGGGTGGGGACAGTAATGGTGAGACAGCGCTGATGTAAAATTAAGACTTTGATTTAAGATTTCTTTTGGCTTATATCTTTTCAAATTGAAATGTGCTTATGCAATAATTAGGCTAAGGCTCACAAAACGAGAATACATAACACTGCTGGTTTGAGTGTTTATAGATCTATAGGCCTAATGTTTGATATTAAGTGAAAAATAAATTTGTGAGAGGCATCATTATACACTCTCACTTCAATTCACCACTTCACCATTTGTGTTGCCAATTTCCCATGCCTTCAAAATGTGTGTACGCATGGCTCAGAGTTTACATACAGGTGCACACATTCTCCCGTCAAGATTGTCTTTATAGATCACAATTTTTAGGTGGAAGGTGGCGTATGCCTGTTTCAGGCCCTGTTTTGTATATGCAACAGTTATAAATGAGACCCCTGGTCTGGAGACCCTTAGCTGGAACCCTACTGGGTCGATGTGGTGCTTTGGAACTGGCTGAGTCTTTGTTTTTAATGAAATTGAGTAACCACAAACTGGACGATCTTTCGAGGTTTTATTGTGGACTGTTCACAGTTGCGGATGTTCCTCAAACAGAGACAGGGTAGCTGTTCTGGCTCTTAAAGGAGCCAATGGTATATGGAACTTGTTTCATCACAACCTGTGGAGTAGGATCATCAATGTTAAAAAACCTCTGCTTAGCAAGTCCATGGCTCTGGGACATGTGGTTGAACTGTCTGGACTGTACCTGGATGGCACAGCAGCTTTGGATTCTCACCTGAAAGTCAGATCTGTAAGGTTTATCAGTCATATGCTCAGAAAACGCCAGCTGACATCAACAGAACAGTCTCTGTTAGCTGCATACTGTGATGGTCATGTTCACGCTAGTGCTGATGACCCCTTTCCTGCTCTGAGAATTCTGCCTGATTTTAAAAACTCTACTGGCTGTCTGTTGAGTTAAGTGAGTCCTTTGGAAAATTTTTCAGTGTTTTGACAGGAAAAACAATGTATAGAATGTGTTTAAAAAAAACACATGCCTTTGTTTCTGTGATAAATCCAAATGTTAATGATAACTGTCCCTTTTGCACTCAGAAATAAACTGTTTTTCATTGTTTTCTGGACTCCTGTAGACCGTATTCCTTGTTTCATCTATTAGAATAGATGTTCAGGCTGTTTGGAGAGGTACTTTATTTTAGGTTATAAGTGTCAGCTGTTCAACTTTATATTAGGACAAGTAAAATGGGCCATTTCAGCAGAAGAGATAAGATTGAGGTTTAAGATAGAGGACTTTAATAAGATTGTGATGCAGAAAGTAATTTTATCAGGATGGTAAAAGCCTGATTAAGAGTTGATTACTGTTATCACAGAGCGATGAATGATGTAGCAAAAATAATCAGTATTTGGTGTTATAACAATGTTTTATGCTCTGTTAAAGAGTTTGTGCCTTTGTTAAGTTAATAGCAGTGTCTATTATTTCAGTTTGTTTTTCTGTCTCTGGCTTTTCTTTTTTATGAAAATTAAGTTATATTGATTATTGTGGACATCTCTAAAGTCAACCATTCAAGGCAGATGGCTGTCCACCATCACCACCAAGTACAGAGATATGTCCCTCATCTGATGCAATTAGATACAGTCCGAAGGACATCCTAATGTCCTCGCTGCTTATATACACCAATCAGCCATAACATTATAACCACTGACAGGTGAAGTGAATAACATTGATTATCTCGTTACAATGGCATCTGTTAGTGGGTGGGATATATTAGGCAGCAAGTGAACATTTTGTCCTCGAATTTGATGTGTTGGAAGCAGGAAAAATGCGCAAGCGTAAGGACCTGAGCGACTTTGACAAGGGCCAAATTGTGATGGCTAGATGATTGCGTCAGAGCATCTCCAAAACTGCAGGTCTTGTTGGATGTTCCAAGTCTGCAGTGGTTAGTATAAACCAAAGGTGGTCTAAGGAAAGACAACATGGTGAACCGGCGACAGGGTCATGGGCGCCCAAGGCTCATGGGCGCCCAAGGCTCATTGGTGTGCGTGGGGAGTGAAAGCTAGCCCATGTTGTCTGATCCCACAGAAGAGCTACTATAGCACAAATTGCTGAAAAATTTAATGCTGGTTCTGATAGAAAGGTGACAGAACACACAGTGCAGAGTCTCCAAAAGTAGAATGGGAGCCAGAACCTTCAGTTATCAAGCTCCTCTCTTGTGGAACCATCTTCCAGTCTTGGTCCGGGGGGTAGACACCCTCTCTCCATTTAAGAGTAGGCTTTCCTTTTTGATAAAGTTTAGAGTTAGGGCTGGATCAGGATGGCCCACAGTTATGCTGCTATAGGCTTAGACTGCAGAGGACTTCCCATGATGCACTGAGCTCCTCTCTCCTCCTCCTCCTCCTCTCCATCTCATTCTGTTCACATTCATGTCCCATCATCAATGCATGAGTCTTTGTGCTTTCTTGTCACGCAGGTTCCCATGGATCGTGGTTGGACCTACTGCTGTGTTCCTGCTGGACGCCCACTGCTGCTATTATTATTATTATCTCTTATTATATTTAAAAATAGTTCCGAAAGCTACTACTATTTTTAACAGTAGTAATATTTCGATAGCATTTATTATTTGCTTTGTATATATGTGTGCCCCTCCCCCAATATCCCAAGGGTATCTCTGTCTCTCTGTCCCACTCCGTCCGTCTCTCTCTTTCTCTTTCTCTTGTCTCGGTCAAGGCAGATGGCCGCCTACCTCGAGCCGCGGTCTGCTCTGCCTTCTAAAAGGCAGTTTTTCCTCACTACTGTCACCAAGTGCTTGCTCATGGGGGAATGTTGGGTTTCTGCAAATTAATAATTAATAACTATAATAAAGAGTGTGGTCTAGACCTACTCTTCATGTTTCATTAGATAACTTTTGTTTTGAATTGGCGCAATATAAATAAAATTTGACTTGACTTGACATCAGTCATTCATGTGGGCAAGCATGTGCAGTTAACATTCGTTAACCTAGCTGGCTTGGATGTAGCTAGTCCATTTTTGGCAATGCCAGTGCATACAGCTGCAGTGGCTGGCAGCTCCTTCAAACTTGCTACATTTTTGTTTTTAATCTGGTATTTCTTTCTGCTTTATTGCTGAAACATGTATTACCTATGATAGAAATCCACTCATTTCTATTTAAGAAAGAGGCACAGGATGGGGGGGGGTGTCACATGATGCAGAGAGTAGGAGCGTTAGATCGGAGCTCTCGGACCAAAATACGTTTTAAAACATTTCAGGGATGGTTTAACACTGCTACACAGGACCGCCCATAAGGGGAGAAAAAGGGGAAAGCTTTCTGGGACCCAGCCACTAGGGGGGGGGGGGGGGGGGGGGGGGGCCCCCAAA
>JBBPCS010000204.1:107309-123002 GCA_037974645.1 Hollardia meadi | reverse complement strand
GCAAATCTGCCCGGCACTATAGGGCATCCAGATCTGTCATTCTGCATGTCTATGTTGCTGGACAGGACAGGTTAAAATAAATAAATAAATAAAGATTCAGTTCACCCCAAAATTAAAAATACATACTTTTCCTCTTACCTGTAGTGCTATGTATCCATCTAGATTGTTTTGTTGTGAGTTGCTCAGTTTTGGAGATATCGGCTGTAGAGGTGTTTGCCTTCACTCCAATATATTAATCCAAATTTCAAACTTCAAATTTTCAAAAATACACAAAACTTAAAAATACATTTGATTACATACATTATGTTGGAGAGAAACAATCTAACTGATATACCCTTCCCATCTTTAGGTCCTAGTGGGTTAGTCCAGCAATGCAGACCAGCTGGTGTCTCTGTTCCTAAGCCCCCACTGGTCATCTCAGACTCGGACAGTGAGGAAGAGGAAGGCCTTGTTTCAAGGCTAATGCCACCTTCCAGATTACAGCAGCCAGCTTCTGGCACAAAAGGTATCAACATAACACAGAACACACCTAGCCATCACAACAGTGTGTTGGACAAGCTTACCATGCATCTCACTTTGGGTTATGGATGTAGACTGGGGACTGTAACATAACTGCTACAGTATGGGGGCAAATTCTTCTAGACCTTAACTTCAGTTTGTTACTCACTTTTTAAAAAGTTACAGTGTAAAAATTTTTTTTTCTGTTTGTGTGTCTTTGATACCTATTGGGGACCTTGTAAACACTGACCTTGTACGGACCAGTGGGGCTTTCCTAAACACATGTGCTGGCATAGCTTGACTCTGTTTGACTCATCAGCCCAGTGCTGCAGGGTTTTGAAATCTCCATTTCAAAGGGGCTACTTGTTTGAAGGTGTGTCCTTAACTAATGGCATGCTTGTCTCGAGTCCAAATGTTTAAAAGCAGTAGGCTGTGTAGTCAAAATAGCAACTGTAAAATGTTGTAAATGTTGGATGCAGCCAAGGATGTTAGGACTTTGCATTAATTTTCATTCATTGTGTACAGCCTAACTAAAACCCTTATGCTAACCATAACCATAACCGATTCCTGCCTAACCCTAACTTAACCTCAATTCATATCATAGCCCTAACCCAAACCAGGATGGTGTTAATGCCAGAAAAGTTCCCCAATAGGTAACGTGCACACACACACATACACACACACACACACACACACAGATGTAGAGCTGAAAACAAAAAAATGGTAGAAAAGTTTTTTAAAAAATAATAATTTTTTAAAAGTTTGGTTTACCAAGCTGGAGTAAATAGTGTATATAGTGTCCCCACCAGTGTAACATAAATGCGTACATGTGTTTGCAGGTAAAGGAAAGACTCCTCTGCGGCGAAGCAACAATTTGGCTGTACCAGTGGTGGCCTCAGCAGATCAGAAAATGGTGCAGGTGTTAGAGAGCAGCTGTGAGAAGAGCTGTCAGGTCACCAGTGAACAGATCAAGGCAGACATGAAGGCTGCTGCTGAGAACAGCAAGAGGAATAGTAGTAAAGGAATTACTCCTGAAGCTGGGGAGACCACTGCTAGGCCTGCGGCTAACAGTGGGACTGTATGGGGCACTGGGAGTGCTGGGGGAGCAGCAAGGACCGGAGTGAAGCCAGTGACTGTATCTGTGGGCAGGGTTGGACCTGGGGTAGCCACATCCAGGCAGGCAGGTGGATGTGGGAGTGTGGTGGCTGGGACCACCCACAGAGCAACCACAACTGGTATGACTATTGACAGCACAGAGGGACCCTCTGAAGCACAGACTGGGCACAGTTGCACAAGGGAGGCTGGGGTGAGGCAGAGCTCTGGGCCTGCCGGTGTGGACAGTCTGGATTCTACAGGTGCTGCTGGAAACCATGCTTCCAGTAGACCAGCACAGCTGGCTGGACAGGGAGAGAGACAACCTGCCTCTGCTGGATCTGCCTCTGCTGCTGGTTCAAGTTCACAGCAGGATCACAAGGACTTTATTCCTAGACGACCTTTGACCCGATCATGTACTCGCTTGTCTTCTGTGTCCCTGGTACCTGAGACAGGTAATATTGAGTATACAAACACAGTACACATTTGGGTCCACTATCATGCTGGGATTTTGTTTAGATGCAAAGACTTTGGCCTGTGGTTTCATGTTAGCTGTAGTTAGTTAGTAGCTGCTAGCTGCTTTGGTGGAACAACTTTGACCCCCCATTACGCCTCTGTGACGTTTACACAGACGGCGAGGCGTATCAGAGGCGTAAGAGGCCCGCATTGAACGGGCTGTGTAAAAGGGGCTAAAGACTCCATTCAAGCTTTGCCATACTCAAAAAACTTTGATCTTTCAATGTTATACTGTTCAATTGCTATAAATGTTTGGGAAGGGTTTTACAGCTTTTGGGAGAGTTCATCACAGTGTCATGTTACCAGTTAGAGTAGGAAATGGTGGATTTTGTAGATCGGAATAATATTTCTAAACCATTCCCAGCCATTCAGATTCATCTCCACAAGCACATAATAGACATCAAACTGCATTTACAGGAGGGATATATTACCAGAGAATATATCCCTCTGTCTTTGTTTGTCTGTGTGATTGTGGGCTAAAGAGAAGGGTTAGAACGAGGTGAACTTATCCACTACTAGTTAATTGATCATATATGACGTTTTTCACTTTGAGGGAAGGGAAATAAACAAAAAAAACAAATGCTAAAATGGGTCTCCAAATATACTTGAACGGCTGGTAATATATGCCCGCCTGCAGCCCAACCATGGCCCGCCAAAGTCAGAGAGAGAGAGAGATCGAGGGAGATCGTGAAAGGTCCAGAGAGATCGAGGGGTACATCGCCGTGGTAACTGGACAGCTAACCTGCTCCAGAGCAGGTTATGTTCCAGAAAAGAGATTAACGATTAGCCTATGTTTTACTATTTATTTTTTATTTGCTCGCAAGTCCTTTGACAGTTTTTTTTTGACACCGCCGGTTTGCAGCTGAAAGAATAACACTATAACTGTAGAACACACACCAAAAGAATACATCTAAGCAACACATTAATTTAATGTAATGCACAAATGTAATTGTAGTCAGATCTACTTGTGCCCTAATGATTGGGCCGTGATATTAAGTTTATTAATGTACACATTCACACAGTCCGCAATTTTTAGCCAGCTGTCCTTCCTGCATTTGGCAGCAGCAACTGTGTTCTTTTAGCATGGATTGTGTTTAACTTGTTCATATTTGTCTAATATTATAATTTACTCATTGTTTGTAAAATATGCCAGTGTCAGTAGACTTGTCATGATCGCGTTTGGTCATATGCTGCAAACTCCGCCTCTTTCATGTGAACTTGGACATGGCTACATTGGGAAATCCTGGGTTGATTTAGCAAGTTGATAACCACCTTTGTGTGACTGCTTAGCGTGTAGCTAATGGGACTGCTGACTGACAGGAAGCAATTCACAAAAAATGCAAAACCTATTTCACATGTAGAATTTGATCCACAAATTCTGCATTAATATAACTTGATGTGTAATTTTTGGCGTAAAACTTTACATTTGTACAAACTATATAATTTTTATGTGAAATTGAAATCTGTATAATATGGAGTAAGTGTAGTGTATTTATTTATTCACAGGGAGAATGCACAGTAATCAACATCACTGCAAATGTGCCAGTGTTAGCCAAAAGGCTAATTTTCAACTGTTGTCCCTCGGCCAGGTGTTAGATTGGCCATTAAAAAACAAAACAAAACACAACATATTAGGTTAGAGCTGGAGAAGGCAAAACACCCACCGCTAAACAGAATAAAAAGCTTAAAGGAGTAAAGCAGCATCATGCAAAAAACATAACAAGCAAACAATTAATACAAACAGTTTTAAGCAGACAAACAACACTAAAGCAGTAAAGCAGCATCATGCAAAGAACACGGAGCAAGCAAACAATTAATACAAACAGTTTTAAGCAGTTAAAACATGACAACATAAAAACATATTGCGGAAGATATAGCGCAGAAAAAGAAAAAAAAGCATAGCATAAGCAGACAACAGCACAAGCAAGAATCACATTACATTACAAAAGACATAGATAAAACCAGAAGGGATGCAGACACAGACGAAAGCGGGCAGGCAGGTAGTTATTTGGTATGATGGCTGGTCTGGTTGTTTTTTAGCCAAGTTCTGAGGTTATGTACAAAGGCACAATAAGAATCGTTGTGTCGTATATTTAATGGAAGAATATTCCAAAACTGGGAAGCTCTTACTATAAAAGCTGTCTGGCTGAATGAAGTTTTCCTCCTTGGGACAGCTATGTCTCCTCTTACTCTAGATCTTGTTAATCTTTCTCTCACATTTTTTTTTTGGGAGATGAATGTGGTGAATTGAGGAGGTGCTAATCCATTGAGAATTTTGAATATTAAACATGCATTGTGAAATTTGATCAGATTTTCCCAGCAAAGGAGACCATATCTAGGAAGTATTTTACAGTGATGGAAGGTTTTAGGTTTATTATCCAGGACCTTGATAGCTTGTTTATACACAGATTGTACAGGCTTTAATATTGTATCAGTGGTAAGAGACCAAGTGGTTATACAGTATGTTATATGTGAGAAGATCATAGCATGGAAATAAATATTAGCAGCTTCAGGTGTCAGATATTTATGAATAAATCTAAAGTTGTTTAGATGGAATTTTGTTTTTGCAACAACTTGCTTGACTTGTTTTTTAAAGCAAAGCGTTCAGTCCAGTGTGGCACAGAGATATTTAAAGCTTGAAACCAATTCTAGTTTCTCACCAAATTCATAAACTGAATGTTGCTGAGGGACATCACTTGCTCTTTTTGCGAAAAACAAACAGGCTGTTTTCTTCACATTAAGATGCAAGCAAGAATCCGTGAGCCACTTTGTGACAGCTCCCATTATATGTGTAAGTTTAAGAGCAGCTTCCTCACAGTTTTTTCCATGTATATATATTACCGTGTCATCCGCGTACATTTGGACGTCCGCTCCAATACATGCTAAGGGAAGATCATTGATATATAAGCTAAAGAGGAGCGGACCTAGAATGGAGCCCTGGGGCACTCCAAGTGTTTGTGTATATTGGAATTTTTGTGGATCATGGTAGATATTTGTGGATCCTCTTCTGTCAGTAACAAATATTTAAGTCCAATAAAATCTTTCATAAATGTGTGGAATCAAACATCATCTCTGGTTTTGCTGCTTCCATTGTAATTATTATTTTTTCAAACTGTCCATTGAGAGTCTGACAATGTTATAGAGCAATGTAAATGGATGGGGTACTTTTAAAAAAAAACTCTTAACCTGTTCCAAAACAGTTGAGATGCCTTGTAAAACATAAATAAAAAAGAAAATAATAACTTGCTAATCATTTTTGACATATTCAATTGAATGCTCCAAAAACACCTGTTTGAAACATTCCTCAGGTAAACATGTTCATTGGTAAGAGGTGATGGTATCATGATTGGGTATGAAAGGGCATCATCCAAAGGTGCAGTCGTTCATGAGCAAGGAACGGGAGAGGTTCACCACTTTGTCAAACACATTATTGTAGAAAGGATATTACTGCACGGGCTCAGGAACTTTTCGAAAGCCATTGTCAGTAAACACAGTTCATTTTCAAATTATTCCTTTTTTTTATATTTATGTTTTACACTGCATTAAAACTTTTTTGGAATTGGGGTTGTAGTTGCCTATAGCTGTTAAAATAGTTGACTCTTTTATGTTTTGTAGATCTTTCAAGAGCCAGGCCTCGATTAGCAGTGAGGAGGAAACGAATGGCTGATAAATCAACTAGCACCTCAGACCCAGTCACAGAAGACGACCACGTACAGGTGCACACACAAAATCCAGTTTCTAGACATTTGTTGTCACTGACATTTATAGTTTAATAATGTCCATCAGTATTCAAAGTCCAAGGGGGGATGGGAATACATTCTATATGCACCATACTCAGTATATAATAAACTTCACAATGTAAACTTGTTACAGACTTGGGGCTCAGAGGGAGAATTTGATGTCAGAGGACCTTTTTTCACATGTTTGTCTAAACAATGGAAAAACAACATAAGTAGATCTGTCTTTGGTTACTCTGTTGCTTTTCTGTTGTCAATTCTTTTAGTTGACATTACTTCCGCAAAATGTGATGTGACAGTTGTATACTGTGTATCCTTTGTTATTGACATACTGAAATGTGTTTGCTTGTGCAGATTTTGTCTCTGAAGAGTAAGAACTTGGTGGGCATCACACTGACCAACTGTGGAATTACTGACCTGGTCCTGAAAGACTGCCCCAAGATGATGTTCATTCATGGTAACAGACAGACAAGGACACTGATATTTGATGCCTTATATTGATGTTTCTCTGGCTTTTATTTTTGCATTACTTTGACTAAATATATACTAATAATCTTCAAGTAAAAGCTCTTAGAGGAGGAAAATGTGTGTTGGTACCATTTCTGCTGTGATAATCATTTTTCATCACATTTTAAAGGTTAGTTAGTGTTTGTAAACGCACCAAAACACATCAAAGTTGGTGATCGGCGGCTGTCAATCTTTGACACGGCTGGGGGTGTAAGGTTTAGGATATCATAATTTAATCGTTTTGAGAAACGTATTACTTTTATTACAGTTATGTAACGTAATGTAAAGTTGTCATCAATTTAAGTAGCAGTATCTTCACTCCACATGTCTCCTCTGCTCTACTCTGTATATCTGGACAGTTACACAAGGCAAGATAGCCAGTTTAACACTTAGCAAGGCTAATTTCTGAACAGGCTAATTAAGTCTTTACCTACAGTGCTGTGAAAAAGTATTTGCCCCCTCCCGATTTTTTCTATTTTTCCTTATTTGTCACATTTAAATGTGACAAATAAGCAAAAACATTTAAATGTTTCAGATCATCCAACAAATTCTAATATAAGATAAAGACAATGTGGGTAAACACAAAATACAGTTTTTAAATGATCAAGATAATGGCTCTCACCGTGGTTCCCTGCAGTCCCAGAGCCTTAGAAATGGCTTTGTAACCCTTTCCAGACTGATAGATTTCAATGACTTTGTTTTGCATCTGTTCTTGAAATTCTTTAGTTCGTGGTATCATGTGCTGCTTTTTGAGACCTTTTAGCCTACTTCACATTGACAGACAGGTTCTACTTAAGTGATGTTTAGTCTGACAGTAATCATGCCTGGGTATGGCTAGTGAAATTGAACCCAATTGTCAATTAAATTTAGTTAATTGGTTGATTCAGAATCTGAGGGGGCAATTACTTTTTCACATAGGGCCAGGTAGGGTTGGATAGCTTTTTTCCTTCAATAAATGAAATCATAATTTAAAAACTGCATTTTGTGTTTACTTGGGTTATCCTTGTCTAATATTAAAATTATTTTGATGACCTGAAACATTTCAGTGTGACAAATATACAAAAACGGAAGAAATCAGGAAGGAGGCAAATACTTTTTCACAGCACTGTACATTACAGCGGTACAATCAATACACTGAACATCTACTAGAGAGTGCGACATCATGAAATACAGAGAGAGAATCAACTTCTTGTGCTGCATGGTCGACAGCAGCAAGGAGGATAAGTGAAAAGATAAGGAAGCTGAAAGAAACCCATAATTTGAAGATAAAATTTCAAAATAATGGAATGAACGGATATTTGACGTTAGTTTTGGCAGTAAAAAATGCTTTTTTGGCCTTGCGGGGGTTCCTGTTGTGAAGGCCTGTGCGTAGGCCTGTACAATTATAGGTGAAATCAAATCTCTTACCATTAAAATCTCCAGGTATCACCAAATTTAGTATGAATATCTAATTTGTCCTCTAGTAACAAATGTTTTAATATTGCCTTCGGTTCCGAGAGTGTTGTACAGCAGGGGGGTTCTCAACCTTTTATAACTTAAGGCCCACTTCAAAAATTTCTGAGGACCACCTTCCCAAATAAAATGAGGAAAAAAACATGACATGACCATATGACAAAAAAAGGTGAAAAATAAACTGGGCTGTATCTGTTATTCCACTGTTAGCTGTGATGACAGAATTAATATTCTGCTTACCCTGAGTGAGACACGTGGGCTTTTTTCCGGGAAATTATGAAATCAAGTCCTGGTGTGATGGGTGAGAGGTTGACACGCAGAGTAGAACTCAAAGCTGTTTTCAGTTTGCTCCTTGCCTTTGATGTTGTGACAGCCACAATAGTTTGTGGTTATTTCAAAAACCAATCCATTTTGTCACTGCATGTGAGGGAATGTTAGCTAGCTAACAGTGGCAAAATACATTGTTCCCTCCTTGATGATGTTCATGAATGGCATGTTGACATACAAAAAACATGAACATAACTGGTCATTGAAATTATGAATTTATTTTGACATTTTTTATTTATGTATATTATTAAGCACATTTAGATATAACAGTAACTAGCTTTGTAATTGTACAGTAATCCTTTTGGCAGGACTACGGCCTTTCAGCCCACGAGAAGGTGCTCTGCGGTGACCAACTGGTTGAGAATAGCTGTTGTACAGTATAAGTTAGTGAATTAACCTTTCACAAGGGACCTAAATAAAGTTTTGTAAATATGTAAAATAACATAATAGAAAATACACCACATCACCAACACTGATATGTTGAATATTCATGGTAAACCTTTGCAGCTGCCTTTTTAATCAAGTCATTGTTAAGAGCCTAGTTTAGGGTAGACATGTTTATATTCAGACCCAGTAACCTGTGTTGGTACTTTATGATTAGTTTTAAAAACATGTTCGGTCTGTATGCTGAGTCAGAAAAAACTCAAACTGCTCTGTCTCTTTGTGTCATTGCTCTCTGTAGCCACCAGATGTCGAGTGTTGAAGCAGCTGCGAGTAGAAAGTGCCCCCATTGTGAACAGATTTGATTATGCTCAGTGTAAGAAGCTGGACATGGAACAGGTCCTAGATCAGATATTGAGAATGCCTCCTGAGAGGAACCGCATTATCTACATGCGCCCCATGCACCAGGTTGGTAATCTGTGATGTCTTGTGTTTCCTTTGAATCCTAATCATGAATGTACTGTATTAAGAGAGCTAGATATGGCGGCACAGCTCAGTCTTGCTGCCAACTTGTCTCAGTGGCCACCTGCAGCATTGCAACAGGAACATCCAATTATATCTGCAGTTCAATAAGCCTTTTCCCCATAGACCTCGATTTATAAAGGAGATGTCTATAAAAATGTTAACAAGGCACCTCAAACTGCAGTCAGTCAATCAAATCAAGCAATCAAATCAACTTTTACTTATCCTATCATCAGTTTTTAAATCTGTGTGCTGTGAGCGGGACCTGACAAGCGGAGCAGGTGGGATAAACTCTTATGAGCATGCTCAGTGAGCAGCACAACACACAAGCAAACTGGGAGAGCTAGGAAACTTTTGCCTATGCACTGGGAGAGAAATTTTCATTTACATGATTGGGCACCATCTTTGAGTCCAGTACGTTATACTCACCTACAATGTACAACATGCATGTCACTACTGTGTACAAGGCATGAGACAGTAGTCTTAGACCACAATACATGAATCCCAGTACAGACTTCATAACATAATATTTGCACTAAATCTGACCAACACTGCTGTCAACATTCAAATGAATAAAATTTTAATTCAGACAAGGTTTAATTTGCATCACAGGAAAAAACCTGACTGAAATACAACCCCAATTCCAAAAAAGTTGGGACATTATGTAAAATTTCAATAACAGAATGCAATGCTTTGCAAACCCTTTTTAACCTAAATGTAATTGAATACAATACAAAGACAAGATATATAATGTTTAACTTGATAAACTTTATTGTTTTTTATAAATATGCACTCATTCTGAATTTGATGCCTGTAACACATGTCAAAAAACACACTTGGTAAGAGTTTGGAAAGAGCACACTAAGTGTTGAAGTTTTGAAAGTGGAATTCTGTCCCATTCTTGCTTGATATGACTTAAGTTGCTCAACAGTCCGAGGTTTCCGTTGTCGTATTTTGCACTTCATAATGTGCCACACATTTTCAATGGGGGACAGGTCTGGACAGCAGGCAGGCCAGTCTAGTACCTGTGCTCCTAAGCCACGTTGTTGTAAGGCCACAGAATGTGGCTTGGCATTGTCCTGCTATGTTTTATTATTTATTATTTATTTGCTTGCAAGTCCTTTGACACAGTTTTTTTTTTTACACAGCCGGTTTGCAGCTGAAAGAATAACACTATAACTGTAGAAGACACACCACTTCGTGCATTACATTAAATTAATGTGTTGCTTAGATGTATTCTTTTGGTGTGTGTTCTACAGTTATAGCGTTATCCTGACGTTGTCTAGATGGCAGCATATGTTGTTCCAACACCTGTATGTACCTTTCAGCATTAATGAGGCCATCACAGATGTGCAAATTACCCATGCGATGGGCACTCACACACCCCCATACCATCACAGATGCCGGCTTTTAAACTTTGCATTGGTGACAATCTGGATGGTCCTTTTCCTCTTTAGCCCGAAGGACATGACTGCCGTGATTTTCTAAAACTATTTGAAATGTGGACTTGTCAGAACAAAGGACACTTTCCACTTTGTGTCAGTGCATCTCAGATGAGCTCTGGCCCAGAGAGTCAGCAGCGTTTCTGGGTGTTGTTGATATATTGCTTGCGCTTCGCATGGTAGACTCTTATCTTGCATTTGTAGATGCAGTGACGAACTGTGTTAACTGACGATGCTTTTCCAAAGTGTTCTCGAGCCCATGTAGTAATTCATAGAATCATGTCATGAGTATTCAATGTTGGTTTTCAAGGTTGGTTTTTGGTTGGTAGATGGTGAAATCCCTAAAATGCAATTGCGCATTGAGAAACGTTGTTCTTAAACTGTTGGACTATTTGCCCACACAGTTTTTCACAAAGTGGTGAACCTCTCCCCATCCTTGCTTGTGAAGGACTGAGCCTTTCAAGGATGCCCCTTTCATACTGAATCATGATATTATCACCTGTTACCAATTAACCTCTTTACCTGTGGAATGTTCCAATCAGGTGTTTTTGAGCATTCCACAACTTCCGCAGTCTTTTGTTGCCCCTGTCCCAATATTTGGCAATATTTTGGCTTTAAAGCTGGAGAAAATGGAGAGCCAAAGGATTTAAATGAGGCCATATGTCGTCTATGCCGCAAGCAGGTGATGACTAAGTGGGGCAACACCACAAACTTGCGGTCTCACCTCAGAGTCCATCACCCAGCACAGTTTGCGCGACTTGACTCGGTATCAGCTGGGGAGGGAACGGCCACCAGCACCAGCCACCACCAGCTCACAATTATCGGTGTATTTGCCAAATCAGCAAAATATAAAAGAAACAGTGCAAGGTGGAATGAATGCACCACTGCTGTGACCCGCTGTCTCGCCAAAGGTATAATGCCGCTTCACACAGTGGAAAAAAGTTCATTCAGGGAAATGATTGAAACACTGGATCACCAGTACGAGCTGCCTAGCCGAAAATATTTCACCAAGACGGCCATTTATTATTAATGCATATTGTCATTTAGACCCTAAGGATGTGTCACACTATTATTATTAAGTTGTAATTTAAAAGTTCCTGTTTTTCTATTTAAATTTAATAGGTCCTATTTTTCTATTGAAGTTTTCTATTTACAAGTGTTGTATACAGAGTACAAGTAAAGAAGTGAACAGCATATCAACCTCTCAGTCTGTTATTTATTCATAGGCTAAGACCTTATCGTCTATCGCGAGATTTGGGCGGGACAATATCGTGATATTAAATTTTGGATATCGCCCAAGCCTAATTTACAAAAATCAATTAAGTTAAAGAGATGAAACATTAAATATATTGTCTTTGTACTGTTTTCTTTTGAATAGAATGTCAAGAAGGATTAGGAAATTATCAAATTCTGTTTTATTAATTTTTACAGAGCGTCCCAACTTTTTTGGAATTGGGGTTGTAAAAGTATATGTGTGTCAGGTTGCACTGACAAAGACACTTTAAAATGTGATTTGAGTGGCCAGAGTATCTGGACTGAGATGCATCCATAGAAATCATATGTGTATTGTATTTCAAACCACCTCCAAATATGGTTTGGATCTGATTTGCAAAAATCACATTTGTGGTGTTTTGCTGTCACACTTTCTCAAGTTAATCTGGATACAATCTGGATATTCCAAAATATGGATTTAGGCTGGCAGTCTAGACAAGGCCTTACACTATTTGTTAGTTTGCTTGTAGAGATGTATAAAGTTTTAATGTAGCAATCAAAGTACCAAATATAGTCAAAAATGTATATCAAAAATAGGTTTGTATGCTGTTAAGGCATGTTAAAAGTTGTTGCATGTGGCTCTTAGTTAAAAATGTCTTTCAGTTAAGAAAATTATTTCTTGATATCCCTCTGCTACTTGTCTCTTACCTCATTCTATTTGCCCTCACTGGAACACTCCATCGCTTTATTTCTCCCTGTTCTCTTCAGATTGACACAGTCGCGTTGGAGCGTCAACTCTTCCAGGGGCCCTATCCCTATCACATTGCTATAGTGCATGAGTTCAGCAACCCTCCAAATATACGCAATAAGGTTCGCATTCGCAGCTGGATGGACACCATAGCCAACATCAGCCAGTGAGTAGTAACTGTAACAACAGTAAGCAACAGAATTGTCCACCATCCTTTCTCTTTTCCATATTTAATTCCTGAATCCCTAATTTTTGGGTACTTTTCTAGGAGACAGTTTTGCAAACAAATACTGATTGGTAGTGTGTTACCATGGTAACAGCAGCTGTGGTCATGGTTACACAGTTGTTAATTGGGTCCCTTGCCATAGATATAGAATAGTAGATGTGACATTATCGTCTGCCATCTTACTTGGGTATTGTTACCATTGCCACCTATGGGCAGCAACTATGGTTGTTGGTTGTGCAGCACCTAATTGCTTCACTAAAAGAATCAATCACTTTCCACATGTCAGTATAGAGTAGATGATAGATTTAATTTTTATATATGGGTCAAGTAAAACTACAAAAAGTTAAGCTGGGCATACACAGTACGATTTTAGAAATCTTGCTGGTTAAATAATTTCAACTCATCCCATATGAGTAAATCGTCTGCAATGTGAAGCCAACGCTCATGATATATGTGCTGACACTGTATGGTCCAATCGTCAAGCCAAGACCTGAGTGCTCACACTGTATGTGTAAAATAGAAAATAAAACATTCTGTTGTCGTTTTTCTCAATGTAAAATTCATCTGTATAGTCCTGTATTCCACTTGTCTCATTTGCAAGGCTCATATCATCTCTCGCCGACCCTCTCACACACACAGGCGCCTTCAAACGTCAGCAAAAAAAAAAGTCAGCAACACCAACAAACTAACAAGCTAAATCAGAACAAAAAAATATGACATGCAGCTGAAGATCAGCTGCTATTTCCTGACAACATTTATCTTGTTTATATCGGTTGAAATAAAAGGAGGAGGCATGTATGCTGCTGCCACAGCTCCATCAACCTTACATATTTTCCATCCACATGATGTGTCTTTTCTCCATGGCACATTCAGATGCTTGGTTTGCCCCTTTCGCGCAGGTGCAGTGGCAAAAAAGACACTGATCTTGGGGAATCGACTTGTGGCTCTGCTTCAACTGTGCGATAGCCTTACGACAGCCGACTGCAGTTTATGAAATGCCAGAAATTCTTCCAACCGCCCGACAACTGGGAGCAGTTGGTCGGGCTATGATTGCTCCTTGCTCCCCCCTATACACTACACAACAAACGACGCCCGACAAAGTTGAAATTCAGCTCGACTCTAAAATGCGTATTGCGGCTCAGAAATCGTGTCAGAATCTGGCTCAAATCATACAGTGTATGCCCGGCTTTACTGAACTAGCTGTTGGGTAACTTTGCCGTTGCTACCAAGTAACTGACCAGCTGAGGTCTAAGTTAAACCTATTGTTATAATATCATTATTTATAGCACTTAATGTTGATTGCCAACTCTCAACCGCATTGATCTGTTTGCTAAACAGATAAGTTTTAACCAGCAAACATTGTTTAAGATAAGGTAACATTTAGTTACATTATAACAAAGTTATAAATCCAATCTCATAATATCTCAAAACAAATCCAGCAAACCAGATGTTACAATCAACACAAAAAGTGAAGCCCAGGTTAAACAAACAGGAACATTAGCCACATCAGTAACACTGAACAGGAACAACCACACAATCAGCCAACATATTGTTGTTCTAGGTAGAGGTGTTGCACTTCATGTTACATCTCCACCTCATCTAGCTAACTCAGAATTATCCACCTTGAATCCTGTAATCAGTCATCATATATTAACATCTTACCTCATGCCTTTACATGATTTTCCATTCAGTAAAGCAAATAAAAGTAATCAATGTCTTGATCAAGTAAAGTAATCCAGTCGGAAAAAAGATTTGTGCTTCAGTTTGTGGTCAAGCTTGCAACTTTGCAAAATCCCTGCTATTTCTGCTTCTCATCAGAAATTTTAATGGCCATAATGTCACACTGTGAAAAAAGTCTTGCGATTCAAACCAGGGAGACCTCAGGAGATAAACAATGTCTTAAGCAGAAGTATTTATTTCAGCTTGATGCATCAAGGAGGATTAAAGATGAACAATACAAATGTCAACAAGTGAAACAGTGTAATGTCAAGTCTTCCTCTGTGTTCCTGAAAGGGTGTAAATGAGGCCCTAGTTAACATGTTACGGGCTTAACTTACATGTATGATTATTATATTTGATAGGCAGATGTAAGCATCCATACATATCTTTACCTTATCATGTTACTTGCTATAAGACTCCTCTAAGTTCCTCACAAGGACATATGCTCTATCACTAGACTGTGAGGTGCTCGTCTACCTTCTGTCCACACTTTATCAATACTGGGTCTGCCTGACCTCAAACACTGTGGACAGTAGTTATGCAAACACGTACTGAGAGTGGAAAATTCTTGTTTTGATCACAATATCAACACCAAGTAATTACCTACAAATTTAAAGGTGCAGTGTGTAAGATGGTTGATTGTTGACTCTCATTGCCAGATTGTCACTGACCTGATCTTTGCATTGGTAAGCCCTACCTACCAACCCAAAGTGTTGTTATTTGACGACATGGGAATGAGACTCAATATCTTACACATTGCACCTTTAAAAGAACAGATGACATTCATCAGAGTGGCAATGACAGAACAATAACAAAACTTTGAACACAATGAGATCAAAATCATAATTAGAACATACTGTACCAAGTAAAGGAAGGGGTCCATCAAGCATCAAATTTAAACCCTCTCATTCCACCAACAAGTCATTTGCACCATCAAGGGCCAATTTGGAGTAAAATACACTGCTAAAGCCAATTAGTTCTTATAATGAAATCCGAAAACTCAGTCACATTATGAATTGCAATAACACAGGGTAACAAAGGAAAAGAACAACCCTAAGAGAAATGAAAACGAAATCAAAAAGAAGAAATCAAAAGCAAGTAATAATCAATCATAATCAAAATGAGTTGTTGAGATAAACATATATGTCTTAACTCAAAGGTGTAAAAACATACAGATGAATGTTTATCTGTCTGTAAGTTTTTCATTCATTTGCTTACATGTTCAAACATACTCTTCTACACTCCCCTCCAAAAGTATTGGAACAGTGAGGCCAATTCCTTTGTTTTTGCTGTAGACTGAAAACATTTGGGTTT
>JBBPCS010000204.1:73715-92941 GCA_037974645.1 Hollardia meadi | reverse complement strand
CCACCGCTCGCCCGCAGACAGCTGCTGAGCTCCGGGGAGCTTTCGGACAGAGGGGCGGGGGCAAAGCGGAGCTTCTCGGGGAATAAACACGAGTCACTGTTCGGATCCAATGTACTTTACTTTGTGAACATATGGTCCAGCCAAAAACGTCATTGTTCGGTAAAAAATTATTCGGTCTTTCCACTTATTCGGAACAACGAACATGCTTTTTTTTTTGCTATTTTTGGCCAAACATTCTCGGTTGCTGAACATTCGGTGCATCCCTACTTTCATTTGCATAATTTCAACAACCCATAAGCACCACACCAATAAAATTCAAATAAGAACAAATTTTAAAACAGAAAATCCAGTTAATACTTTAGAGACTGAGTTCAAATTCAATTCAATCAAAAAAGAACCAAATTAGCTTTGGACAACAGAAGCATAAGAAGCAGTAGACCATGTGAAAGGCCAATTCCTGGTAAGGCTTGTGCAGCCTTAGGAACCTTCACGAAGAAAATATTATGGTTCGTTTTGTCACGCAGCAGTCACCAAAATTTCAAAAACAAAAGGCTGTGAGCACTGTGGTGTTTACTGCTAACCAACTGCCCAATGAAAGTTATGTGGGGCTAATTCTAAATGAATGCAAGTCACATACCCTGGTAAGGGAAACTGCTAGTTTACTCAGGCTTTCAAATAAATCTCTTTATATCTTATTGAGTAACTTCACACATTCATCTAAGTGGTATCATTTTACATGAAGAACTGTGCTTTAAATTAGTTTGGATATTATGATTGACTCGATTCCTTTTACTTCCTTTAAAAGCATTAAATGACCTAGCACTTTAATAGGAGAAGAGCTTAGATTCACAAAGAATAGTTGTAGTTTTACTGTGTTAGTGTTGTACTACTACCAAACAGTTTAGGTATTTTTTTTTCTCATCTAAGATTTCATCTTAATTTTACAAAAAGGAAATTATGATACTGTTTACTAGGGCTGTGCAATATGACAATATCTATTATTTGACAAAAGAAAAAAGGTAAATCGTTTCAAATTATGCTCTATCAAAATCCCACTCTATTGCAATATTGTGGCGAGCAGCACGGAGGGAGAGACAGAAAGCAGATATCAGCGATGTCAACCCTTAAATGACATTCAAGAAAAAATTAGACAAATGTGGGCATACTTGTGCCATTGTTGTGAGCACCTGGTTTCAATTAGCTACATCATTAACAATTAAAACTGCAATTAGTGTTGAACGGGCCTTCGCACCCCAACCAGAATTTTCCTGCGTTTTGCACACAATGCGAAGGACTTTGTCACTTCCTGTGACACGTTAGGTTCCAGAATATGAAGCAGAGACCACACTGAAAATTTAATGTAATTGAAATTGTGATTGTTAGGCGAATTTGGAATTTGGCAAACATTCACAATCTTATTTATAAAGCATTACAGAGGTGTGACGGCTTACTAATTTGAGGTGGATGTGATCAACTGCCTAAGAATAAGTACTTAAAGGTATAGAAACTGATTTCCTGTGACCAATAGGTAGCCTGTGACGGTAGCTGCATATGGGCATGTACTGTAGATGTCTTCAAGGTGGGACTCTTATCCTCCATGTGAAATTTGGGGCAGATTGGACCGTGTAGAGTGGACAATTTCCTGTGTCATGGGGAAACATCGACATTTGCTATGCTAGCATGGGAAAACCATTTGACTAAAAATCCCCATATTAATATATCATCATCCAGGCTTTCCTGACCAAGTTTTAGGTTGGTCTAGTCAACCAGCTAGGAGGAGTACTGTCAACTATAACACATGCCATTTCCTGTTGCCAATAGGTGGCGCTGTGACTAACTGAATATTGTCATGTGTTCAGGCCTGGACCGTTATCCTACATGTGAAGTTTGGGTGAGACTGGGTCATTTACAGTGGATTTATAACAACTTCCCGTTTCATGGCGAAACATCAAGATTTGCCACGCTGCCACAGCTACACCATTTCACGAAAACTCAGGCTTTTAATGACTTTATCTTTGAGGTGTTAAGATTGTCCTGACAAAATCTGAACTGAAATCTCTGAGGAGTTTGTTGACATACAAGGCTTGTAAATCACCAAAAATGGGCCTAAAATTTAAAATGCGTGACTTCCTGTTGGGTTGACATCAAAGACCCTTTTTTGTAGATCTGTGTGATACACATGCTGGGAGGAGTAGTCTTTAGAGGGTGCTACTGAGCCATTTTTGCCACGGCCATTTTTGAAACCAATAACATACACAATTTTTCAACACGACTGATGAGTGAGTGAGTTTTCAAGCAAACGTGATTCATTTCATTCACTGCGCTGCGCCCAACCCAAGATGTGATTGAAGTGTAGACTTTAAGCTTTAATTCAAGGGTTTAACAGAAATATTGTATTAACCATGTAGGAATTACAGCCATTTTTATGCGTAGTCCCCCATTTTCAGAGGCTCAAAAGTAATTGGACAAACTAACATAATTATAAATTTAAGGATTGTTTTTAAAATTTTATATAATATTTTTTTGATGTTTTTTTTTTAAAGCTAATTCTAATCTGACCTTCCTGTTCTTGAGTGTTACAGAGGATTTACGACAAGGTGCAAACCACTGGTATTTACATTTATGAAGGCGTCTCTAGATTGTAGACTTTAACAATGATACGCCTACATCCTTGAGTGTTCTTGACTTGGCTGGATGATGTGAAGGTGTTTTTCTTCACCAATGAAAGAATTCTGCGATCATCCACTTTAGTTGTCTTCTGTGGTCTTCCAAGCCTTTTGGTGTTGCTGAGCTTGTGTGGATTCCTTTTTTAAGAATGTACCAAATTGTTGATTTGGCCACTCCTGTTTTTGCTATCTCTCCGATAGGTTTCTTTTGTTTTTTGAGCCTAATGAAGGCCTCCTTCACTTGCATCGACACCTCTTTGGACCTTATATTGAGAGTTCCACTGAACAGCTACCAAATGCAGGTTCAACACTATGAATCAACTCCAGACCTTTTATCCGCTTTATTTGTCATGAAATAACGACGGAACAGGCCACACCTGGCCATAAAACTGCGTGTCAGTCAACTGTCCAATTGTTTTTGCCCCTCTGAAAATGGGGGACTGTGTAAAAACGGCTGTAATTCCTAAAAGGTTAATGCAATACTTTTGTTGAGCCCCTTGAATTAAAGCTGAAAGTCTACACTTCAATCACATCTTGATTGCTTCATTTCAAATCCATTGTGGTGGTGTACAGAGGCAAAATTACCAAAATTGTGTCACTGTCTAAATACTTATGGACCTGACTATGTCCAACAGTACGGAGAGTCTACGAATGAGAGCCACAAATGTTAAAAGAAAAAATAAAATTCGAATAAAAGAAAATAAACAAATATAAGGAACTGCTGTTGTCCCTTTTGTTTTCTGACGAGTATATAATTCAAAATGTAATAGACCTTTCCATGTTGTCATTTGATATAACTTATTAATTGAATTTGAAAATGTGCTATATCATGATACAGTATGTATCGTTATTTGGATATGGAATAACCTATATTCGGTTATGAGATTTTGGTCTTATCGCACAGCCCTACCATCTACGTGGAAGTTTATTATTAGTATTATATCAGTTATTCATGTTGTCTAACATACCCATCATTAGAGAGCTTTTCTGTCCTAATCAAATGAATGCAAACTGCTTATCTATCAGTATGACTTTACTACATCCTCAGCTGTGAGATCAAGTTCGATTTTGGTTCTAAATGAATTACTTTTGAATGAATCATTGCATTCCACTTGGATAAATGCTTTCATTACTCTCTGGCCGAACATCACATTAAAGAGACAGGAACTGGCTTTTAATGTAGTTAAGAAGCCATCTGAGCCACGATTCGAGGGATTGGGACCCTTTGTTATAATAAATAGGGACAATTAATACTCCCTAGGCAAAACCAAAGTGAAGTTTACTTTCCTGTTCTGCTGTAATGAGGTGCACACTGGGTGGAGCAGTACACATTGGGCACATTGGGTATTATGGGTGCAAAATGGGTGCTGGTAGTCTGAATCACTTTTAAGCCAGTGTAGTTACGTATGAATGCAAAGCGACAACTGCTGTTGTAAGGCAGCTGGTGTTGTGGTAAAGGTCACACCTGGTTTAATCCTGAGAAAGATGGGTCCTGAGACGAGCTAACAGCCAAGCTTCTTTTCCTCTTCCCCACTGACGAGTCTAAACACTAGGGCAGACAGTAGAGGGGCAGGGGTCAAAAATCACACAGCCTCTATCCACCTTCAGTCACAGTTAGCATGAGTACAACAGGCACTTCTGGTTGCAGCCACATGTTTTGCTCCCTTTGATACAACTAACAGTTTCCTGTATGGCTAAGATAGGCATTTCTTTCTGTACATCCAAGGCTGGACCTACACATGTAAAATAAAATTTGACTTTAAATCTTTGTGGAACAGACATGATCGTTCTGGCCATTAGTCTAGAAGAAACCGCATGACAACCATGATTTTCTTCTGTGAGGACAAACATGGAAAGATCAACCCTGTACAAAAAGAACCCAAAAGTGTCTCTGGAGACGTAGGGATGAAACTTAAATAACATGTCTCACAGTGACTATAAAAGGCCAGTGCAGACGAGCAACACCATGGCTCAGAGAAGACCTGGGGGAGAGGGGGGATTTGCGCAGCTGATGGTCAGAAGCCCATGGTTTACCATTTTCCACCAGCAAAAAGAAAAAAATTTAAAATATGAACTGACAAAAGCCTCTTTTTACACAGCCTGTTCAAGATGGAAATGTTGCGCCATTATTCCACTTGGCCATTCTGTGGGAAATGTACTAACACAGAATTGAGGGGGGGGGGGGGGGGCCCCAGTGGGGTCCGTCTTTGAAAAAGGGTGAAAAGGCAGGCCGACAGCCACACTAGACACCAACACTTATCATACACGCCACACCTCCTTTGCCTCTGGAACATCAGCATACACAAACACACTGGTGCATGCATTTGCCATTTTAACTGTACTACAGTACACTTGGCTTTTCATTTGTTTGTGAAAATCGTGATATTGATTTGATGCCAATGACATTGCTAGCTCGTTTTTGTTATTAAACATCAATATGAAAATTATATTTACCGTTTGTGAACCATACACAATGGTATTGACCAAGATTACATTAGCTTTTCGGCTCATAGGTGAGCTAAAGGGTTGTAAAAAAAACCTTTAAATTCTGATTGTAAATCACTTGAAAATATAAATTTAAGCTCTTAATTTTTTTTCTCTGGCGAAGACCATAGTATAAAATGGATAATGCCCTATGAGGTGTCCATAATCAGAAATAATAGACTATGAGAAGGCAACTGTCTTTGTTATGCATCGGATGTTTCTTGACATCCAATAATAATAATTTCTGATAAATGGACACCTCTCGTTGGGCATTATCTCTTAAGCCAGGCTCAGACTACAGTGGAGGTTTTCCACTGGTACTTTTGGCCGCGCTGTGCTCAAATGGAATACCTCCAAAGCAGGGCCAAGCAAGCCCAACCTGGGCCGCGGTGATATCTTGCCACGCAGCCAACCCGTGATGACCCCCCATTCTTCCCCTCAAAAAGACATGTTGCAACACTTAATTCATGTCTGTGCAGCAGACCAGAGAGAAAGGCATTTATAAAAGTCTCTGTGGGTTCAGCTCTCCATACTTTTGTAGTTTCTAACTGAATCTCTGTGGTTTGAAGTTTAATGTCACTCCGCCGGCCCCGTTTGGACTTTCCTGCTTTATTTTACCGTTTCACCATTCGTGTAGAGCTCTAAGAGTTGTAATAAGTTACTGAAAACCAACATTTCCTGATTTTGTTGCTTCATAATAAAAGCCTTTAGATAACAAAATAGCAGGGGACCTTTATTGCGAAGACGTTAAGGGAAATTACATGTTTAACAGCGCAATAGCTAAGCTTTGTTATTCTTTAATACTGCAGGGAGGAAGAGTATAAGTGGAAACAGCACAGTGAGATGTTGGATGAGGAGCTGCAGCAACATGCTCCGTTACTGCACCTCTTAAGCTCTCCTCCAACAGGTAAACAACTTTTACCTGCCATGCTATGTGATGGAGGAACACAGCAAAAATAATGGAGGAAATGAAACATGTTTATCCACCGTTTTACAGCCGCTCACAACCTTCAGTTTCAATGTTATACACTTAAGAACTTGCACATCTTTAGGACTAGCCCCACAGGAGTTTCAGGGCTGATTTAATCTTGATTTGCCCCTCCCAACAATCGGAGAAATCTCGTCTGCAGCCTTGGTGTCTGTAAAGGGAGGGGTTTACAGATCCAGTCTTAAACCACCCAGACTCATCAGGCTGCTCCAATAATCTGAAACATGTCAGATATTTATGATTTAAAATCTATATGATTATGTTGGTCATTTCTGAGCGAGACCACAATAGCCAATGAGAGTGGCCTCCTGGAACAGTTTACAGTGCTGCCAAGCAAACATTCTAGCCCGTTAGGCTAACGTTAGCTAGCATACTACTGTTGTCAGAAACTGAATCTGACAGCCATGTTGCTCTCAGGTCCCACACTATTTTCTCATTCAGACTCGTTTAGCCTTCTATTTGTGTTTTTTGCATTACTACAGCAAGTTGCTGCACCACATCAAACTCCATTTTGTTTATATCCGTCTCTCCATCTGCTCGCATGAGAGATCACATAAGGTGGTGCAATGCTCCCTCTGGCACAATAATCTTACACTGTAGTGTGGGATGCACGATTATTTTCAAATCTTGTAGTGTGTGCATGTTTGAGATTAGAGAAAACATCTCTGAAGTTTCTCCTTCTGTGCAACCTGATTTGAAAATCTGTGAGGATTTTGAGTAGTCTGAGTTCAGCTTTACTTAACCATGAGCCGGTTTCCGAAAGCTGGTTTAGCAAATCCCGAACTCTGGATTGACTAATCCTGAGATTGGAATCAAAGCAATTGAACAAAAAAGATTAAGATTAAGTGATAGCTTATTTCAATGTGTGTTAAACAGTCACTGAACTGCTGTCAAAACACATTGACTACATATTTGCAAGTAATTTTCAAAATCTCACTTTTAAACTACATCTAGTCTGGTTTTATGATCTTAAAGTCGTTTCAGCTGCACCACAATCATCCTCACACAGAAGTATTCAGACAAACAGGTTAGGTTTACAGACTCAGTTACCACAGTTATTGATCCAAAGTTTAAGTTAACTCTCTGAATGCAAAACTCATCTCAGGCTTAACAATTTTAACTAAACCTGAATTCTGAAACAGGGCCTAGAACCCTTTCTGTCAATAAAAAAAAAACTAGAATATAGTGCCAGGGATTGAATGCTGGTTGCAAGCAAGGCTGACACATCAACTGTCAATAAGCAGGTTGCATTAATAAAGGTTGAGCTGTGGTTGCACACCCGTTGTGCAGCAGAGTGGACATTTCTTTGAAAGTTGGCGAGATATACATTCCATGTTTTAACTTAGCCAAATGTTGTTTGTCGGCAACGGCTTAAAATAATGAGCACAAATGACAATATCAAAATGACAAAATAGCTTTAATATTGTTGTGTGATAGCTTGAAATCCAGCGTCATTGTCCAGCATGCAGTATAATATATTTAGCAAGAATCCAGTACACAAAAACTGGGCTAGAACACTCTATAATCTCTACACTACAGAGTAAAAGTCAACTTTAACTAAACTAAATTAGTTAGTTTAGTTAGCCCTCATCACTACAAGACAAGTTGAATGACCACTTTTTGTTTTGCATCAACTATGCACACTGGTGGCGGCCTGCAACATATGACCATCAATTGTATCGTAATTCTTTGATTGACCTTGCTGTCCACAACCAATAGTTATCTAGCTTACTCAGAGTTTCTGCTGGTAACATTTATCCATGGAAAACAGCTTTTCAGTAAAGAATGCAGTAAATAATGCAGAAAGACACTGTAGTAACATAATGGCAACATAATACACTGCCATTCACTAAAAAGCCTCTAGCCTTGTTACGGTTGACAAAGTAACTTAACTACACCTTATAGGATAAACTTACTGTATAACATGCTGTTAATTCTCTCACACTCATTGCCCACAAAACACCCTCTAGACCATGTCAAAAACACCGGTTTCTTAAAGGAGAGAGGGCAGTTAGGCCATTGGTGTGTTAACTTTTTAAAAATACGGTAATGATATAAATACATAGAATTATTAAGTGTTTACTTCAACAGACAGAGAGGCACTAATACCACACTGTATAAATATCGTAAAGTAAAATACATTAAAACTTAGTAAGTACAATCAGGAAAATTTAAGGATTAAAAAAAAAAGTATTAAATGCAGAAAAATGCATTCAAATATTTTTACTCAGTTGACTGCAGTATTACTTTGTATACTAGGTAATATGTGCCTTTCAAACAACAAAAGATGAACAGGAGGAAAAATAATAATTCACAGTAGGGAACTGCTGTACATCTTCTAAATTACACTTCTAAGTCCACTTTGCATTTCAATAAAGACCTAAAGTGTCTGTGCCATAAAAATGGTGTAAGGGTAACACTGACTATGTGTTTCTACCTCATTTCAACATTATCCACTTGTGGGGAAAAAAGAACGAATACTACAACAGCTGTATATCAGCTTATATTTGATATGTATAAAGGGAAACTGTCATGAGGTGTGTTATATTGTAACATTTAAAGTCACATTTGAACAGTTTAAACTGTATATTTCAGATGCTATAAAACAGAGGTGATGTTCTTTCAATATGGACAATACAAACCCTTTAAATGCTGCATGTTAAAATAGACTAAGACCATTTTATATAATGTTTCTTCTCAGTTTTCCAATTATTCTTTCTTGTATTGTTCAGAATGCAGACTAAATTGCAGTTATATATTGCATATCACAGAACTGCCACTACTGTGATACTGTAAATCATTGGCAAAATATTGTTATAACATCAGTAACACTGACTCCCAGTCCAGTGACTGGGATGTATTTTATTGTATTGCCTAATGTGTTGCCTACATTGTTATCTGAAATTTAATCTTTGCACCTTTTAATAATGAAGGGGTGGTTACAATTCTGATAATGGGTAACCATTGTTAATATACTGTGAGCTTTTATGAAATTGCACCTTGACACCTTGATATTTTTGATAAATTAGTCATTCACAGAAGCTGTTCTTTGACAACATTGTGTGTCCATTTATTTTTCATTCCTTTCATCTATTATTTATCCTGTAGTTTGAAAAAAGACAATATTTGAACTCCAAACATTTTCTTACTTGGTTCTATTACGGTTCTACCTACAAAGCACCATTCAGTGTTTGCAATGTACAAAAGAGGACCAATCAAATACAAATCAAATACATTGCAAATGCCCAGTTGTATTAAAAAGAAGTGGGTCTTGTTACTTACTGATCTAGTAGAAAGCATGTTAACCGTATGAACCCTCTCAAGTCCAGGTGGTAAAGGCAAACATATTGACGGGAACAGATTTCGACACAACACGGGAGGCACTTTCTGTCAAGTGAATGCTCGTCCGTTTGCTCTCCTTTTACCTCAGTTTCTATCCCTCTCCTTTTTTGCCTTCTCCATCAGCGGGGTTCTTTCTCTTTTGCAGGGTACAGTTTCCACCGATTTTTCCTTTTTTTCCTCTGATACCTGGGGATATCAACCAGGGAGAATAATGCCTCTTCCTGTTTTGGTTTTGCAATGGCTGACGCACTTCCTTTGTGGCATAAATCAAACCATTTTTTTCCACGAAAGATCCAGCCTGGAGGCAGCATGAACAGCATAGTGAAATTGAGGCATATAAGGATCCAATTATATAAGGATCCAATCTGAATCCAACCTGGTCTTTTTCTTTAGCTATTACACTGTGTAATATACAGTATATTTGTCATAATAATAAGTTATAGCAAAAATCAGATACCAACTCTACCATGGTCCTAATTGGGTTTGTGTTTATTTAGCTATTAACTTGTGATTTATATCCAAAGATCAGGCTCTGACAGTGATAACTCTAGCTTGTAAAAGCAATAAAGTGGAGGCAAATTTTGGAGCATAAAAAAGACTAGAAGTTCACCAGAAAAAAAGTTACAGTTCTATCTGCACAAATAAGCCCCATTTATGATTGTGATAGGATTTTCATATTGTATATTTAAAATGTATTTGGGGTATCGATAACGGACTAGATAGGACAAACAAAATATATAAAATCAGATAAGCAATAAACAGACAATGAAACAAAGTGACGAGAGTATTTCACACAGGTTGACAGTGTAACTGTGGCAAGGGGTGTGGGTGTTAACACAAAAACTACTTTAACCTTCTCACATTGCTTTTCCCTTCAGTTCCAGTTCCCTCTATATGAACTACATATGACATGTTATGACTTCCAATAGTACTTCCTACCGCAGGGACCCGGTAGCTCACCTGGTAGAGTGGGCACCCTGTGTACAAAGGCCGATTCCTTTGCAGCACCCCATTCTCTCTCCCCCTTTCCTGTCAAACTCTCCTTTTTACTGGAAAAATCTGCTGAAGTCCAACATATTTAATACTCTTTGGTCATAATTTCCAGTGAAAATAATTCCCTTGTGTTCACATCATATGCAAATGTTTCCAATTTCACGGATTAAATACAAAGTCAAAGCAAAATGTATTCAAGCGATTGAAAAATATTCAATGTAAAAGAAAGAGCTGTGTGTGTGTTGCTGGGCTTTGCACAATGTTTTGTGGGGATGACCAAGCAGAGTGTAGGGGCAGAGCCACTGCTCAGCTGCTGATACCCAGAAAGTTGTGGAGGAGAGAGCTGCTACCAACATTTTAAAAACGCGACGGTACTTGTTTTTCTGCAGTAGCGTAGCTACCGTACCGATGGCGATGAGTTCAGCTCAGCCCCGTTGACAAGAAAGGTGGTAAGAGTCAGATATGGAATTACTTTGTGTTCGAGGCGGATGACCGTGGCGTTATAATTGATGCGCTAAAGCCAATATGCAAACGATGCCATCGTGCATTTCAAACCAACCTCAAATTTGGCGAAGCACCTGAAAGACAGGCACCCCAATCTGTTGTAACGTTATGCTCCATACAATGTTTGCAATAGCCTGTTATTTGCTAACGCAATGTAATGTTATAGGCTACCTCGTAGTGGGCTGCCATCCCCATTCAGCCTGTGTCCCGTCAGCAAAATGTAGCCTAACGTCACTGGTTTAAATAATTATTGTAATGTTAATGGTTTTAATAAATATTTTCGACCTGCCACCATGTCAGTGAATTTAAACTACTGCTGGCATTCAGAGTATAAGAGGTGTGTGTGTGTGCGTGCGTGCGTGCGTGCGCGCGTCCCTCGCGCGCCTTAGCACCTGTAGCCTCTACTGTTTTATTAGTCATTGTCAGACAGTATGTTTGATAACTAAAATCTATCTATCTCTTTTCTTTTTTTTTTACACTGTGGTATCGACTTTGGTATCGAGTATCGTGTACTTTTGGCGGTATCGGTACCGACTACTAGATTTTTGGTATCGTGACATCCCTACTACAGAGAAATAACTGGAGTCTTTGGTGAGTGATGAGAGGCTGTACTGAACACATACACCAAAGCCTCGGTGCCTGTTGTTGCTCACTAGCTTACAGCTAATGTGCAGTAAGGTATTCCAGCTGTTTGAGGCAATTAAACGCAAATGATCCTGTAAAAATTGCTTCACTTTCTGTGTGAACACAAGCATAATTTGAATCATAGGAGAAAGATAGTTCATTTTTTCAGTCTCATTCCTAGGTTGTCAAATGCCAACGCTTTGGGTTGGTGATTCACAGCATTTTTAAACAATTTGACCGGAATTTCTCCTATTGATCCACAACCCTGAAATCTTCCAGGACATTTGGATCAGCACCAACTTTTTTGCAAACTCTGCCTCTGAATCTCAGGAACCCTAGCTCAGTCTAGAAGCATCTGCCACTCTCACCAACGCTGTTCATGTAGTTGACATTAGCCCTTTTGACGCAGAGATTGCACAATACCACCCCAATAACTATTATTTACAGTCCCCGTTATGTGGCGGATGATCTCGTCCTCTGCTCGGGGGGTAAGTAGCTCCCGAACCTTGTGTTGTCTGCACAATTTGTAAAGATTTTCAGTTGTTTTTCTTCTTTGAGTTAGCTGCAAACTAGCTGCTAAAATCACCTTATTAATCTCATAAGTTTAAAAGTAAACTCCAAGGTCTCTTTCCGCTGGTTAGCAGCTTCAGATAGGAGCAGATTCCGATGCGACTGTGGGGGTTAAATCCTCCAGAAGGTCCGTGCCCCTGGCTCTCTTACAAAGCTGGTCGGCTCTGTTGTGAGCGGCGGCTCTGCCCACGAGCTCCACTTGGTCCTCACCACACAACACTGACAAGCACCTGACACCGCAAATTTTTTGCTAAATTTGAATATTTTTTAATTGAATATAACTTCTGCAATTGAAGCAAACACCGCAAATGTTTTCATCTTTCCCAGTGCAAGCAGATGCAAATTTGTAGCTTTCTGTTTCACACCATTATTTTAAGAGAACTTTGCTGTATGTCGGAGAAGCTCACAAGTCAGTGAGTCCAAGCCGAGTCTCAAGTGGCTTATGGTTGTAGTGAGCATTCTATCTACAGCATGCCATATGGTCTGTTTAGAACAATGCACAGCTATTCCTAAGGTATTTAAAGCATGTACTGTATATTATCAGATTTTTATTTATTACCATAGAGTATTGGCATTGATAAGTTGTTTGGTATGATCACTGTAAACAGGTTATTGCAATGCAAAATAAAATTATGCCCAACCACTGCATTATGCGTAATGGCGCATCACAGAACCTCATATGCACCCTCACTTGCGCAGCACAGTGGAACATTCTCCATTTAACATTCTCCATGAAGGTATGAAGGCTAGGAACAAATAAAGCCTACTGCGGTGTGAAAGCTGAGATGGTTACGCACTGTAACAGTCCAGCGAGAAGCAGAGAAAGGAACGGCAGCTCTCCCTGTGCCGACAAGCAAGAGGAGGAGCGCACAACCAAATCACGCAATATCACTGACAAAACGCTCAGTACAGATTGAGCCATATAGAAAACCTGGAGATCCCGCAGATAAAAGATGAAAAATGTTGTAAAAATTATGGAAATCTTAAACTTTAAAAAAGTAATCACAATACTTTTAAATATTGATCTACACTCATACTTAAGAAACAGTTTGCGAAAAATAAAAATTTTGTCATCATCTACTCCCCCATGCTGATGGAAAGACGGGTGAAGTTTCTTTGGTCAAAAAACATTTCTGGAGCTTCACAGCAAAACAGCTTTCATTGTTATTGACTGAAGTAGATGGGGGCTTGTTTTAAATGTTAAAAAAAACAATTTGGGGGGGTGGGGGTGGCTCCATACAACTTGTCCGGCATAATCCAAATCTTTCCTGCGACCCCAAATTGATTTGAAAAGACATATACACCCTTTTATAAGCTTAAATCCTCACTGTAGGCTTATTTTTTATACAGGATAATAAACATTGGTTGTTATTGGTTGCTGATGCCTGAGACCAGGCAATGTTGCAGTCAGTCAAAGACTGGATACTATTTGCAGGCTTACAAAAAAATACCATGGAACAAGTGCCATTTACTAGATTTTTCTGAAACAGCAGTGACAGTGGGTCAAGTCGAAAATGTTTTTTGGAAGTACTAAGAATAGATCACCATGAAAAGATCACCATTTCTAAAGCTAAATTTGTATTTCAGCTAAGAATCAGAAATGTGGAATTAACATTGCTACATACATAAATACACTCTGCCAACAGCTCCATATAGACTTTCAATAATGCATACTTACAGTATTTAGAGGACCTGCACTGGTCTTACCTTATTACAGTGACGGCCGATGCCCATGAGAAAGTTATCTGGTTTGATATCTCTGTGGATGAAGTTCTTTGTGTGTACATATTCAATCCTGCTGATCATCTGAAGATGAAAAAGATGATAGTTAAATATTTCACAAAATTATTTACAATTGTTTTTTCAAATTCACTACATGACGTAGTGAAATGTGTTTACATTTTAATCAAAGTGGTTCCATCAATTCAACTTGAACAAACAGCTTGACAGACAGATGAGTTCACACCAACACTCACAAATAAGCAAATTACAGTCACCACTGGACCTTTTTCACAGAGGACACTTAAGATATGTTATAGCAGAAAAAACATAAGATTAATAATTAATGGCATTAATTAAAATGTCTCAATAAGCCAAGTCAATGAAGCAGCAAGCATACCAACACAACCCCTGTTAATTTTATTAGTGTCACCTGTGCTTTTCTGCTATGACAAGTCAAAATGTCTACGAAAAAAGCTTTATCATCAGACCTGCATGTCTTTTAACTGTGGGAGCGGTAGCTGTAACTGGGGTAGCTACGGAAACCCAAGCAGAGATCAAGCTTACTTCACACAGAAAGACAAGAGCTAGCAGGTTAGAACAAGGACCTTCTTTGCTGAGAGGCAGCACAACCTTACTACTTGTTCCTCAGACACAATCACTGCTTCAGGAAATTCATAGAGGTGGGTGTGTAAGGGTTAGCTACCTGGTCTGCTAGCATGAGGACCGTCTTCATGGTGAAACGGCGAGAGCAGAAGTTGAACAGGTCCTCCAGACTGGGTCCAAGCAGGTCCATGACTAGGACATTGTAGTCCTTCTCTTGGCCATACCACCTGGTGACATAATAGTGATATGAGGTCTGGTATGGTCGTTTTGAATCAATCACAGTGCATTGTGATCTGACACTGTTAAAACAGGGTTAAGGTGCATTTTTATGGGATTTAGCTACTAATTCCCAGGGGAACCTAGTTTAGGTGCCCATGCACAAGGTCAAAAGATACACAAGTCAGACAGCTTACAGCAGACAAGATAGAAGAAACGTTTAAAGATATTAGCAATAATTGTACTTTATTTGTCTCAAACCATTCAATAAAAAGGACTTTCGGCGTGTTACTTCCTTGGTTCGGTACACCTTGTAACAAAAAAAAAAAGTCAAAATAGTTAATTTAGATTGACTACTCACCTGAATGAACCAAAAACTGCGAGTTTTACTCAGAAAGTGTATCAGTGCACTAGTTATCAGTTGTACCATGCTAGCTACACATATGATAGCGGCTGTTGCTCCCCTAAAAACTACTTGGTACTCTGTCATTTTGGTTGTGCCACAGATCTCAAGGGTTCGACTGTTTTCAATCAATCAAATTTTATTTGTATAGCGCCAATTCACAACAAAGTTATCTCATGACACTTAACATGTAGAGTAGGTCTAGACCACACTTTTTATTATTAGTTATTAATTATTAATATACAGAGACCCAACATTTCCCCCATGAGCAAGCACATGCACCAAAAAATTTGTGAAGGGCGACTTTTCCCTGGTCGGACCGTAGCGCCTGAAACCTGGCAGTTCTGATTTTTTTTTTATTTATACAAAATATTTTTTTTAAACAAACACCACCTGGGTGTGCAGACGTGCTTTTGAAATTAGCCAATAAACATACTTTCTGTAGGTTAATTTGTTAGCATATAGCAGGATATTATCTCGCACATGCCGTGTGCATCTCTGTATGTGTGCATGTGCGAGACCATGCCATGCACTCCCACATAACTAAGAAATTGTCTCACATAAGTGTGCATGTGCGAGACCATGCCATGCACTCCCACATAACTAAGAAATCGTCTCACATAAGATATCAATAGACATCACAGTCTTAAAATTTTAATCTTTAATAAGATTTATTATTTTTCCATCAAGATAAGTACTGCAGTGCCAGTTCCAAATGTCCCCGGGTCCCAAACCCAGCATCATCAGTCCCACTTGGGAACTGACAAAAAAGGTAACACTCAAAATTTATTATTGAGTGCACCTAAATTATAAGCTGTTTTTTTTCCAATTTCCTAGGCAGTTGATAAGTGAGGAAAGGGAAGCTCAACCATACTCACACAGTCAACACCGATTCAAAAAGGTACGCTACACCATGTAAAGGAACAATCAATTTCATCAACAGTTCAATTTCATAACATTCTAATTCACAATTGATCCCAGTTTCTTAAACTGCACCACAAGAGTAGAGTCAAGATAGGTGGCGACTGTATAAAAAGGTAAGCCAATTTGTAGTAAGAGTGGAGGAGGGGCAGCAGGACTAGCAGGTTGGACAGGCTCTAACAAGACTTTGCTGCAAGATGAAGCCTGTATTGCCAGTACAAGATTCAATGAATAGTCACTGGTTGCATTACAGGTGGAAAAGCTTTATTTCAAAAGCTGAAGAAAAGGTAGATCAAAACAGCCACAGACATGGATGGCTTTCTCAGCCTGAATCGATATCCATGGACCTGAGAGGAAATTTAGTTTGGAATAAAGTATCACCATTTTCTATCCAGAATCAAAGAAAACAACACCAGTACTCATGGTATGTAGCAGTGTTTAAATACAGGTCAGTTCCAAAATGTGTTGGGTGAGCCAATGTTCTCAGCAAATTTCAAGCAAAAACTCTTAGATTTTGTTCAAGTTATTAACACTGCCTCCTTTTAGTCATAGTGGGACTGGCTTCATGAAAAGGTCAATATCTAAAGCTGATAAGATTAATTTTTCCAACAACAAGAGAACAGTGTGTAAAGTAAATATTATTAAATAGGGTGTCAGAAATGTTCAAATGTAAAGAAATGTTCATTTATACCATTTTTTTCTGTAAATCCATATTACTGTGATTTAGTGCCATTAACAAAAAGGTCCCATTTAGGATTTTTTTCAACAGTAGGTGAGCCGCGTGTGGAGATTTGTGGTTAATGAAACGATCAAAACCAACATAGCATCAAATGACACTGCACCAATCACGTGCACTTACAAGCTTAAAACAATGGCACAAGTAGGCATACATTAAATAGGAGAGGTCGAACCACAATCAGTACATTTACAGGCGTGGCGTAGTACCGGAGAACGTCTCTGTGTTTCTGTAGCCCTTTTTACACAAAGATGGCACAATATCACCACAACAAAGATCCTTCTCTGTGACATCTAATTTACACTGAAAAACGCAACAGCGTCATGATGCCGCTCCACTCTGTGATTTAGATAGCAAGCCGGCATTTCACAAAGAAAAGAGGCGTGATAAGTAACACAGAGGCGTCGGAGTCTAGTGCGACGTTTTACATGCGCGCTGAGCAGCGCTTTGTAAACAATGGAATAACATGACAATAACAATCATTTACCATCCCCGTTATGTGGCGGATGATCTCGTTCTCTGCTCGCGTTGTCTCCACAATTTGTAAACATTTTTGGTTGTTTTTCTTCTTCTTTGAGTTAGCTGCTAGCTGCTTTTGAATCTCCCACTTGAGGGTCACACACAAACCATGTCGACAAAACGTCACTGCCCTGTCTCATCGTTCCGCCACGCCAGCTCACTCGTTTACACAGTCGTTGATTCTGCGCCGTTTCTACCTCCACTGCCGTCTCAGAAGTGGAACAACTCTGACCCCCCATTACGCCTCTCTGGCGTTTACAGACGGTGAGGCGTATCAGAGGCGTAATAGGCCTGCATTGAACTGGCTGCGTAAAAGGGGCTTTTGTGGAGCACATAAAGCTGTCAGTAGATGGGGTTAGGGTAACATTAGAACGAGTGTTGCTTGTCCGTTCTCTCGGGTAGATAAAAAAAAAATATATAAAAACTGCTAAAACGGATCGGCAAATATTATACACTCCCTGGGTGGTACACCCAAGTTATGCTGGTGTGTTTGTATGAGAGAGGGAGAAAACGCCAGAGGGAGGTGCATAGATCCAAAAAATAGATTAAATAAATAAATAAATAAATATTTATATATACCTATATATTATATAAATAATATAAAGACAAATCACTCTGATTCAACAGGGGACATAAAAGCTGGTTTGCGATCCGCCAAAAAACAGAAGAAAAAGAACAAGGAGGGGGGGGGGGGCGTAGCATGCACGAGGTGTAAACATTTCTTACAAATTCAGAGGAAGACAAGCAGCAGTGAGTAGCAGTACCTATTCAACAGGCATTTGAAAACTACAGGAAGTTTACCAAAAACAGCCCAAAGGCTAAAGTAAGTAGAATGGCACTCAGTATGGTGCATACATCTGCCAAGGTTCAAAAGTCCCCTTAAATCAAGCCTTATAGCAAAAACAACAAAACAATGCAGGTGAAATCATAATCTCCATTGCGGAATAATAGGTTGATGAAATGGAGAAACCAAATTACACTAAGAACAGCATTTATTTTTTAGCATTTATTCACAGCATAAAATCACACTAGTGAGAAATAAAATCACATTAAAAATCTGGATTTTTATTTGGATCCGCACAAAATTGTACACCCTCATAGATACCCACCTCCTAAATATGCCTGAATTTTCTCATCAAGATCCATGCATTAATTGCTGAGAAATTAACGAAAATGTCGAGAAAAATGCCCCATCTCGCAATGTTAACGAAAGGGATAACAATTCCTGAATCCGCACCAAAATTTTATGGGTTCTTCATTGGCCCATTCCCCATCCTCCCACCAAGTTTCGTTGAAATCCATCCAGTAGTTTTTGCGTAATCCTGCTGACAAACCAACCAACCAACCGGCAGTAGGGATGCACGATGATATCGGCCGACAAAAGCTTGAAAAGTTAATTATCGGCATCTGCAGATATGAAAAATTCGGCCGATTTGCATGGCCGATAAGGTGACGTGTTTATTATGCACACGCGACGACGCTAAATGTTTATTATGAGCGCCAGCAACAAGCTTCAACATGTCAGCTGTATGGAGCTACTTCGATATATATGGATTATGGTCAGTCGAGTATAGGACTCTCGCCTCGCGCAGCACAGATGGCATGTGTGTCCACTCTCTTCTCGCTATACGTCTGTACATTCACAAAGTAAAGTACATCGGATCCTAACAGAATCTGATGTGACTTGTTGTGTTTATTCCTCAAGAAGCTCTGCTCTGCCCCCGCCCCTCTGTCCAAAAGCTCCCCGGAGCTCAGCAGCTGTCTGCGGGCGAGTGGTGGCTCTGTCACCCTGCTCATACAAATACACGTTAACTTTTCACTCGAGTTAAATATTTTCAACTTGCGCTTTCACCTGCCGCTTAATACACTGTTGCCTGCCACAATGTATTAAGCACAAGTTATTTGGAGGTCTCGTTTTGGTGCTTTTTAACACGT
>JBBPCS010000204.1:53457-65220 GCA_037974645.1 Hollardia meadi | reverse complement strand
GTGTGTGTGTGTGTGTGTGTGTGTGTGTGTGTGTGTGTGTGTGTGTGTGTGTGTGTGTGTGTGTGTGTGCATTCTCAAGTCCAGCACGGCAGACAGAGTCAGGATGGAGAGCAGAGACCACATTGTACAGGGAGCAGCAGCGTTCATGGTGTAGTGCTGTAGTCGTTCAGTAGGGGGAGCACTCGATCTGACTTGAGCTGCTCTCCTCCTTTGCTCAGCTGAACTCACACACTGATCACACTGACAGAGATTTACGATGGCTAAGGTCAAGCGTCGGATGAGACCAGAGCAGGAGAACAGAAATAATTAAAATTAAAGTCAAGTCAAGTCACTTTTATTTATATAGCGTAAAATCACAATGCCTCAGTGGGCTTTACAATCTGTACAGTGTACGACATCCTCTGTCCTTAGACCCTCAATTCGAGTGAGGAAAAATTACCCAAAAAACCCCTTTAAACAGGGAAAAAATGGAAGAAACCTCAGGAAGAGCCACAGGGGAAGGATCCCTCTCCCAGGACGACCAGACGTGCAATAGATGTTGAGTGTACAGAACAGACCATCTAAATCATAGAATATCCGGGTTACAATGACAAAATTTCTAATGCGTATAGATTATAAAATATATGTGAAAATGTGGACCCAGGAGGACCTTATTTGGCCTCGTTTTGTTAAAATTTTACCATATACCAATACCTCTACTCCACCCGGCTGAATCTGTGATAAGATGCTGAAACCATCAATGAGTCCAAACTGACAAAAGAGATTTACACATTCTTAGATCTATGCTCTGATGAAGGTCTGATAGACTGAAAGCTCAAAATGAAGTGAAACACTTCATAGATCAAAGTGTGCAGAAATTATTATTATTATTTGTTTAATAAACACATAAATGGGCTGTCCCTTGGTGGGAAATATCCTCACTTCTCTTAAAGCTTCACAAACAGTTTGCACAACAAAATTAATTTAAAAATAACATTTAATTTGGTCATTGTATAGATACTTCGTCATCCATGGCCATTGATTAACTTGACCTTTACATGAGTGGTCCCGCTAAAGCTCTGTGGTAGTGGTATTCAAATTGTTTTAGTGATTTTATTATTTTGCGAAGTTAACATGGGGATGGGCTGTCTTAGATTTAGGTGTACACAGGTGGGGAATACCCTGATCTCTGTAATTTTCAAAAAGAGTTGGAAAAAAGGAAATTATATTAAAAATAAAATCCCTTTTGTATGAAGTATATGAATTGTATGAAAGTATGAATAATTGAAAGGATTAGGTTTAGAAAGGAGTTAAAATAGGATGTTACAGCAGCAAAATAAATAATACACAGGGGTAAGTACGATTTTAAACAAGCACAATCATAAGTACTATTATGTTAGAAAATAAAGTCATCAAATAATAAAGACAAACGTGAATTAGTTGTGAAATGATTTGGCTGCTGTACCAGTCACTACCAATCAATTTTACTTCAGCTCATTAACTTTCATAGTAGCTTAATTGGTGTTGAACATTTTTAATTTAGCATGACTTACTAAATTGCTGCTGTTTGGTGTTATTATGTCTGTTATTACTCTTGTTTTCTGATAAAAGACAGGACATAGAGACAATATGAGTGAGAAATAATTTAAAGGATTTATGCTTCACATCTTGTTAAGCTCAAAAAACATTATGGAAAACACTGGAACAAAAACAGTAGATTGTTCAAGAATTACTATGGGTGACTTCTGCCATCAGTCTTTAGCTGTTTATCAGGGATTAAATGCCGTAAAATGCTGTATTCTTTATTTTTTCTAAATCTTCATACAACACTCAAATCCTCGAATCCTCACGGTCATCTGTAGTTTATTTATTTATTTATTTATTTTTTATGGTCCCAGCAACAAACATGTATGCACTCACCACAGTTCAGTAGGAAAACAAGGAGATTTGGTACTAAAACACTGTAGCATTGGCAGATGATTCTCTCACTCAGACTATGTCTGTCCGTGTCTCACAGTGTAGTTGTCTTATGATGGCCTAACTTCACAGCCAGTGTTGACAGGAGGAACGATTACACACACCAACAGCTCTTTCATCCTGCAAGGTATGTGGGTGTTTCCTGTTATATTCATGGATGATTTTACTGAAAGCTCCCTGTAGACCCCGTCTCCTCACTGTTCACATCCCTGGCTGTATCTGACTTTATATTCCATTGTCGAATGTAGATATTTGTGTAATATTTATAGTGCAATCAGACATCCATTGAGGACACCACAGTGGGAGTCCCCTGGTTATCAAAGACCAGGATACATGGGGAGTGTCCTTGGGGACAACATGGTGTCACAAGATTGCAGAGGACTGCATTTGAAGCTGCCATTTTGTTTGAGCCTAAAATATGCTCCTGAACTCAAGTACACCTTTAAAACACTCCAGCAGGTTTCCATGCAACTGGAAAGCAATGCCCTCTTCAGTATCCAGACTCAGAGACTATAAGTGTGCTGTTTCCAATGTGTAATGACGAGGTAGATGTAGTTTTTTCAATTTAGGGTTCAGTATCTTGCTCAAGGACACTTCAACACGTTGACTGCAGAGGCCGGGGATCGAACCACCGACCTTCCGATCACTGGATGACCACTCTACCACCTGAGACACAGCCAAATGGTTTTTGTATGTTTCTTTCCTCCTGATTTCCAATTTTTGTTTGTTTGCTGTTGTTAATGTTCCTCTGAGACAGGGGTTCTCAACCTTTTGTAACTTAAGGCTAACTTCTGATTGTTAAAACATTTCCGAGGGCCACCTTCCCAAATAAATGACAAAAGAAAAAAAAAATGACTCAACCAAAAATACTGACAAAAAAATGACAGGATTTCACTGCATTCCACCCACTGTGCTTTCAGCTCAGCATCACTGTCTGCCATTATGAATCCAAACTTAATGTAGTCACGGTCGTATTTCCTCACCAGACACTTTGGAGCTTTCACGAGCACAGGGTTGTCTCCCACATCAATTTTGCTTTTCAAAAACCATATTGTGTCACTCTATCCAAGGGAACGTTAGCTAGTTGTGGCAGAACATGTTTATCTGGTGATTTTCAAATGTAAATGTAATCATTAAAATTATGTATTTTAATTTGACATTTTTTATTCATGAGATTTGGCTTCTACCTTTGGTGGACATTAATTTTGGGCTTGCCATTGATAAATTAGCAGTGTTATTATTTTTTAAGGAAAAAAAGCAAGACATTTAGCTGTCTGAACTTGTATTTGCACTACATTACTGTCATTAGCTGTTGATGAAAAATATTAACAGATGTTTTAAGTAGGTTGTAGTATATACACCTTACACTTGTGCACTGTTATTGTAATGTTTTGCATTTAGGCTCTGGGTGGATTTGGAGACGAATATCAAAACTGTACAGTATTACGACCAAATGCAAATGATTTTTGTGCAAGAAATTTGTTTGGTTTTTGTTTTTCCTATTGCCATTTTTGCTTTCAAAAATGTACAGTAGTATACTGTATGTTTTACATTAAAAAGCATGTCCAAAATACTTTAATCAGGAATCAGATTCCAGAAATTATCATAGTATTGAAAACATGTCAAAGCTTTAGAACTCAGTGGCGTGAGATGACCTACTTGAGCAGAACAGATTGATAATAACATTGCATATAAAATCCCTAAGTCACTCTAGTTTAATAGACAGTAATTTATTATACTGAATATAATAAAATACCTTGAGGTTGGCATGAAAAACTTCATATATTGTATATACATATTTAATAAGAATTCAGTATATTGAAGATGATAATAATTTTGAGTAAACATGTGGACTTGTTTCCCTTTAGGACATTGACAAGAAGAAAGAAAACAAATTAGCCTCATTTGTATGGATGGAGATGGAGGAGGGGATTGTGAAAGCTGTTATGAGTGGGTGAAAAAAAAATCAGGTCTGAAGAGCTTTAGTGTTCGAACAACAATATACTGTAGTTCTATAGCACATACTTATCCTTAGAGGGTTTTTTTAACTGAATGCATTGTATTTTTTTTCCCTGAACAGTATCAGAGGTTTGCTGCTCTCACAGAAAAAGCAGATTGCCAGCTTTTTCTGCATCCAACCAGTCAGATTTAGAATTGATTTTTATGATTTTTACTGATCACCTTTAAAGAACTGCATGGTTTAGCTCCCAGGTACATTGCTGAATTGCTGCTCTCCTTGGGCAGGGCTCTGCTGGCTGTACCTGAGTCCCGACTCAAAACTAAAGGCTTTTTCAGTCAGCTCTGGAAGTCCCTGCCTGAGGACCTGAGGCTTGCAGACTCAGTGACATCTTTTAAATCAAGCCTTTTATTAACTCTAGAATACTGTCTTATTGGTAACATCTCTTATCTGTTCTCTATTTTTTTAACATCTCTATTTTTATATTTATTTTATTGTTGGGGATTTTTTTTATTTCATTCTTTGTATTCCATTCCTTGTTTTTATTCATGTCAGAACATTTATTTTATATATTTTTTAAACCACTAAATCACTTTGTAACTGTTTTGAAAAGTGCTGTATAAATAAAGTTTATTATTATTATTGTTGTTGTCCTATTATTATCCTATTATTATTATTATTATTATTATTAGCCTATTATTATCATTATTATTATTATTAACAACCATCTTCCAGCTTTACCTTTAACTCTTGTCACTCCACACATAAATAATAGTCCAGTCCTTGTAGCTGTTAAACATATTTTATGAATCAGTTTCTGCTGCATTTAGACCGCTAGGGGTCGTATGAGGTCCGCAGATCAGCCGTTGTCCCTGCCTCTCTCGGTACGCTGTGGCTGGAGTACAGTTAATAACGTTACTACTACTTGGTGTAATTATAGTGCACAGCCTTAAGAACAGCACATGAATGGCGAATGATCCCCAGCATACATATCACAACATTTGCATGCATTAAAACGGCTCGTCCATCCTGTCCTTAGGCTCACAGAGGCAGGCCCTGCCACTACGTTAGCAAGCCCCCCACTCAATCTAATCACACATTTGCTCATTAGATGAGGCGCTTTACATCAAGGGCAGGTGGGGGTGTGATCATGGTTTGGCAGCTAAGGAGTTAAAGTCATAAATGTCCAGTCTTATCGTTCTTCTTCTCTCATTTCTTTTGCGTCAGATATTCTAAAGAGAAGCCAGTCCGGGTTTAGAGGGAGGTGGAGAGAGATATAGAGAAGCAGTGAGGGAGACTTAGGCCCCGCAGACGTTGATTGGCAGCCCGGCTATCCAATCAGGAGAGAGCTCTCATCGTGATTTACAGTCGCGGGGGCTGCGAGGGGGAGGCGCGATGCGGGGGAAAAAAGCAAATAGCTGAGTGAACAGTGTCAGTAGAGAGTGGAGTGGAGGTGACCGCAGTGAAGGAGACGGGTGCCAAGAAGACACACAGAACAGAAAAAACTAAGAGGACAACTCTGAAATGTATATTCTGACCGTGGACAATCACGGAAGAGAAAATGTATCTCGTCGTTTTTCTTAGATGGATTATGATTTCTTTTTTCCCAACTCCTTTCCAGACTGGTTTCATCACTCCAGCAGCGCTGCGCTTCATTGGAATGTGCGCTGTATCCTCGCCAGGACGCGTCTGAAAATCAAGACAGATGAGCTAGAATAGAAGAAAAAAAGGCTTCAGCAGTCATTAAAACTCTTTTAATTTTTTTTTAAAAATACATACATTTTAACTGGACAAATTTCTCCGGACGCCTTATACACTTTTACGCATTTTTAGTCTTTTGCGTCCCGACTGTAAAGGTGATGGGGATTGACATTTTGTACATTAACAGAGGATAACACGGTTTATATTCTTTTTTTTTACCCAAGTGCACTTTTTTCGGCAATGATTGTGCTTTTGATTGTCTTGTGCATCACGGATGGAGTGCTCTCTCAGATACGCTACTCTGTGCCGGAGGAGGCGGACCATGGCACCTTGGTGGGGAATATCGCCGAGGACCTGGGGCTGGACCTTACCAAACTGGCCTCCCGCCGCTTCCAGGTGGTGCCCAGTTCTCGGACACCGCACCTGGAAGTGAACCTGGAGAACGGCGTACTGTTCGTGAACGAAAAAATTGATCGGGAGCAGATCTGCAAGCAGAGCGCCAGTTGCCAGCTCAACATGGAAGTCTTCTTGGAGAACCCGTTGGAGCTGTTTCGAGTCGAAATCGAGGTGGTGGACATTAATGACAACCCGCCCAACTTCCCGGAGACAGACATCACAGTGGAGATCTCAGAAAGCGCCACTCCGGGTACCCGTTTCCCTCTGGAGAGCGCGTTCGACCCGGACGTTGGCTCTAACGCTTTACGCACGTATGATATCACCTCTAACAACTACTTTTATCTGGACGTGCAGACTCAAACTGACGGAAACAAGTTCGCGGAGCTTGTCCTGGAGAAGCCACTGGACCGGGAGCAGCAGGCGGCGCACAGGTACGTGCTGACCGCGGTTGACGGCGGTCAGCCTCCCCGGACTGGCACCGCGCTGCTGGTGGTCAGAGTGCTGGACTCGAATGATAACGTACCGGTGTTTGACCAGCCCGTCTACACGGTGAGCCTCTCGGAGAACGCACCGGTGGGCACGCTGGTCATACAGTTAAACGCCACCGACCTGGACGAGGGATTAAACGGGGAGATAGTTTATTCCTTCAGTAACCACATCTCCAACCATGTGAAGGACCTGTTCAGCATAGACCCGCGCACCGGGCGCATCGAGGTACGCGGAGAGGTGGATTTCGAGGAGAGCAGCCTGTATCAGATCTTCGTCCAGGCCAAGGATCTGGGGCCAAACGCCGTGCCTGCGCACTGCAAAGTCCTTGTCAAAGTCACCGACGTAAACGACAATGCACCGGAGATCACCTTTAGCACCGTCACCGAGTCGGTGAGCGAAAAGGCAGCTTCCGGTACCGTTATCGCGCTGCTGAGTGTGACGGACAAGGACGCAGAGGAAAACGGACAGATCCACGTAGAACTCCTCGGTGAAGTCCCGTTCAAATTAAAATCGTCCTTTAGGAATTATTTTACCATAGTGACTGACGGACCGTTGAACCGGGAGCAGGCGGACTCCTACTCCGTGACTGTGGTCGCGCGGGATAAAGGGACGCCCTCTCTCGCCACCAGTAAGTCCATTCGAGTCCAGGTGTCAGATGAGAACGACAACTCGCCTACATTTACGCAGCCCATATATGATGTGTATGTGACAGAGAATAATGTGCCAGGGGCGTACATACACGCTGTGACGGCTCTGGACCCGGACATCGGACAGAATGCACTCATCAGCTACTCCATATTAGAGTGTGACATTCAGGGCATGTCAGTCAAAACCTATGTGTCCATCAATGAGGAGACTGGCTATCTGTACGCACTCAGGTCATTTGATTATGAGCAACTGAAGGATTTCACATTCATGGTCCAGGCCAGAGACTCGGGCACACCAGAGCTCTCCTCCAATGCCACAGTCAAAGTCATCATCGTGGATCAGAATGACAACCCCCCCCTGGTGCTGGCCCCCCTGGGGAAGAATGGCACAGCCAAGGAGCCCCTGCCCCGCTCAGCTGAGCCGGGCTATCTGGTGACCCGCATCGTGGCGATGGACGCAGATGATGGTGAGAATGCTCGGCTGTCCTACAGCATCCTGAGGGGGAATGAAAATGGCATGTTCAGGATGGACTGGAGGACAGGTGAGCTCCGGACGGCGAGGCGGGTGTCGACCAAGCGAGATCCCCACCAGCTATATGACTTGATGATTGAGGTGAGAGACCATGGCCAGCCACCACTGTCTTCCAGCGCCAGCGTTCTGGTGATGCTGGTGGACAGCGTGGCCGAAGGCCGCGGCAGCGGGGACCGGAGAGGCACCGCCAAGGCCAAAGATGGCACCCTGGACCTTACCCTCATCCTCATCATTGCCTTGGGCTCTGTCTCCTTCATCTTCCTCCTGGTCATGATCGTGCTGGCCGTGCGCTGCCAGAAGGACAAAAAGCTTAACATTTATACATGTCTAACAAGCGAATGCTGCCTGGGCTGCAGCTCCTGCTGCTCACGGCAGGGCCGGGCCCGCAAGAAAAAGCTCAGCAAATCGGATATCATGCTGGTGCAAAGCGCTGGTAACGTCAGTGGGGCTGGTACGGCTCAAGTCCCCGTGGAGGAGTCAGGGAGCTTCGGCTCCCACCACCAAAACCAGAACTATTGCTACCAGGTATGTCTGACTCCAGAGTCTGCCAAAACCGACCTCATGTTCCTAAAGCCGTGTAGTCCATCTAGGAGCACAGACACCGATCACAACCAGCAGCCTGACATCATATCAAATGGCAGCATTTTATCGAACGAGGTAAGAGTCCCTCTCATACCTACAGTTTAACCCCCTCTGCTATTCAGAGAGCCTGCCTTGACACATTAAGCCTGCCTGTTTGATACAACACCTTACAGTACATTTCTACATATGTTTAAAATATGTTTCATACAGGGACCATTTCCATTTATTATTTTTTTACGTCAGTTAATTTGTTGACAAGGCATGCCGTGTCTACAACTGCTGCTACTGAGTGCTAACACACAGTATGCTGCAACATCATCGGATATATTTCAGGAAAGGCATTTAAACAAACACAGTTATTTGCACTATGACAATGACACTATCGGCTGCTGAATATTTTTTAGCAGTGTTCAGGGAGGTTGGCCCTGAAACACCAAGGATTGCATGTTTATGTTAAAGTTTTGGAAATTAAAAAAAAAAATCAGAATTAGTTTTAAACAACATTGACTATGGTGGCTCAGAGGCTGCTGGTTGCTGTGTGTGTGCGTGCGTGCGTGCGTGTGAGCCATTCCTCGGTCACAAAGTTGCTGAGACGCACTCGAACAAAGATGCATGTCTTCACTGTGCCAGCCTGAGTAGCTGCATTACTTCCTTCACAACATTATCTGTAAACACCACCCCCCCTGCCCCTTCTCTTTCAGACCAAACACCAGCGTGCTGAACTCAGCTACCTGGTTGACAGGCCGAGACGTGTCAACAGGTAAATATGAAAAAGAGTGTCGCTGCAGCCTTTCTGCCGCTCACTCTGTCATGCCTGCTTTACATAAACCTCTTATCTGCCGACTGCTTCTACTTTATTCGTTTAGAACTCTCATTACTGTGATGATGCTCTAGATGATGAGATGGGATCAGAAAGATTGTGAAGGGGCGTGGAGAAGTCTCAACTGCTGTTAGATAAAAACATCAAAATGCTAAATGAGGCTTTGATTACACGCTGTCTTTGGTTCCAGCTCGGCATTCCAGGAGGCAGACCTGGTCAGCTCCAAAGACAGCGGTCACGGAGACAGCGAGCAGGGGGACAGCGACCACGACGCCACCAACCGAGGCCATTCCTCCGGTAAGAATTGGCTTTGCTGCAACAGTGTATGACTTGCTTGTATTTTCACTGTGAGTTTATATGATTTTCTAAGGTGGCCGTTTAAAGGGTAAATCGATAGCTCTTTGGCTTCTGTGGGCCTGCTGATTAGCATTTGGTTACAAATGCAGTGTGGGTCCAGGAGCAGATTGTTGCCTGTCTCTCCAGTGCTGAAATCTGGACTCTTTTTGCTCAGTTGGAGCACACTGTGCTCCTTTTAAGAGCTAACATCACACACAGCTGGAGTCTGCATCACCTGAAGCGTTTTTCGTGTGTCTGACAATCAGCTTTCATGCTCATGATGTTGTACTCTGAGACATTCTGATTTCCCTCCAGTGACATGTGGCTTGTAATTTCTGGTTATCCCTAAAAATAATCAAAAGAAGAAAATTGAACTGACAAAATCAGATCCTCACTGCTTCTGAGTGTTTGCCCTTGATGGGATGTCTTTTTTTTATTTGTTTCTGTCTTTTCTGACGCATGACGATTTAATGTCAGTGGAAAGAATGCAAACCCTGGCGCTGCTGTTCGTAAATATGTGGCAGGGTTAATGATGAGCCCGCTCCTACAGAGCTTGGTCCCTTGGTTCTGGAGACTGCTCGATGAGATGTGATGAGCTTTTTAATGAGGCCTCACTCGTATCGGAGTGCTGGGAAGCGGACCAAATGGGTTGCGGCTGTAGCAGACAAAACAGGCGATTCATTTGTTCATTAAATTAATTAACTCTCAGACTGCACCCCCTCTGTACTTCTCTTTCCTCCCCTCCTCCCTGACCACATTCTACCATACCCATCCTCTTTTTTGTTTTGACTCTTTCTTTTCCGAAAGTAAGCCATCTGAGCTCATACAATAGGTTTTATATCTTCATTCAGTGGCAAGCTTTCTTTGGTGCAGGCCCTCTGTGGATGGAGCCTGTCAGTATGTCAGATCATCCACAGCAGGGCCCCCCTTACTGTTCCAAATGGAGCTCGTCTTCCACTTCCACTGTCACTCCAGTAGGCCTAGATGGGTTACACAGACCACAGTAAACAGAAACACAAAGAACTGAACCTTCAGATTTGTCTTTATCACCACAGTGGATCGTTTTCAGTCCTAATCACGGCTGAGCCAACCAGGTGATTTATGTGAATGTTGTCCTATTTTGAGAGCATTAGCATTTCATTTGAATGCTGCCAGCCAGAGGTCATATTCTGTTATGAATAGTCACACTTTTCTATAAAAGTAGGACTGGTTATGAATTTGAAATGTATTTCCGAGTTTGTTATCAATACCAAAATGGATGTTTTTTGAGAAATATAAACTCTAAACTTGACAAATGTTAGATGTTGTCTAAATGTAAGAAGCTGTACAAGAACTTTGCTAAAATAAAATGAATCTGATAAAAGAAAACTATAAAGAAACTGGCAAAAATTTGTATAGCAAAAGTGACCTGTGGGCCTCTATTGAGCTCTCCCATGATCGGCCACTTAGCTTGTTTATAAGAGGTTTAAATGTAAATTTATTTAAGAATATGCACCATGCGAACATAATATCAACTGAAACTTTAAAACTAGATTTTGACACAGGGCTCCTATAGAGGAGAGGGTGGTAATATAATGTAATAAATACTTGAGGTTCCTTCAAAGCTTTTCCATTTTAGGTTATATTAATCAATTACTGAGATGTCCACATTCTGATTGCCACACAGTGGGCCTTTTGTGCAAGGCACTTGTCTGTTTTGCCCAGTTGTAAATCAAGCCTTGAACCAAAAAAGAAAAAAGAAAAACAAACATTTGATAGGCTGTGCTTCAAATACATGTCAGTCACTACAAAAAAACAGTTTTATTCCTAATCAGCACAGAGCCAGCGAGGTGCTTTATGTCCAGTTTCAACTGTATTGGCATTTCATCACCAACCCTGCCGTGTTGTGTGTCTGGGTGTGATGCAGTGGCAAGCCCAGCAGAACTTCACTGCTGACTTTGAGTACCCTTGGTGTGGCAAATTGGACAGAGTTACTTTGTTGCAGAGTTATCAGCCAGCTTAGTGCCTATAAACAGATTATTTGCTGTGCATTAAGTCTTTGTTTGATTAGGATAATTGATAGCGTGGCTTAGTGTTCGGTAATTCTGTGCCCACAATGCTGAAAAAAGAACACAAGCTTTACTGTGTGCTAATTGAGTTTGTCAGCAGCAAACACACTTGAAACACACCAGTGTTTAATAAACGCTAATGTTAAATAAACATGTGTCATCCATCACAATGGCATGTTTGCCTCTTCTTTTGGCTGTCGTGCCAACATTTTCTGCTGCCTCAGGCTACACACACACACACACACACACACACACACACACACACACACACACACACACACACACACACACACACACAC
>JBBPCS010000204.1:17269-27926 GCA_037974645.1 Hollardia meadi | reverse complement strand
CTGCCTTCTAAAAAGGCAGTTTTTCCTTGCCACTGTCACCAAGTGCTTGCTCATGGGGGAAATGTTGGGTCTCTGTATATTAATAAATAATAACTAATAGTAAAGAGTGTGGTCTAGACCTACTCTACATGTTAAGTGTCATGAGATAACTTTGTTGTGAATTGGCGCTATATAAATAAAATTTGATTTGATTTGATTAGAAAGTACTAATACCACACTTTAAACACACTCTGTTACAAGTAAAAGTCCTGCATTGAAAATGTTACTTGAGTAAAAGTATTTAAGTATAATCAGGAAAATGTAAAGTATTAAAAGTACTCCATGCAGTAAAATATCCCTTGTCACTGTTATACTATTAAATGAGGTGAAGCTAATTTTGAACATTTCTGTGCAGGACTACAACCAGTGATTATTGTCATTATGGATTAATCGGGGGATTATTTTCTCCATTCATCTGAAAATACTGAGAAACTTTCTCTTCATATGTTAAAAGTTAAAAGTCTCAATTTGTAAAGTGACTAAATCTGCAAGATAAATGTAGTTAAGTAAATTACTGTATTTCATGTAGTGGAGTAGAAGTAAAAAGTAACGTGGAAAGAAAATACCTAAATACGAAAGAAAGAAAATAAGTAAAGTTCAAGTACCTCAAATCTACGATACTAAATCTACTACAATACCTGAGTAAAAGTTGCTCACTGGTGACTGACAGTATTTTTGTCAGCCAAGTTGAATGTTACTTCTTGGTTGTAAGCTTACTCAAAGACCACAAAATCCACAGAAACGACCATAATGTGAGAATGGTGCAGTTAGTAACCCCTCCTCTGTGAGTCATCAGTCTGTTAATCACACACACCACACACTTACCAAGTGACCAAGTGATAGCAGTATCTCTCTTTCTATCATTCTTACTATGCCCTCATCTAATTCACTGACTCTATGGCAACATTATACTTCCTCTTTATATAACCCAACCATGGTTCACCAAAGTTTAACTGTGAATTTTCTGAAAGCGGATGTTTTATTCACCTCTTCGCTCTCATTGCATGGAAGCTAACGGCAGGCACAGATTTGCCAATGTTCATTTTGCATATGTGTGACCGCACTGTCAAGTTCTCTTTTGTCATTCTTTACACAAATAACTCACCTTGTGTCACCTTCTCTGTGAACTCCAGGAATGTCTTCAAGGAGACATTGTCTGACAGTGTCAACTACATTTACTGTATATGTCAAGTGCATCCCGCATGAATGTTACAAATGGTACCATTGGTACTTTTTCTTTGAAAAAAACCCTGTCAGCTTAGAAAATATACTGCTGCTCACATACTAAATTATGGTATTTCTTTATTGCCCAGGTAAAGGAAATGACGAGCAGACACAGCTTAGAATGTTGGATGATGTAGGGGATACAAAACAACAAAAGTATGAGCAGAATCAACATATTGCAGCTGAAGCCTTGCTTACAAACTCCCAGGGTTCCTCTCAGTGTTGCCCTCATGTTGCACTGTGCAAACACAACAAAGGACGAGAAAAATTAGATCCCGAAACTCCCAGAGTTCCCAGCTGAATTCACAATCTATTATTCTATTTCCCTGATGAGCACCATGTCTTCCTCACTGTCTGAATCCACCTATCCATCCATCCCCATCCACCCAGGCAGATATAGCGGCGGCAGCAGCAGAAGTGGCCTCCATCTCACCTGTCACATTCATCATGATGGAAACAGCGTGCCGCTGCTGAAATGCCAGTGAATTCAATCATGCAGGAAAACACGGAAACACAAAGTAATTATGTTCCAGTGCTTCTGCTGAAGGTAATTAAACAGTAGATTCTCTCTGCAATAGACACACAGCCTGTAGCCTGAGCAGCTGTGAGTCACTGCTGACACACACATCACAGTTTTGTTTCTTCATTACCCAATATAACATCCAATCACCATAATGGCATTTTTGAACAATGCTTTTGCAAGGTAAGCACCAATAATCATATATGAACATATACCGTTCATTTTGTAAAGTAATTTCAGATGAAAAACATCACTTTTGGTGATGTTAATGATTTGTAATTCAAAGCAAGGGCACTAGAAGTAGGGGGGGCCAGGGGGCCATTGTATCTCCAGTTACTCAGAGCTTCCAGCTTCATGATGATAAACAGAAGTCCAGTCAGAGCTCTGAGGAAATGCCAGGTGTAAAACAAACACTCCAAAAGTGCACAAAAATTGTGAATATGTGTCCTTGTTGCCTTAGAAAAGTTAATATATGCTGTATATGATACTGCCATAAACAATGAACTTAAAAAATAATTCAACACTATGAGGTCTGTTGAGTGAATGGCCTGGACTGACGTTAGAGTACCGACCTGAATAACTGTACATTACCTGATTTATTATAGACATGTCAAATGTAGGCTATCAGTAAGGATGTTAAATACGGAAAAGAAAAACTGAATTTCATCATTAACAATGTTACCTCCTTCAAGTCCACAGCTCCGTTAGCCTGCCTGGACCTTCAACACTTGAACCAGCGCAGTCAGAAGAACCCAAAGCAGCAACAGGAATTACAGTAGTGTGTTAATATGGATGGATTTGTCTCCTGCCACAGTATAAAGACCCTGGTCATTCTCTTCTATGACGCCAGATCGTTCAGTCAGCCCAAGTGGTGAACTAACTCTCAGGCTCACAGTTTGATGCTCTGTTTTTGCTTGCTTGTTCCTAACCTGTTTTGTCTTTCACTCGTCTTAGAACCTGCGCCTGATCACCAAATCCAGTCCCAGCTCCAGCCTTACTCCTACCTGAACTCAGCTTGCCTTGCTACCCTGCCTCCCGACTCTCGCCAGCTCTACAGCAAGACTAACACCATTCCACTAACTTTGAGTCACTAATAAACTTTAAAACTGCCTCTAGTCTCAGAGTCTGCATTTTGGGTCTGGCCTCAGTTCTCAGTGGTTCGTTACAGAATGATCTGGCCAGAATGGACCCAGCAGACAAAGAGAGTTTACTCAAGGCACTCTCCACAAGGATTAATGGATACCCAACAGTCTCTGTGAGTCATGTTGGGACAGATTGGCAGGTTGGTGGAAAACATTTCATCTCAATTCACGTCTTTACCTGTTTCTCCCGCCAATCCTGCTCCGTCAGCTCCAGTTCCAGCGTCTCCGCAGCCAGAGTCACCTGTTCCTGAACACTTCGACGGGGATGTTAACAAGACCAGGGGGTTCCTTCTTCAGTGCTCACTGGTGTTCGACCTACAACCCCGGACTTTATCCACCGACGCATCCCGCCTGGCCTATTTCACGGGTCTGCTGAGGGGACGCGCGTTGGACTGGGCTGAGATCACCCTCTCTGAGACTGGTGTAAGTCGCACAAGTTTTGACTGGTTCCTGGAGGAATTTAAACGTGTGTTTTCTCGCCCAGACAGTTCGGCAGATGCCTCGGTTCGGCTCTGTAGCCTCCATCAAGGACAGAAGAATGTGGCAGACTACGCTATGGAGTTCCGGATAGTTGCTGCAGAGTCGGGGTGGAACGTGGCAGCGCTGAGAGGAGCTTTCATGAACGGACTTAGTGAGTCAGTTAAAGATGAGCTGGTACTGCGGGATGAGCCGCGCACACTGGATGAGCTCATTAAGCTGTCAATCCGTCTGGACAACCGCATGAGGGAAAGGAAAAGGGAGAAGAGTCATCGCGGACCTGCTGTTACCTCTCCGTTAAATGTACAGTTCCCTGGTGCACCTGCCAAGATGGCACCTTCTTCCTATACGGAGGTTCCCATGCAGATTGGCCGCACTAAACAGATGGAGTTATTGACCCAACTCCTCCACCTCCTGACCTTAGTACTGTGCCTGAAGTATATCATGTTCTTGGTGAAGCTTTCAGTAAAATTAAAGCATTGTCACTGCCTCCACACCGTCCCTACGACTGCGCCATTGAGCTACTGCCTGGCGCTACTCTTCCTCCTGGACTTCTCTACAGCCTGTCCCGTCCCGAGAGGGAGGCGATGGAGCAGTACATTCAAGAGTCCCTCGCTGCTGGTATTATTCGCCTATCATCTTCTCCACTGGGGGCAGGGTTTTTCTTCGTGAAGAAAAAAGACTCGACACTCAGGCCATGTATTGACTTTCGAGGTCTGAACAATATCACTATAAAAAATAAGTATCCCCTTCCACTCATTTAATCTGCTTTTGAGCCTCTGCAGGGAGCTACCATCTTTTCCAAACTGGACCTTCGGAACGCCTATCATCTTTTACGGATCTGGAAGGGGGATGAATGGAAGACAGCGTTCAACACCCCCTTGGGACACTTTGAGTACCTGGTTATGCCCTTTGGATTTACTAACGCTCCCGCCATCTTCGAAGCTCTAATCAACGACGTGCTCCGAGACTTCCTGAACAGGTTTGTCTTTGTATACCTTGATGACATCCTGATTTTCTCCCGTGATCCGCAGAACCACCAGAACCATGTTCGTCAGGTACTGCAGAGGTTCCTCGAGAATAAGCTGTTCGTCAAAGCAGAGAAATGCGACTTTCACGTCAGCTCTGTCTCTTTCCTGGGGTACATCATTGAGACTGGAAGGGTGAGAGCAGACCCCAGCAAGATCCAAGCTGTTGCTGAATGGCCGACGCCCCTCAACGGGAAACAGCTGCAGAGGTTTTTGGGGTTTGCAAATTTCTCATTTCTATAGACGGTTCATTCGTAACTATAGTACTGTTGCTGCTCCGTTAACTCGTCTCACCTCTGCAGCTCTCCTTTTCCAGTGGTCTCCGGAGGCAGAGCTGGCCTTCACCAAACTTAAGACCTTGTTCACCTCAGCTCCTGTGCTAATTCAACCGGACTCTCAAGCTCAGTTCGTGGTGGAAGTGGATGCTTCTGACCTGAGAGTTGGAGCTGTCTTGTCGCAATGATCCAATGAGGACCAGAAGCTTCATCCCTGTGTGTTCTTCTCTCGACGTCTAACTCAAGCTGAGAGAAACTATGACGTAGGGAATGGAGAGCTTCTAGCAGTTAAACTGGCTCTGGAGGAGTGGAGGCACTGGCTTGAGGGGGCAGAACAACCTTTCATAGTCTGGACTGATCATAAGAATCTGGCTTACATTCAGACCGCCAAAAGACTCAATTCCCATCAGGCCAGATGGTCCCTGTTCTTTGACAATTTCTCCATTACTTACCGTCCTGGTTCTAAAAATATCAAACCAGATGCCCTGTCTCGCCAGTTCGACCCCGAGGGTTCCCGCTCTACTCCAGATCCCTTCTGCCCGGTTCGTGCATCATAGGGGCTCTCATTTGGCGAGTGGAGGCGGAGGTTCGTGCTGCTCAGGTTCAAGATCCTGACCCGGGTGGAGGTCCCTCGAACAGCTTGTATGTGCCTCAAGGGGTCCAATCCCAGGTACTTCAATTGTGTCATGCGTCCGGACTCTTCTATCATCCAGGGGTGGGACGTACCCTCTCCGTCCTCCGTGGACGATTCTGGTGGCCATCTATGGTATTCGACACTAGGGAGTTTGTGGCAGCTTGTGCCACATGTGCCCAAAATAAGGCAACCCACTCACCTCCAGCTGGATTACTGCGTCCCCTCCCAGGGCCTAGTCGGCCCTGGTCCCACATAGCCTTGGACTTTGTTACAGGTCTGCCTCCCTCTAAAGGTATGACTACCATACTTACCATAGTGGACAGATTCTCCAAATCTGCTCATTTTGTTCCCTTGCCCAAGCTCCCTTCAGCCCGAGAGACTGCCGACCTACTCCTCCTCCACGTGGTGCGTCTCCATAGCATCCCATCTGACGTGGACTCTGACAGGGGTCCTCAGTTCATATCTCAAGTTTGGAAAGCTTTCTGCACAGCTTTGGGGGCCAGCATCAGTCGCTCATCTGGATTCCATCCTCAGACGAACGGCCAGACGGAGAGGGCTAACCAAGACCTGGAAGCCGCCCTCCCTTGTCTGGTCAGTCAGGGTATATAGTATTTGGTGCGTTGGGAGGTTACGGAGGTTGTGAGTTCCTCGCACTAGGATATTGGATGCGGACCTGGTAAAGACTTTCCACCATGACCACCCGAAAGAGCCTGGACTGCCTAGAGGTGGTCGTTGAGGGGGGGTACTTTCACGGTTCCCTCCTTTCCACCAGCCTTTTCTCCCTCCTTCCCTCTTGTTCTCCTAAGTTTTCCCTTCCCTTATGTGTTCTAATGTTGTTTGTCTAGTTTGTCTTTGTGTGTGTTTGTCTCCCTCTGTTGGGCTGGTGAGTTTATGAGCGGTTCCTGGTCTTCCTAATCAACACACCTGGTTGATTTGGCGCAGCTGTTCCTCATCCCACTAATCACCTGCCATAGTATAAAGACCCTGGTCATTCTCTTCTACAACACCAGATTGTTCAGTCAGCCCAAGTGGTGAACTAACTATCAGGCTCAAAGTTCGATGCTCTGTTTTTGCTTGCTTGCTTGCTTGCTTGTTCCTAACCTGTTTTGTCTTTCGCTCGTCTTAGAACCTGTGCCTGATCACCAAATCCAGTGCCAGCTCTAGCCTTACTCCTACCTGAACTCAGCTTGCCTTGCTACCCTGCCTCCCGACTCTCGCCAGCTCTACAGCAAGACTAACACCATTCCACTAACTTTGAGTCACTAATAAACTGTTTTAAAACTGCCTCTAGTCTCAGAGTCTGCATTTTGGGTCCGGCCTCAGTTCTCAGTGGTTTGTTACAGGCAGACTGCACTCCTTTGAAACCATCAATGGTGAATTTCAATATATTTTTAATTATACGATCGAATTGGAAACTGCTAATTTTGTAGGGTTTTGTGTGGCATTGGCTATGGTTTAATCCTCTTGCTCACTGAGATCTTGGTAACATTAGCCTAAGTAGCATACTGTTGCTGATGTGTTTTGACTTTTACTTTTGTGGTATGGGCTAACACACTGTTTTAGGACAAATCTGAAAAATTTGGTTTTTGGGTGTTCTGTGTGTCATTTTTGCCTTGGTTTCATGGTCTGTATTGTATTTTCTCTCAAATCCACCTGTTGTATGCAATGTTAACTAGCAACTTGTCTCTCTCCTGTGTGTGTGTGTGTGTGTGTGTGTGTGTGTGTGTGTGTGTGTGTGTGTGACAGATAATGTACAATATGTGAAGAGATTGCAGTATATGGGTGTGCCCACAACGTGAAACTACGGAACTACGGATCGGCATCGGCTTGCGCGGCTGGATAAGGCGCCAAAGGGCACATGAAATAACATCAGTATGTGATGAGCTGAGATAAGAACGGGTTGTTGTGGAACATAGCCTTATTGTTATGGATGCACAGGCTGCATGTTTTAAGCAAATACAATTTTTTAAACATACCTGCAAGCAATGCAGGAGCGTCATCGTGCAGTTTCTTCCTTTTCCTGTTTTCTGCCTCTGATTCCTGCTGCCTTTTTGGGATCATATCCGAAATTGTCGCAGCAGCATCACGTTACCTGTCAGGTTTTGGAACAAGTGCAAACCATGGGGACCTTGCTGTGGGAGGGGGGGGGACCATAATTCATTTTGGGCACTTATGTTTATTATGTAGGCCTATTGCTTGATTCCTCTATACTGTTCTAACGGTGCCTATTTTAGTTGCGCTTCATCGTAAATTCAAATAATTTATCATTAACATTGAGATGGATGATGATCATTAGGCTGTTTTGGTGCCCCCTCCGGCACTTGGTGCCCTATGCACAGTGTATTATGCGCGTGTACATAACGGGAGCACTGGAAGTCAGTAATAGTGACTGTGAAAAAGGAGTCAGTGCAATCATTCAACTTCTGATATGAAAGAATCCGGGAATTCGGATGTAAAAATTTCTGACTTTGGCAATTGTAATGTTGTTATCAAAAAGATAGTAGTACAAGGACAATGAATGAGTAAAAGCTTAATTTTTTTCATTTTAAAAACCCAACCGAAACAAACAAAAGAACAAAAAACAATAATCACATAAATTCACTTAATAGGGCCATTAAAGGGATACCAGAACTTTCTGGTAGACAGAAAAACAGTAAACATTTGTAAAGAAGGTCAAGCTTTTGCCTGGTAAATCAAAATTGCAAAACAAAATTTAAAAAGGCAGATTTATTATTATTATTGTTATTTTAGAAAGCTTTATCTGTTAATTACATGTCCTGTGATATCTGTTTAAGAAAGATATCAGTACCCAAAAAGCATCATGACAATAACCAGCAATACAATAAATAAATAAAAACAGAAAAAAAACCTCAGTCCACTTGCATGAGATTTCAAGATAATGTGGATTTTATCCACCATTGTTAATGCATAATGCTCAAGTCAGTTTTCAGGTTAAGTGGCAATTAGCTAGTCAGCTGCAGCACATTGAAAAGCTTCTCACCAAATGTGTTTAGTGTCAACATCAGTAAGATTCAGTGTAAAATTATGTGGATCTTTTTCTTCAACACCAGCATTAACAAAAAACTCATGCTTGTAAACTATAGTTCTCAGTACAAGTTTTTGTCTTTTGTCTCCCAGCTGTCAACCAAACTCAGCATGACCATTCAGAGGCTTACAGGCGAAAAGAGAAATCCTGATCTCTACAGGCTCCCTTTTCTTTCTTTAGAAGTAGAATGTCACTCAGTAACGTGCATACCTCCGCCAAGGCCCAGGAGTCCTCTTATTTAAGCCTTAGCACCAACTGCAGCAACTGGTGACACTTTCAGTTATGCTTTCCCACTTGGCTTCCATGAAATTGGAAATCAGTTTACTTCAAGTCATTATAGTCACGACTATGTCCAGAGATACTGATATTGGAATAAAACTTCCTGGAACCAAAATGTAATGGGTTCTTCCTTGGCCCATGTCCCATCCTTCCACCAAGTTTCATGGAAATCCATTTAGTAGTCTTTGTGTAATTCTGATGACAAACAAACAAACCAACGAACAACAAACAGATACGGGTGTAAACCTATCCTTCTTGGTGGAGGCAATTAGAATGAAAAATTACTATACCAAGTTAAGATCACACTTCATTGTGCCTTTAAGCCTTTCATGCACACTGAATGGCTGGGACCATGACGCTCAGAAATCTTTTTCTGAAACCTTTGTCTGAAGTTTAGTTTGGCATCCAGCGAAAACAAGGCTTGCTTTCCCTGACAGAGTATGGCAAAGATGTTGAACTGCATAATGCAAATACACACATCTACATGTGATTACACATAAATACAACTGCAGCCCAACAACAAAACTAACGCATATCATTTCTGATCATTTTAATATTTTCCGTTGAGTGCATATTTATCTTCTCACTGCCTGATAGCCTTAATTGTGGTAGCAGTCAGACAGCGGCTGCAATTACAACAGTTCCTCATAGCTGCAGGTTTGTGTGTGTAAGCCTGCAGTGTTCATTGTAGTGTCAGGCTCACACACTACATCTGTTGTACAGTTTCCATCAGATGCTGCATGAGCATCACTCTTGCACAGCTCAAACCTTTCAACTCTCTTTCCTCACTTTAGAATAGAAAGACAGATTTACAACACAAATGGAGACACTCACATACGCTCTCCTACACGCCAACTCAACATCATTAAGACCATGATGTAAGCTTTGCCAAGGCGGCTCGCAGTCCTGATAACACCAGACATAATCACTTCTGATCCCTGAGCTTCCCTTCGTTCACACCAAACACCTCCCTTCCCTTCCACAACTACCTTTCCAAATATCCCTGAAGATGTACTTCAAAAGGCCACAGAGCCCATTTTTGGCGTCCAAGTGCAAGCTGGCATCAGTTTTTGCACTTTGTTGCATCAGCGCATACATAAACACAGCGATACAAGGAGGGAGGAGGGGGGAGGGGCGTAATCTGGGCAGTGCTGTTTTTCACAAACATACACATGATGATGTGGCTCAGGGATCCCATCATCCCTTGGGGTGAAGTTACCTGTAACTGAATGTCACACCTGGTGCTCCTAGCTGCTGGCACTCCCTCAATGCTTTATCTTTCCCTTCTACTTTTACTGTAGTGTTTGAGCCAGGGTTTTCTGGGACAGGGTCAAATATAAGGAGTACAAACCTACAAGCGGTGAGTGCCACTAAATAATGGTGTAATGCAACTAAGGATTGTTCTTATTATAAATTATTCTGCTAATTATTTTCTCAATCAATAATTTGGTGGCCATTGCAGGTTCCTGTAGGCAGCAAATCTCATCAACTGACAAGCTGGGACCTGACAAAGTTTGGTATTTCTGCTTAAAAATTATTTATTCATGGTTTTTTATTATATTTAAAATATTTAAAGTTGTAGGAAGTTATAAAATCATACGGATGAAAAATAGAGTGATCATATTTTCCTCTTACCTGTAACACTATTTGGTAAATGGACTTGCATTTTATTTGGCCGTTTTCATGTCTCCCAACTCGTCACATTCACCCATTCAGAGACACTGGTGGCAGCTGCTTATGGCAAGTCCATCACAAAGTAGTTCACCATAGAAGGGTCCTAAAGGACCTTGGCCTTGTTTGGTTTGAAAACAGATTGAGTGCCGTCTCAGCTGGTGTCTGCATTGATTTGAGAGAGAGAGAGAGAGAGCCTTGACACTATGGATTTCACAGATATGCAAGGGGGGTCAGAAAACCACTCAGTATCTGGTGTGACCACCATTTGCCTCATGCAGTGCAACACATCTCCTTCGCATAGAGTTGATCAGGTTGTTGA
>JBBPCS010000201.1:0-25583 GCA_037974645.1 Hollardia meadi | reverse complement strand
CAATGTTTGGGTGGGTTTTATGGGTCAAAGAACATCCACATGAACACCAGGACCCAGGGTTTTCCACTAGAACATTGCACTGTAGCCATGATCAATGTCACTCACTTCATCTCTCAATGGTTTTAATGTTGTGGCTTATCGGTGTAAATGTCTGTTGAGTATGGACCAAAGCGTATGGATGTAACAAACATTATCCAAATGACCTCCAACGTTTGACACATTCTATGAAGCAAAATATTCTGCATACACAGAGAAGCTGGATGGAGGAGGTGGGTGGCATGTTAAATGGAGGTATAGTAACATAGATGGAGGAGCGAGAATATGCTGTTCCTCTGGGACCTGGCAGACTGAATGCTGACAAGCTCGTCTTTGACATATAGATCACCAGAGCTTTGCACTTTTGTTATTACACACATAAATTACAGCGGCAGCGCGGTGAGCGCTTGTCAAAGTGTTATGTCGCGCCGGGGAACAAAGACAAATAAGTCGTGAGTAAGTCAGTAAGTAAATAACACACAAAAGCACATGTGAGGATTGGAGTAGTGTGAGTTTGCTTTCCTGAGATTCAAGTTCTTTTGTCTTGAGACGGCTGTTTGTTTTATGCAAATACATTCAACCTCACTGTGTTGTCATTATTGATTGCATAAGCAGTCAATACAAAAAAAAAAATCAGAGAACAACCTTAACAAGTTTTCGGTTGAGCTACAATATTCTTCACTTGTCTTTATCTTGAATACATTTCTGTCTTCTTATTTCATTCATAATTTTGAATTTTTCTTTCTCAGTGTTAAATTGGCAACTGTGGTTTTAAACCACGTATAAATAACTGTGCTGCAGTCGAACGTGTTGACGTAATGAAGACACTAAAGACATAAAGATTGTGATGTACACACTTTTTAAAAATGGGAGTCATATCAAGAAGTCTATGACCACGTGTTATTTTAATGGCAAAATCCGCTGAGTAATCTAAACCAAACTGGAGTTTTGTTCCCACATCATGAACACTGAGCTGTCATTGGGAGAGGAGGGAGCGCACATTAATTTGTATTTAGTGAACCGATTAAAGGAAAATACCAATATTCAGTGTTTGCTTCAATGCTCCTGGTGAACATAAAGTCCTGTTGTCAAGCAGGCTAATTAAAATCACAAATCAAACTCTTGTGGTTTTTATGTTCCATTATAGGCTTCATAGATTAACGTTTATTACTTTTGTTGACGTCCAGAATAAATGTCACCATCTGGCATGTGAAGCTGAGGACACTAATCGCTGATTCACTTCTCTGGGAGAGACAGAGAGAAGACAGAAGTAGACAGGAATCCCTCGGGAGCGGGCCATGAGATGAGGTTTGATATATAAATACTGATCCAAGCAAATTTCAGAGACTATAAAGACTTTAGAAGGGCTAGCAATGCAACACTGGGGAGGGCATTTTTGTTTGGTCTAAAATTTTGGACTACCAGAAAAAGTCATGGGGTCACCAAAGTAATTAAGTTTCATCCTCCAAAGGCTATGAATGTCTGTGCAAAGTTTCATATAGTCCATATACAGACATGGTTTTCCATTATCCAGTATCTTAGCGACAAGATGGATTGTCACATTCATGGTCCACTCAGGATAAATATATAAATAACTTAGATATAACACTTTTCATTTAGTTGTTTGGTTTAGGACTGCATTCAGATACAGACGATATTCAGTCTCAACTCCACTTTGTGTTTTGTGCTAATTAGCAAATGGTAAAATGCTAACATGCTAAAGTAAGTTGGTAAATTTACACTCAGTTGCCATTTTATTAAGTAGTAAGTATAGGCATTAGGTAATAAATCCTACTTCCATAAAGGTTATAGCTTTGGTTTAAATTTTATTTATTTCAGAGACGTGTTGATTTCACATTATGGGCATTTCGAAGGCTCTAGTTTTTCTGGCTCTGTGTAATTACGTTGTATTTTACTAAGAGGCGTCTTTGACATATCCACCCCACACCAAGTGGGCATAACGCATAATTAGGGGCACTTTTCAGTATAATGCATTACAATTTGTCTGCACAACAAGCTACAGCCTTCTTGCTGATTTTACAGTTGACTCAGCACCACAACAGCAGATCTCGACATCACTATACTCCAAATGATGAACGTCATTTAAACAAATTGGCAGAGAGGCAGATTTTTAACAATGCATGCCCTCAGATAACGATAGGTCTGTTCTTATTACTTGCACGTGGACACAGGATGCACTCTCTTTAACAGTTTGATGCGAGCAGGACAGGTTGAAGGTAAGTGGCATTCCTGAGCTCACTGTGCCGACGAGAAGGGCGCAAACGCATTGCGCATTTGACCTCCCAGTGTCTCTGTAGCTCCTCTCTCACACAGAGGATCGATTGCTTCTCCAGTTAAGCTTTTATTGCTGATGATGAGTCAGTGGGGGTTGTTTGTTATTTGGTACTATACGCCCCCGCTCTCACACATACCATTCACCCTCCAGACATCAATATTCCCATGACCCTCTAAAACAACCCCTCCACTCAGCCACACAGGCCAACCCAGACTAAGAATTTTGCATAATCAATATCTTAAATGAAAAAAAAAGGGAAAGTCGGGGTCTGAAGACCGCCTATGCACCACCCGCTCACCCACCTGCCCCCGCGCCTTAAACGCCTTTGTTTGCACTGGAAGCAGCCGATTGAGAATCGATGGCAGAACTCGCTTGCTGCCGACAAGGACAACAGACAAGGACATCTTGGCCAATGAAGATAACTCAGCAGCCCGGTCTTATCTATTTGTTCCTGTCTCTTTATCTAATTTGGCAGTGAAACCAGAGATGGAGAATACAAGACACGGGCCTTTCTTTTATCCCCACAAGTAAAACACAAGAGGTTTGCTGAGGTTTTCTCTCAGCTGGATGTGTGAGATTTCAAGTTTTTCTGCCAGCAATGACCTTTCTGGGGAATGATTTTTTTTTTTTTTTTACCCTTTCTGATTTTTATTGAGGCCACGCAGTCAGGCAAGCGGCTTATAAAATGCCGCCTTTCACTAGATTTAGCTAAGATGGTGGTCACCTGTGACTTGACTGACAGTGACGGCCCATGGGGACCTGGGAGGCAGATGGGGGAGAGAGATGACTGCTGGTTTTTTATGCCTTTTTCTCTCCCTTCTCTTCCTCCCTCTCTCCTTTCTTTTGTGTGCGAGATGCAGCTCCCCAGTGAGTGAGATGGAATTTCAGAGTGCCTGCTGAGGAGAGATGAGCTGCACATGTAAGCAGTCCAGGTGAGAGAGCTAATCCTGCCGTTACGCCTCGCAGGCACACAACACTGTTGAGATTTCCTAACTGTCTGATAAGACCAAAGGCAAGCCTATTGAATTTTTGTTCACCTTCCTCAATGCCTGAGTAGCGGTCAATAATTTATACATTTAACTTTAAAAGTGGGAAATACGTTATCGAGATACTGAACCACAGATTACATACAACATCCACTCTAAATAATGAGAGAATGTCTGATATTTATGAATAATTCCCTGCAATCCTAGACTTCTTATTTTTTTTTTTTTTTTGCATTAATCCAACAGAAACACAAAATCTAATCCCTCGTTCCAGGCAAAATGATAGCTGATACTGATATTTGATATTTTGCAAGCAGTAACCACAGGCTGACCTACACACACAGTCGATAGCTTCCCCCCCCCCACATCTGAGCTGTGCCAGCTGTGCTTTGGGCACACTGAACCCTATTCTGCGTAACATGATCCTGACCAGGGTGGCACTCACAGCAGGGGAGCATCTGCTGTGGGACTGTGGAAGAAGGACAACTGCGTCCCACTCACATGCTATTATGTGTGATGAGCACCAGATCTGTGTAGCGGTGGATGACTGTCACTCCTGAACAAGGGAGAAAAAGCAAACAATCTTTTTTTCCTTTAACTGCTGACACAGTCAAATATTAAAAAAATCAATATGGTTTGCGTGACTGCAAGCTCTTCCATCTGGTTAGAGTAGATTCTCAACCTACTGGATTGGGTTTAACTTTACTGCTTGTCAGCAGATTTTGCAAGGCTAATAAACATGCCATTGTAGTATATGAGGTTAGTCCTATGCATGTTTTTGCTGCAGTTCATATTTCATTTTCACTCAGGTGCTGACCTAGCATCTGTCCACGGATACTTCTCCAGATTTCCCTGATGCCAAAGTCATTTGGCATCCCTCCTTGGTGGTCGAATTCCTGATCTTATCCTCCACAATGCACCCTGGAATCCTCCATCTGAAACAGGCAACACTGTTGTCTAGAGTGAGCTCCCATCTGCTGTACTGGCACCATGCACACACATGTAGATTAACTACCTCATCTCACTGCACGCTGGTGCTGGCCAAACCCAGAGCTCATCCACACATGACCGTCCAGGCATTTTTATAGGTCGCATTGGAGTGGAGTGGCCTGATGGAGCGGTCAGAACAGACGGGTAACCTCCAAGTTCATTCATGCAGTGGTCAGACTTGTATGAAGCTCCTTCTTTCAATAAAAGAGATAGTCATTTTTAGCTTTAACTTATCATCATGAAGTAAATATATATTGCACAGTGTAATGGCTAAAGAAAAATGACACCATCCACGTTTAGAGTGGTTCATTATAAGCCTCACTTTCACTATGTTTTTCTCTGCCCTGGAAAAGAAAAAAGAACCCCACTAATGAAGAAGGCAAAGAAGTAGAGTGATAGAAATCAAGGTAAAACAAGAGCAAACGGACTGGAAATCTGTTCCCCCGCCGATATGTGCTTCCCATTAGCACTGCAGGGTTCAAAAGAGGGAATTATTTCTACTAGATCAGTAAGTAACAAGGCTTCTTATTAATGCAATCTGTTTAAAGATGTCTGCCTTTATTCTAGGTCCAATCGGAATTCTTATGGTTGCTTTTGCCAGACAGTAGCCAGGCTGCTAGCAATAGCCATGTTGCTAAAGCTGGAAGCACTAGATGGGAGGAAGGTTGTCTATTTCCACTTTGCAATAGCTTTGTAAATTCAGACACATGATCTGCTGACACAGAGGAGGTGAAAAAGTGAGAGAACAGCATCTGGTTGCAACTCCCTCAAAGGTGAGTCCAATGGGGAAAAAAAACACATGGCCAAACCAGCTCTACCCACAGTTCAATGCAGCTGCGTACCTACCAGCCTCTAGAGGCCATGATAGATTGGACCACACTCCAGCAGCTGGGCTGGAGGTTTATGGAGGAAGTAGCAAACAAATTTAATTGTTTTTCTCTCCGCACCCAAAAAAGAAAAAGCTTATGATTAATTATTCAGCGAGTCCTTTTTGCCATCCCCACGGTGAAAGCAACATCTGTCATTTATTTAAAGCCCACCAACTCAACTCACAGGGAATCAAGTCACAAACACATTATGGTTTCATGTTTCCATTTGAACGTCTTAGCACACCTGGTGTTTACAAAAGTAGAGGGTGACAAATTCTCAAAGAAAAGGTTATTTTCACTTTCACCTGCAGGAGCTCAACAAATGTACGGTCCAAAATGAGCTCTTTGTCTTGTGTAAGCCCGGAGAACAGGTATCAGTTGGCTGATGAGGACATACAGTATACTGTTCTCAGTCCATTTCATTTCCATACCATTCCTACCACTAGGTGCACAAACTTAGAGCTCTTCTCAAAATCTTCCTACTTATATTCCTTTGTTTTATCGATGGAATGTGTGTACATGTTTATCCACTACTTTTATTATGCTTTTAATGGAGTGTTTCCACAAGATTTGCTGCTTGTTATTCTGATTCTACTGTTGAGGCACTTGGAAACACAGTTTGAAAATCCACTTGAAAGGTTGACGTAGGAATAAGTTGATTTGTGCAGACCAAACCATGTAAGGGTGTAATGTAATATCAAATCTTATAATTAAGAGTATTGAACTATTTTTGTGCAAAATTTCCCTGGACAAAAAACTTGAGGAGAAATCCACTTAATTTGATTAATTACAGTTAAGGTTAAAAAAAACCAAACAAAAACAAAACACACACCAATTTTCAATACATTTGTTTTACAGCAAACCTGAAAAAATAAATCAATCAAAATGTACCAAATGATGGCCCTTACATTTATGACTCTTTTGCTCTGTAACGTTTTATGAATGATGCAAACATTGGACAGAATTTTAGGAAAACGCTCCATATCCCCTTGAGGAGCTAATAATTTAATCTCTTACATTAGAACTGAGCTGGCAAAGGATCACTCGATGTCCAGTGAGGAGAGGGGACAAAGCTATCAAATAATTCCTTCAATGTACAGACTGTATAGGCATGCAAGTATTGTATGAAATTAATAGTTTGACATTTTGGGAAATAAGCTTATTCACTTTCTTATGGAAAGTTGGATGAGACGATTGATACCACTCTCATGTCTGCACGAAAATATAAAGCTTGAGAAAACAATTAGCACAGCATAAGTCTGGAAACAGGAAAACAGTTACTAAATACACCTTCCAACGTGTTTAAAGCTAATTAATAAAAATGTTATATATTGTTTGTTTAATTTGCACAAGAAACAAAGTGTAAAAGAGACAAGTTGTGGTTTATATTTTGGAATAAAGCCGAGCTAACTTTTTTCCCCTGCTTACAGTTTTTCTGCTAAGCTAAGATAACCATGTTCTGCCTCGTTTCATATGTAACATATTTAACACTCTACAAGAATAAGCATTTCTTTCATATTTCCCAACATGTTGAACTATTTCTTTAAGACAGAATAGAAAAAAATTGAATCTATCCTTACACACCACTGGATTTTAATTTACCAAACATTTGGCAGATTATCCTTTAGTAAAATTTAAAGTCACTGCTTTTGGTTTTGAATTCTGTAGCAATATAAACAAATTACAAAGCACAAATCCCTTATTTTTACAACTACATTTATTAAAAAAACAGAACAAAAAAAAAAAAAAAAAGAACAAAAAAACAAATAAAGCAACCAGTGTCCCACCAGGGACGAGACAGTTTACGGAGAGAGACATTTTTAAAAGCATACAAATCAGCAAACTGTAATCTAGCAGCATCCAAATGTTGGAATCTCCAAAATCATCATTTATATATTTAAATATATAGTGTTTTTTTTTTTGCCCTGGCAAGCTACACACTTTACAACATACACAGAGCTTTATCTCTCCTTAGTGCAGAAAAAACAAACAAAATACCCTTAATAAAATAAACAACTTTAGGTTAAATAAGCTTAAATAATAGTGTTAAATACAAGACACTTCTGTGGCAGATATGTACAGAAATAAACACATTTGGCATTGTAAGTGTGGTTCACTGGCGCTTGCTCTAATGCTCTAGAAACCACTGCATAAGACCACATTTTGCTGTGATAAACTACACACACTCACGCGCACACACATTCATACACACAATTTTATATCAGTGAGCCACAGACAAGGCATGTGTTTATAAAAGAGAATTAAAAGCAAAGAGAAACAATCCATTTACAAACAAGAGTTTTAGGCACAGTCTCTTCCTGTTTTATAAATACATGTCAAGTAAAACTGCTTCTCGACAGGAACTCTTCACGTTTTTGTGCTAACTTTTTTTAAAATTTTTTTTTTTTAAACACAGTTTCTTAACTACCACTTTTGTTATTGCTAGGACATTGTGACAGTGAATGGAAACTATTTACAAACATGTGTAGGGAAAGCACCTTTAAACATCAAAATTACTGCCATGTGACCCTACATTACAACACTGAGGAAAAGCAAACGTGGAATTAATTGAAAAATAAAAATGGCCCAGAACATCAAACCTCAAAAACTTTTGTGACTTTGGGAACCAGAAATCCAGAAATAAAAGGGTCTCAGTTGAGCTACATTCATCCCCCAACCCCACACCCACCCTCCCACTGTACGTTTCAAGACCACCACATGTGGATTCCTCTCGGTGCAAGCAGACAGTTAAGTACCACTTCATTACGTCCAGTACATTCCTCCCCTCCTCGCCTCACCCCCTCTTCTTTCCTGTGTCCGTGAAGGCCGGCACAGAAACAGCTGTGTGACAGTGTGCGCAGTATGATACAGTACAGCTGAGTATACAGTACAGTAGACTGACGGGACATACGTAGGTAGATTATATGTTGACTACAGTAAATGAGCTTTACATTCCACTACTGTAAGAAGATCCCAGGGACTCAGACGGGGCCCCCAAGGGGTTGCCTTTTCCAATTCCCCTCCAGTGCTGGAGATGAGGAGGTTTCCCAAGAGTCTCCTTTGCCGGAATGGAGAAACCGTTAACGTCAAAAACAGCCCAGCACTTCAGACAGAAGTGGGCCCCAAAACTAAGGTCCAGATCAGGGTTTCTCTCCATACAGGGCTGCATTACAGTCACCAAAGCAGGGGCCTTTTAAAGAGTCTTGATTACTCGCGGGGTTCGTTTGAAAGTTTATTTGCTTGTGGATTATCTGGGAGTCTAAAGTAGGTGTTGAGTGGGTGCCCAGGAGGAGTGGAGGCCTTCTTTCTCTCCCTTTCTCTTTCTGTGGGTCTGTCTCTTATCGTTCTTAGGGTTTCTTGTCAATGGTGTGAAAGAACCACTCTGTGAACTTCCTGAGCTGAGCCGCCGCCGTCTGGCTCTCCTCCTGCAGTCGCATGTTGTCCTGTCTCAGGTGTTGCACCTCCTCCTGCAACATCGCCTTATCCTCTTTCTCCTGAACACAGAGACGCACACATCATCAGCACCGGAACATGAGGCAAAAATAAATGGATACAAAAGAGGTTGATAAAAGCCCCGCTATTACAAGAACATCCGTCGGCACTGTGTAAATGGAAGGCATTAAGATGGCATGTGGCCTTTTTTCTGCTCTGATAAAAAAAAAAATGCATTTCCTCTCTCCATTTTAAGCACATTAGTGGACGTGGGGAAATGTTGGGCTGGAAAACAATAAAGAAAGGAAGCAGGATATTGAATTAAGTGGATAAGTTTCTATGACATGGACCTCGGGGCACCCGTTATTCAATTTCTATTCTGAGCCGAGTAACACAGACATGCATTGGTTGCTGACGTAAAGGTGATGAAAACACAATTAAGACATTAGTTTGACATATGGAAACGTACCTTTCTGAGGTCATGCTGCAGCTGCCTGAGGATCAACTCCAACTGGTTGACTTTGCCAGTTAGTGTGGAGGGGGCGCTGCTGATGGGCGACCAAAAAGGATGTTGTCAAGATTCAAGAAAGACAAATGTATCACAGAAAGTCTTATGTCTGTCGAGCTTTCTGTTCTCGCATGACAAATATTCAGTTTACAATGATAACAGTGATTTGCCGTCTAAATTCTTGGGTAGTTTTAAAACGATGGTTATTTCAGCCAGAAGTAAATACAAGCTACCCTCACATTTTTAGCAGACCACCTTGGATTTTGTAGGCTAATAAGACGACTGTAGCTAACTGACTTTATCAGCTTTAGCTAGCCTGGGCGAGCTAATGCTAACTCTAGAACACGTTAGTTAGTGGAATTCTCAGTTGCCAACACACGTTTTAAAGTTTCCAGTTTATTTGTTTTAAAACTGCAAGCTTGTAAAAGGCTCTTAAATGTGCACATCGCAACATACTTGATATATACGTTAACAGACTGAGGCTAAAGTCAGGTAAGTATGAGGGAGCATGTAAATATAGGAGCAGCGTTGTTCATGTGTTGCAGTGTAAAGCTAGCTCAGCCCTAGCCCTGAAACATATTTGGACAAGCAACATAGTGGTTAGATTTATGCTTTAATGTTCATATTTTTAAACAGCATGTTTCACTTTCGCCAGAGACACGATTTGAGGATGAAAAATAACCAAGTTTGGTAGCCTAAACACGACATAGACATATGGAACATATGGAAATAACTGTGTTATTGTTGTAGCTAGTAAGCTGGCACGCAGTTTATATTACAGCAGATACACACACTGTTTAATGCATCTCTTTTTGTTTTTGTAGAGGTTATAAAAAGACACCCTCCAAACTCTTGAGATACAGAATATTGCTCTTATTAGAGCCTCGTTCACATCACTTCATCATGCGGAGAAATCCACAGCTCGTCAGGCCTGCTGTGCCTAGTTATGGTTGCTAAGCTATAATTGGACAATCACTGTTCAGGGCCGCATTTTAGCATACAGTCAATTATTCACTTGCTACAGGAGTGTTGGTGCTTGTGTGTTTGTGCTCGTCGCCTACTCTGCTTCCAGCGCCGCTCCCTCCGCCTCCACCACTCGTCTGGTCAGTTCTCTCGAGATCTGCAGAGCCTCGGCCCGCTGCATGTCCGTCATGGTGCAGAAAGAAGCCACGCGCTGGTCTGGAGACAGAACAGGTGACGTAACAGGTCATAATCTGCCCTTGACATCAAAAACAGGAAATGTGTTCAAGCAAAACATTTCATGGTGGCAACATGCAACTAAAATAGAGCTCAACAACACACTAGCATGCACACGTTCCTGACAGGATGGGGCCATTCATTAATGCTTTGTATGAATGAGTGGTTCTGGTTACGGTGCTGTTGCAAAGCTACCACAGGCAGTACTCCCACTGTGGGAGATCTATAACCAGACAATGAGAAACAAGGTGGTAAACAGAGCTTTTTTAGACTGCCACAGATAAAGTCAGTCCCTTGGGTTTTACTCCGGTGCCCTCACCCCTCTGAGCTTCCTCTGACAGCTGTTTGACTCATAATAGGCTGGATCCCAGAGAGACACCATGCTTATGCTTGTTTTGCCATATCAGGCCCTTAAGCCTGCTCAAAGCCCCATGGAAAACCCAAACTTGGCATGTTACACATGGGGACTGCTCAATTTTGAGGCCTAATGCTCTTTTTCTTGAGAAACCACTCTCTCTCTCCAGCCCTTGGTCTGAGACTAAAGATAGGGGGATCTGCATATTCATAGAAAAGATTAAGGAAACCCTTCCATTAATTTAGCCCCCAAATGAAAGCTAATCCACTGCAAGACAAAAGTGGATCGAGTCTGCAGTTGCTTCTTCAGGCAAGGCAGGAAAAGGAGACAGCGCTTTCATTTGCATATGAATGGACAGTTTGCTCATATTCGATGGCTGCATCAGAAAGATTAAAGACTTCTAGGAAAGCATTGAGGGACACGTCAGCAGCTCATCATTTTTGTGTGACCCAGTGTCAAGATTTACTGGACAAACAGCTTAAAGTAAAAAAACAACAAAACAGATTACACTGAAGAGAAAACACGACAATATATTAGTCAACATGTCGTGTTGTATTTGTTTGGGATGGAATATTAAAAACATATCAAATAGTTGACAAAGAGAGTGTTCAGTGATTGCACCAAAAGCCTTTTTTTGCTCAATTTCCGAAGGCCCATTTTTAATTCCATCTGCTTCTACTTTCAAAAGCCAGGAGGCCACAGTGTGTTTATCGATGCTGCAAGCCAACACAAACTGTCTTTGTGCATCATAAATATGGGCAGTCTCTTCGGATCTTCGTGACCAAAGTTATGAATACTATAAATGCTTTACATCTCTGGCAACCCCTTTATCCCCTGGCTTTAAAAAGCGACGGTTAAACATACATGGCACAATGGCAGCCTGGAGCCACTCTCTGCTCTGCAACAAGGCTCCAGTTTACACAGTGCGTTTCTGGGCCAGCCAGGCTGCCGTGACAATTGCCTTCTTGCTGCCAGTCAGATTCTGCATCATTTCCACTGATTCCACTCTCGTTAAATGATATGCTGCGGGCTATGCAGCAGGAAATGTATCAAAGAAGAAACTCTGCAGAGGATTCATTAATTATGACAAATGAATGGTCACATGCTACGTTTGCCTGCTGAATGGTCTCGGGGGTCAAACAGAGTTCAAGTGGGGGAAAAAAAACCTCATGGCATGTTAGTGTTTCTGTGATAAATGAGGAATACACTGGGCGCAGTCGAATAAGTACCTAAACTAGGGGAACAAAATGAACAGGGGTGATGATGCTGACCATGAAGTGGCTGAGATGTGGAAATGCTAATTAACTAAAAACAGTTTGTGACTGAGTGAAAAGACAGATTTCAGTTTTGAACATCACATATACTGTAAGTCCTCATAAACGTATGCCAATACTTGATTCCTACATCGCTTTTTTCCTGAGGCTGGTGGCACCAAAAACCCAAATAGTCTAAAGAAGCCATTCAGACAGTTTATAAGAAACAACAGTCCACCTTAAAAATTATGATTTCTATTACTAAGGAGAGTATCTGACACTTTGGGACAAATGACTGTCATCATTTTGTATTAGACCAAATTCAGACTTCATGGAGAAAAAGGCCAACAGAGGCTGAAATTGGCCAAACTACCAACCCAAGAGCCTAATAGTAAAAGGTTTTGCTGTACAAACTCTCCCTGTGTGTCGACTTGCTGGCTTTATGGTTTAAAAATTGGGTCCATGTCTGTCCTGAGAAATGATGGCTCATTTTTCCAAGTTACAATCCTGGGAATCACAATGGGGCTCAGAGCAGAGGTGCAAAAAGCACAAGGATTCCCACGTCACCTCCTAAAGCACTTAAGAGACACTAGAGGAAACACAAACACAAAGCGTACACAAACCTGCACATGCAGGCGAGCTAGCACTTGCAGCTTGTGGACACACACACGCACACACATACGCACACGCACGCTAAGCAGCCAGGAGGAGTGGGGAGGTTATATGAGGTGCCAGCAGCTACAGCCAGGCTGGTTACCTTCAAAGGCTCGTGCTGCGTCAACCAGGTGAGACCAGTCCAGGCCCGAGGCAGTGTCTGGGAGGGGCATGAGGCCTGGGTCGCTGAATTTGGACCTGTCCGCCAAGGAGCCATCAGAGAACCAAAACTCATCTGCAGAGACAGGCAGGCAGGCACTCTGATCAGTGTCTAGGCCTGGCCTGAGTGTAGGGTTAATCTCTGAGCCGCCCGTTATCAGAGCATCAGAGCAGACAAGAGGGTTTGGGAGAGGAATGGAGGGGCATACAGGGGGGAAGGCAGGGTTTTTTTGAACTAGTCATGGCTAAAAGGGATGATACAGCTCCATTCCTGCACATCAAAACACCTAGCTTGAGTCTATTCTAAGTAAAGTGGCTCCTATCCAATCATCATCCTATCCAATCTCAGTCCAATTCTAATTTGGATGCACCGGAATAACAAATGTTACAAACAATTTAACTTTGAAAAGAAAAGTTTTGTATATACAGTATGTGACAGCAATCCACCGTCTCTGCATAGCACTCGCAGTGTCGCACTGTCTGAGGGCGATAAATGACTTGTCTCAGCGAATGTCTTCATGTTTCAATCAATAGCCCCCCCCCCCCACTCTGTCGCTCCCATCCTCTCTCCCTGTCAGCCCTGAAACACAGGGAATGCAATAAACAAGCTCCCATTCTGCAGAGAGGCATTTAGAAAAGCATGAGTGGAGGAGTAGAGACAGAGAGAACTTGAGGTGATGCTGACACTCTCCTTTCAATTTATCCAGTGTCTTGGAGCTCGAGTGATTCACTGCTTACCAAATTGGACTGTTTCAGTAAGGGAAAGAGAGAGCCGGTGTTCTCAACTATCCTTCACAACAATCGCAAATACATCAGGATGACAGCCAGAAGAGGCTACAGAGAGGAACATCTTTCCAAAAGCCATTTTCTATCTAACAATGGCAGCCGGAGACGGTTGAGGAACCGGATGGAATGGAAATGAGACAGGAGGGACAGAGAGGCAAGGCAGGCAGGGACGTATGAGTGAATGAAACATAACGTATGACAGACATGGTGAAAAAATAGGCATGTTCGTGTCACAGATCTGAAGGACCTGCAGCAGCGCAGGCAGATCACACCTCTCATCACTAATACATATTCAATGGATGCTGGGCAAACAGTAGAGAGGGGAATACTAGCCAGCAGTGACAGGTGTCCGCTTAATGCAGACGAAAGCGGCAGGCCCCTTACAAGTTGCACACCCAGTTCCAATTAGTTGGCTATATTGAGGAGTGCTGTTGGAGTGTGTACCAGTTGTGCTAATGATATTGGTAAGACACAAGTGGCTCTTCAAACAAGTATCTATATCCTGGCTGGTGCCAGAGATGAGACATGATAATCCAAGAGCAACATGCAGAGAAGCCTACCTTCCTGTCTCTCAGAGGTATTTTAATAAAACAAGGCGGAGTTCTTTGGGGTTTTTTTGAAGGTGCTTCTGTGCAGTATCCTTGTTGTTTAGCTGTTCTGCACCAGCGAGTTTCACTGTCTCTACTTACTCCTTAGGTTGGATGCCCCCTGGTTGTGGATCATGCGAGGAGGCAGCGTGCTGTGGTAAGGTGGGGTGCTGCTGAATAGGATGTCGTTAGGCATGGCTTGGTCCAGCATGGAGCTGTGCGAGCTGGCGTAGGACGAACCCTTACGGTTACTGCACACACTCTCATCCGATAGCGTCCGGTATAGGGAGCGCCTCGGTGACAAACTGCCTACTGCCGACACCTGACAGAAGGAGAGGGAGAACAATTTGTCAAGAGATATAGTCACAACAATGCAAATGATGGAGCTGAATGGCCTCCAAACCCCCAGCGATGGCCCTCTCTCTGCACCCTCCCTGCGCTTTGTCATTGCACTGCACAGCAGGTTTACATTTGTGGGCAGCTGGGTGGGTACGAAGGGAACATCGGGGAGCAGTGTCAGGAATCAATTACAGTCTTTGCTCTCAGGAAAATGCAGATGGATTGAGCACAGCTGGAGAATGTCTGGCAAGTGGGAAAAACAGGGCACAGGGCTTGTGGAGGTGGTGACAGAGGTCACTGCACTGAGGCAGCCAATAGTCAGTGAACTTTATGTGAGGAACTACAAAAAGCAGTGGTACTGTGAAGACAGTACGACTGCAGAAACTCAAAAATCTAAATCCAACGATGGACTATCCTGTGGTATTATGAGGACGATCGTGAGTCTTTTCACTGTAATGGATGTCTGTATTTAGCCAAGCATAGTATAGTATTGTAGATACTGTGGTTAGGTCAGCTGGCAAGAGGACTTAGATGCTATATTCTGTGCCTACTTTCGGTTGGACTGCTGGAAAAACTGCTGGAAATTAGTCGTGTCAATTTGGAAAGCTGAGGGAGGCTCGCACAGCTTTCATTAATATACATTGTTTTGCACAAGTCCTTGTTTTCCTGAATTTCTACAACAGAGGTGGTGAGTACAAACTTAACACAACCCATTGCCAAATAAGCCAGGTTTGACAACACCAGCATTTGCTTTTACTGTAACTCCAGCATGAGCTCTTATCCAGGGAATTGTCAATACAGGTAATAGAGCTCAGTGGAGCGCCTCTATAAGTCAATTTAATGTAGGGCTCTATTAAAAACTCATCATATTTAAATGCACTCCTTTGTGTGCTTGTTTACAATCCAGACAAAGACCCAGTGAACACAGTACAGTGAAGCGGTAGGTATAATGTACTTAGATAAAGCGTGTTTGCTGCTTTGTGTATACTCTCTGGAATAGCACTCGTACTGCAAAGAGGCCAATTCAAGGCAATGCAGAGATCAAAAGGCAACACAAGGTCAGGATGAACGACAACAACAAACAAAAGCAGCATCATCCTGAGGGGATGTCCTCTGTGCACAGAGAAAAATTAACGGCAGAATATCGCTACAGATACTCAAGTTTCGTGACAGTGGCCAGAATTTTGACAGAGAATCTCCTGCTTAAGCACACAAAGCCACAAAGGCCAATCCAATCCATCATTATCCGTTTTAGCTTACATAAATATTGCAGGAGTGACATCAAAAATAGCCACAAATGACATACCGGGCAGTTGGCCAGATGGGTAAATGTCTGTCTTATGGCTTCCCAGTTGTAACCAACCCTAGACTGATATCCCAAAAGCCAACACCCAGCCATCTCCATTTCAAAGACAGATTACCCACAAATCCCATCGTGAGAATTTAACAAACATCTAGTATGTCTTTTAATGAGACAGGCTTCTATACTGGAATTCAAAGCAGCATGCATACATACTGCCTCCAAAGACCATCTCAGAGGCTTTAACTTAACAAGGTTGTCTCTTATTGCCAAGTTTTCCCACCCAACTTTACAAGATTAGAACCCATAAGGTTCTCGTTCCTCAAAACAACTTTAAACAGGATTTGCTGCTCTCTCATATAAAACAAAAATAGCACAGATTTAGAACTCCAATAAATGGAGTCACGGCAAATGAAACCATTTGCAATAGGGCTTAATGTTTTTTCAGAAGCCATCTATTTGTGACATCTGCAGCATCAAACCAGTCTCTCTGACACATCTTGGCACTGGTTACCTGAACCTGCTGTGCACATTAATGCAGAAAGTAGCGTATTAATCAAACCTGCAATATTCTAGACTATTTCAGTGTGTTTAAATCCACCTCAGCTGGCAACAGTCCTCATGCTGATTTGGGCCGCAGCGTGTTTGAATTCTTTCATGCAACAACAACTTTCTTATCGGAACTGACACATCCACCTAGATTTCCTGATTACCATGACTTTTCCCCCTCACTGCCCAGACTGAACAAAGACAAAAAACAGCGTTAGAACCCTTTGGCGTGCCACTTGGGAGGATGTGTCGGACAACCGCCTATTCAGATGCTTTTTTCTTTCCCACAGGAGGTTCAAACGCTGTGGAAGCAAAAGCTGTGAAGGGTCTTTCCTTTACGTCAGCCACACAATGGTCTGCGTGTCTGTGGCACCTGCTCACCCACACAATGGCATCAGGTGACTGCCGGAAGTGATGCAGGAATTAACCTTTACCATAAACTCTGTTTAATTACTTACTGTAGGAAATTTAAAGTCAAACTGAATTAAATTAGAAATACATCAATGACGTTTCCAACATTGTCGTTACTGTAATTTGATTCTTGCAAATGTTGTGCCAGCAAATGTTTGAAAAAATGCAGTCCCAGTGATGGTGCTTCCAGAAAAGAACATGTGTGTTCACTGGGATCAGATGAGTACCAGTGTCTGGCTCTGTGCACTTTCTCTTGCATCTCTCCCCAGATTGCTTTTCCACACACTGTATTATCACACTGAATCAGACTGGAGAGCGAGATTGCAACAAAGACTATACTTCTCTTTGAATCCAACAAGTAGCTCTGTGCACCTTTGTACTGGTTACTGTGCTTTCCTTCTCTGTGGGGAACAAAACAGCATCCAATGAAGGGAAATCACAAAGCACTCCCGACACACCTGCTTTCATTTTAGACGGGCACTGATGTTTCCTGGTTCTCTTGTGAGCACCAGTTTCTATAATGCAGTGTACAACAGTAAAACAAATGTAACACTGCATTGAGATGTTTCATGTGAGGGAAAAGGCCTGCCTGTGCCAGAGGACATGCCTGTCATCTCTAGAGATGAAGTGCATCTATTTATTAGATTTGAGCAGCATCCAAAAATAACCGATTTGTTTGTCCCCAAGGTCTTTTCCTGGTAGATAATGGATGGGGGATAGGGGATGGCGCAGGGGGAACTGGAGATGCAATTAACAGAGTCTGCAGGACACAAGAACATCAAACATCAATGCACTCTCTGCAACTGCTTGCGTTTAATCCATGACAACCAGACTGAGCAAAGCCAGGCAACAGTTATAAATTGAATTAACCAAACACTGTGTGCCAGTCAATAGGGACTGAAAGGGTCTATGTTGGGAAAGACAAGCCTTATCAACTGTGGTACTCAGCGGCAGTGCCAGCTGATAGGCAGCAGATGTTTTTCCTGCTTTTATGCGCTTCCCTGCAAGAGGTTATCTGCTCTGACCTCGTGTTCACTACACCTGTTAGTCAGCATGATAAAATAGCCACATGGTTTGCGGTAGATCCTTGGAATGTCCTGCAATCATGCCATGTCACAATTTCAACTGTTTAATTATTATAATTTAAAGGTTATTTGGTAAATCAGCTACAATGACCTCACCTTCCGAGTCCTGTCTTCTCCTGGAGGGCTGTCAGGCAGCATCATTTTCAGGTATTCTTCTTTTGAAAGTCTCTGCAGTGATTTTCCATCCCGCTCAGCAGCCTGGAGCCGGCAGGCAGCCTCCTGTGCATACAGCTGCCTGCAGACGATACAGAGGGCACACAAGACCAGAGCTCATCAAAAGGGGCTTGAAAACCACGGTCTGCAAGGGAGGGCTTGGGCCATCACAGCTTGGTTCCAACAGTTTAGAAAATAATGTCAGCTTCACACAAAGAGCTCAGGTGGATCCGTCTTAGCATGCCAACATTAGGTGCCTCCCTGCTCCATGCTAGTCAGGTGAAGGTTAACAGGGGTTGGAAAGGGGAGCTAGGGATGTAATTTTTTTCCAATCCTACCCTGTCCCATCTCACTCTGACAAATCCATGATTAAAGAGACTGTGAACAATGCAGCCAAGCACTTTGAGAGATAGAAAGGGAGGAAGGAAGGAAAAAAGAGGGTTTTGCACAGAAATTACATTCAGAGACAAGTGCAAACCAGGGACTCTAGGGAAGTGCTCAGACAACAACAGAGGAAGACATGAGAGCTGTTAGACGGTGTTGAAAAAGGACCCACAAGAGGTGACATGTTTTGTTTTGGTGGTGGTAATCAGTGAACATTTCCATGATTGTTATACTGAGTGTTTAGAGGGGGCGGATGGACCTGGCTAGGGAAGTTGTGTGGCTGTGAGACCTTTGCTTCAAGTGAGCAGCCTGTGAGCATGACACGCTGAGTGCTGTTGGCAGGGTGTTAGATGGCCACAGTGGGATACGATACGCTACATTGCGAGACACTGGGACAGCCTGGCTACGATGGTTACCTAGAGACACTAATGCTGAGACTTGCACTGTTTTAAGCTTTTGGCACCATGGCAACTAAGCCATAAATACATAGATGGGTGTTGAAAACATCCATGTGCGATTTCCAGATGCATTCTGACTGATCCGTGACATTTCTGGTCCAAAAGCAATTGCTCTATTCTGAAGGCTGCATCCAAAGAAGAGCATTTAATTGAGCTCTGTACACTGATGGTTTGGTGCTAAAACTGTAAGGACATACCCCTTCTTTTCCTTCTTTATCCTGACCTAGCTCTTGTCCAATTTGGCCTCACATTATCGAGCCAAGTTTATGGCAAGATTGGAACAACGCTAAAGCCCTGACCTTTGCAATTAAAGGTTGTTGCACTGTGTGGGAGCGTCTGTTACCTGCGATGCCTACAATGTGTCATATTCTTTCACAGCAGGTCCTGAGTATGGGCGTGAAAGAAAGAAGGTATATTTTCGTCCACCTGTTATAAATACACATTTTAATGCCAAAAATTTGAGACAAAAAAAATCGGTGAAATGTTTTCAGGCTTGGCTGAGGTGGACAGTTGGCATATCAAAAAGAGAAAATGCAATAAAGGCTGATGGAAGCAGATTCTTTTTGAGTGCGCCTAGACGTTGAGCTACTTTCTGTCATTGTAGACATTGTTGCATGCCTCCACTTCACCAGAAAGGCCTAAAAAGTAAAGAATACAAAGAGTAGGGGTGTCGGGGTGCACGTACCCCAACATCCCTGATTTGGGTCCAGACTTGGTTGCTTGTTGCATGTCATGCATCCCTCTCTATCACTTAAGTGGTTGATTAAAACACCACAGGGTACATATGGGTCATAAGAGACAAACTCATTCATCAAGAAATGGCATGATAGTTACTTTTGCTTGTTTTCATGTTTGTTTGTGAATATATTGTCTGATTCTGATTCACATGTCATTTTGCCAAAACTGCAGAAATTCACATAAAACTTGATCACAACTTTAATGGCAATATAACTACATGAATTCATAGAGTGCTGGATGGGAGTCTAACAGTAGGAAGTACTGGTGGACAGTGCACAGCAGTGGGATTCTGTTGGAGATACAGCAGAAATGTCATAGCCAGTGATGCACAGCTAGTTGCCCTCCACTCTCAGCATGTGCCACATGGCAGGACTAGAACTTTAGACCTGCTATGAGAGACGAGTGGGACAAAGGGGTGGGGGATGTGTGGGGGAGCAGGCTGGGTCAGACTGGGGCCACAGGGTTGACTTTAACTGTGTACCTTGAACGCTCATATAGCATTTTGAGAAGGAAGGCTAACAAGCTCTCCGCTCCGCTGGAACAAGAAGCAGCAGCAAGAGAGAAACAGCACCAGGGTTAGGAACATTGTTACAAATCCTGAATGAGATACAGTGTTACAGAAAATGAGAAAGCTTCTTAGAAAGGGGGAATGTAAACGTCATTATGTTAGAACAGTATCTGTGAGTAATATTAGGCCATTCATCATGAGACACTGTTATGTAAGATGAAATAAAAGCACAGGAATATATAAACAAACAATGGGGAAGGTAACTGAATTACAGAGCTTTTTCATAAGTCGGCATGAGATGACTTCGGTGCATGCAATCAATCACGTAGCCCTTAAGTGGAAAATCTCACGGCCTAAATGGAATTACTTGGGAGCTGGAGCAGAGGGTCTCTTCCAGGGCAGATCTTACATTTTCTACTCCGAAATATGCCCGAGCCCGTGTGCGCACGCACGCACGCACACACACACACACACACACCATCAGGTCTGTCTTTCAATTTCACCATCAATGGCTCTCTGTTCTCTACAGCAAACCATTTAATCATCAGACAGATACAGTCAGTCAGTCGCCGCCGCTCATATAAAGTCTGAAGAGAGTATACATTCTCAACCTGGCTGAGCGACTGCATACTTTCCTTTTTCTTTGCCATATTTCTAGAGGCCATTCTGCGGCAGGTGTCCTTGGGTTGTATGTGTGTGCCAGCAGTAGGTTGTTCTGTGTGGATCGTTGTTTCACTCCCAGCCGAGATGCTGATCTGGTAGAGGCTAAGTCTGGCAGTCCATGGGGACCCAGCTTCACTGGGGCGATCAATAACCACAAGTGACATGTGCCAAGTGTATTATGTCCGCGGTTTCATTGAGCTTATTTATTTTGTGGCTGTCGCTTTCAATCAAGGCCAGTTTATGCACACTGGGTGAGCCGATCTGGGGGGGGGGGGCACTTGTATTGGAATGGGTCCGGCTCTAGTGCAGCAGTAAGTCTGCGCTACAGTGAGAGAAACGGTGCTGACGACGCCAGTTAGAGTGATTTAAATGTGTGTCATCTAGCTTTGTGTGATAACGTGTTGAATTCAATGTGGAACCCAATTGTACTAACTTTGTGCTATTAGAGTGTAATAGGAGCTAAACACTCGGAGATGTTTCCATTCTCTCTTGCTTTCTCTCCCTCTCTCTCTCTCTCACACACACACACCCACACACACTCACCCACACTCTGAAATGTTGGGAGGTCCCTCAGTGCTGTGGGCATCATCATCATCATCACCATCGGTCGTCTTCATGCCCACTGGGAGTTTGCAACCAGGCTGTGGGCGTGTCTGTCCACAGGCCTCTGAGCTGGGCCCTGGCCCCGGCTCTGGCTCTGGCTCTGGCCCTGGCCCTGAGCTGCTGGTCTGGGGGATGGTGTACACCTTGGAGGAGTCAGCAGACATACAGTATCTGGCACCACGGGCCAGGGGACTGCCAGAGTGGTGTGAGCCACTGACCAGACAGCAAAAAATAAAGCATAATGTAACTCAAAAGTGACCAAAATAAATAAACTTGAAAACAGATGAATAAAAGATGAAAGCATAATCAAACATCAGCAATGAAAAATCAAGAGAGGCGACTAGCAAGGCAACCTAGATGTTGAGAAATAACCTAACAAGATGATTCTCTTAACTTAAAATGATTACTGAAAGCTCAGCTCTGCTGTTGGCTTAGACAGGGTGACATCATCTCCTCTGCATAGAGTATAGTCACGCTAATTCACCTCTAACCTACAGTGGAGGATGACTCGCATTCCAGTCTTTTAAGTGCGTATTCCTGTTGAACGTTGCCCTTTCAATATTTAGTTAAATATCAACTGACAAACCACATCAAAGGGTCAGTGCACTCAAATCACAAAGAAGCGTATTTTCCCACTTACTCCCAGTGGTATTTAGTCAGTTTTTTTGGTGGAGGTTTTCAGATATCCACCATTGTGACTACCGCTGATTTCTGCTTCTCAAAGCATAAAAAATACTTTAAAAAATAAATGCCCTTTTAAATTATGATCAAATGGTCAAAGGAATGCTTTATTTGTAGAGAAAAAAGGTGTATATTTCCAAAATTCTTCATATTTTATTGATATTTCAGCTCCTGTTTCCAAAAGGCAGTAACAACTTTGTTTCTGCTCGTTTTATATACAATATATCACACAATACCTTTGATCTAAATGTGGTTAGGTGTCAGTTTCTTCTTTATGATGATAATAACTTCTTCTACTGCATGCTCATTCACATAATGGTTGATTTATGCAGGGTGAATGCATCGTATTCCAACAGTGATGCAAAAACAAGCTGCAGAGCTCTGCCCGTCTTTGCTCCTTTTTAACTTCCATCGCATCTTTTGCAGTTTTAAGTCCCCCAGAGTAGCACATGTAATGTGGTATCCCATTCATCTCACTATTAACATGACATCCTAACATGGTTAGGATTCATCTGTTAGCTGTTCACCTGGTCCATAACGCTGCCATGTTTTGGTCCTAACATCTTGTCGTTTGCTGGAAAGACTTTCAGCAAACACTAAACATTCTCCTAAAACACCCTGAGACATCACACTTGGCCTTAGCTGGAGGCAAAACATACTCTGTTTCCATATTCATGACCATCTGGGCCACACCCTGCAAAATGTGCTCCTGCTGCTTCACTGTTTGTTCAGATGACACTCCGGTGTCAAAGACCATTACATAAAAGGCGGGAAGCATTGGAATAGTCAAGGTGATGGCATGGGGTCCTTACTCATTTCTGAATGATATCCTGGAGCGGACAGTTCTGACACAAGACAGGTGAATGATCTGAACAGATTGTGGGACCATAATCCTGTATGGCATAAACAAATAGGTACCCATTCTTTTTCACAGAGACAGACTGTGAGTGGCTGCAGGGCCAACCCCCTGCGACACCTCTCCACTTTCCCAGATGGGTCCCTGTATGGTGAGGAGGACTTGGACGACGGTGTGATTAAAACCCCCCACGTTGCTCCAGCCTGGCAGCAGCGCCACCCACCAGCTTAAGCACAGCTGGATGAGTCAGGCTATGGGTCAGGAGTGAGGGAGCACGGCTGGGTGAAAAGGTCAGCTGACAGCTAGCAACCATCCTTTTGTGCATGTGTTTGTTTTCCGTGTGTACTTAACAGACCAGATAATGGGCCGGAGTGTGGTGGCGATGCACGTGTGAATGTGGCCTGCATCCACATGTTTGAGCACAGTGGATTGTGCTTCCAGCCATATACCATGAAAAGGAAGTGATTTTTCTCAGTGGGCAAATCAATGACCCAACACGCTAGAATTAGTATCTGGACGCCATTCTACCAAATGGACATCCCCTCGTTATGATGATAGCTTTCCGACATATTATCTCCCATTGTTCCTAAATTGAGATCTGGTGACTGAGAAGGCAGTATAGTATATGATTCGCATCATTTTTGCATCATTCAGTGAGCCCTTGTGCCCTGCATGGAAGCATTTGTTATGTTTCTTCCCTTCCCTATTTGTCATCCATCTCTATCTTGAGCGAAGGCAAATCTTTTGCCACGCCAAGCACGCTTGAAGTTGCAGATAAATGCAGCTACACATCTATTAGGGGGAAAAAAAGTTCAATAAAACAAACATCCTGTCTCTGCACTGTACCTTGAATGGGATGAGATCTCGCTCAGATCTCCGAGGCTTCCTTCCGTCACATGACTAGACATAATGGCAGAGGCGTAGCCCTGTGGCAGGTACAGTTTCCCATGATCCTCCTCTGACGCCCCGTCCTCATGGTGCTCCGATACCCAAGGGTGTCCCTGCTCCCCCACCCTGCCCTGCATCAACACCCGGACCCCAGGGGCCACGCAGGGATTAGTGTCAATGCCGCTGTCTGTGGACGCTCCTTTGATGTAAGTGAGGCCCAGCATCTCTGGGTCCATCAAGTCTCCAGAGCCAAAGTGCTTATCGTCGCTGTTGCTGGAGGCATTGCTTGACAGAGTGTTGCTACTTGAGTGGCTTGAGTTTTTATCACCCGTCTGGTTGAAAGAGAGAAAAAGAGAAGGAGAAATACAGCAAATCAGACAAGGTGTTTGACCTTGGGGCAGATAATTCTAATTGTTGTTTTAACATGCTTGCAGTACCGGGTGGAGGGGGAGGGTTATCCATGTGTCCCTGACCCATGATAGGCCCATGATACTGTGAGGCTAGTTGACAGCAACAAGAAGGAATACATTGAGATCTGCATAATCTTGCCTCAACTGGGGGTGTATTTAACTATTTTACTCAGTTCTGATCAGAAATCCAGATTTGTTCATCATCAAGATGAAAAAAAAACACAATCACAATCTACAATGTCATTATATTATTGCATATTATATGTCATCATATTATAACCTGTTATGTTAATGCAATGCTTAACAATGCTAAATCATGGAAGCAGCTTAAATTTTATCACATCAAAAACAACACATCAAAAACAACAAGAAAAAAGAAAACCTCAGCGCGTTAGGGAAGAGAATGCCAAGGGAATGATTAAAATTTTTATCCACTGGCCTGGGTTAATGCAACACAGCCTGAAAGCACTGAAAGATGTTGTTAACTGTGTGCATCAGCCTCTAACTTTAAAGGAGAAATAGAAGACAGAGGGAGAGATGGTGGATAGTCCAAAAAAAGATAAACGAGAGGGAAATATACAGCAAGCGGAAAATGAGAGGCTCAAGCACTTAATATATTCAACCTTCTAGGAAAATGTGTCCTAGAAAAGTGTGAGACAACCACAAACGGTGATGAGATGAGACGCCCATTAGCATGCTGATGAAGGGAAAGTGATAAGTGCAAAGAGTGGCACATATGAGGGTGAATACGCCGATTGAGCTGCTGGTTGCAGCAAAGTCCAGAAACAAGGGCAATTTGACCTCACCCCAATTCAAACGCTGGTGTGGGGTAAACCAGATCTGACAGTGCAGAGTTGGGCATCTACTCCTATAACAGCCCACATAGAGGCTGCATGAAAATGCATTAAAGAGCCTTCCAAACAAGCTGACAATTAATTTATATACACGTCCACTAAATGTCACGTGGGCAGCTGCTGTGAAACTGAAATTTAAGTAGGTCGGGCATTTACCCTGGACAGCTTGTTGGGCGAGTCTTTTCCTCCTTCTCTTTGCTTCAGAGGGTTCAGGATCTTGGTAGAGGGGATGTGCCATTTGGCTTCTGTGGACCAAAAAGAAAAAGCTGACTGTAGAGAAGTACCAGTTATGAACAGACAGCATAAATCATAAGTGCAACTGATGGATGGCCTGAGTCACATACCTTTTAAAATACTACATCTCTAGACATTATATGCCCCTGAATCATGACTGATAAGATAAAAAAAGACTCACCTGCAGACCTGGTCCTCTCCAGGGTGGGCTCCCTCTCCCTGTGGATCTCTCCATCTCCCCCCTGGATGTCCCCTGTCCGCTCATGGAGGATAGGGGAGGGACACCTGGAGAAAGAAAGAAAGAAAGAAAGAAAGAAAGAAAGAAAGAAAGAAAGAAAGAAAGAAAGAAAGAAAGAAAGAA